>JACEFZ010015785.1:0-77081 GCA_014155875.1 Cepaea nemoralis | reverse complement strand
ACACACAGGACGTTGCGGTGATTAGCCTTCATCAGCAAACAAACACATTCACAAATACAACATATAGTCAAGGAGATCTCCTGTGACTACATCAAAAGTGACGACAGGACGAAAAGAACAAAAGGATGAAAAAATGAAAGCAATGAAGAGAAAATTAGAAATGAAAAAAAATGTTCATACTTACCGCACATTACCGATCTGTGAGTAACTCAGAATATCTCCGATGTATTCTTTTTATACCCAACCGACGGCGTGAGATGGAGGATGATAACGGGGTGATTGGTGTTACGATTCAGTGAGCACATTGAAAGAAGGAGGGGGACGGAGGCAAGAGGGCAGAACGGCTACCTGTCTGATAGGGGTATCTGAGCAATTTCCGTGGATGTACTAACGAAGCATGAGTGGGCGTAAGCATGATGGTGGTACTAACCAAAACCACATTATGCACTCATATATGTTATTATGAGGCGAGTCCTAAAATCTGGGTGGACTGATATGAATGAGCGCACATACATACACATACACCGCTCAACAGACATTCATACACTAGTGTACATGGGCATGTGCAAGGTATATGTAAAAAAAAAAGAGAGAGAGAGAGGGAGAGAGAGAAAGAAAGATAGAGAGAGGTAGAGAGAGAAAGAGAGAGAGAGAGAGAGAGAGAGAGAGAGAGAGAGAGAGGGGTGGGTATCGTTCATGTGATGTGCCTCATGGGGTATGCGGAGTAGGTCGGTCTACAAATACAAGGCTTCACTCATACTGTTCCCTATATAATGAAATAGGGTAAGTAAGGTTGATTGTTATACCACGTATTATAAGATCATATCACCCAATGCTTGTGTTATTGGGGTTATATAAGATCCAACCACTGGTAATACACATGATGTGGGTAGGCACAGAGAAGCAAGATTGTTTGGAGAGAGAGAGAGAGAGAGCGAGAGAGAGAGAGAGAGAGAGAGAGAGAGAGAGAGAGAGAGAGAGAGAGAGGGAGGGTGGGGGGTTGGAAAAGTGCCTGCGACATACCACATGAGGTATGCAGTATAGGTCGGTCTACAAATACGAGGTTTCACTCATACTCTTCCCTATGAAATAGACACAGTAAGGTTGATTGTTATACTGCGTATTTTAGAATCAAATCACCCAGTGCTTGTGTTATTGGGGCTGTATAAGATCCGACCACCAGCAATACACATGGCATATGCCATGTAGCTGATTGCTGGCTCGTTGGTTCAGCCGCAGTGACAGGAGTAAACAGGAACATAGCAAACAAGCAAATGTCCTTGCCATTCTTCAGTGTTTATTATAATCAATTATCTCAGCAACCAATGTCAAACATTGCCGAGAGGTGCGGGCTGGCAAGCGATAAGTAATTATCAGATCTAAACAATGTTCAAAACGCTGAAGTACAGTTCTTACACAATGGCTACTCTATCAGCAACTTACGGTCACTTGCCCTTGACATCGGACATGGAGCATTCTCAACTGCCGTCGACTCCGAACGTTGAAATGGACTTGAATGGCTATTCAATTAGCCGGCGTGTGTGAAATACTTTTGCTTCAGACTCAAGCGTCATTCTAATACTGAAACACTGTCGACTTCATCTCGCATCGTTTCCACACTCGTTATCACAACCCTCTCCAATCGGGACCCTGGCTAGACTAACTCTGTCCAGCCGTGTCGTTTCCGTGAATCACACAACTAATGTCACGTGATACGAAACTTCTCTGAATGGCATCCCTTTGTTCTTCATCATCATCATCCGTTGCCCACAGACTCAGTCATGCGTATTCGTTCACAGTGATCGCGTGAACTGTTCTCACTCTGGCAATTCCTATTCTATGGTAAACATGTTCTTACTCTATTACTTTACCATTGTCTACCTCATATCGGTCCATGGCATTATGCCCCCCCCCCTTTTTTTTTGAAAATGGTATAGCCATTTTCACAGTCTCTTCGGTTTTTCACTCCTATGGCATGTAGCGATATTGGTAGTTATTATTTGTCATTTCATAACTATATCATATATTGATGTATTTCCACCAACCTATTTTGTCTGATAACATGGTAGTATGGCATTCCATTAACCACTGCACAAAATCAATGAGAAAAAAAATTATTATTATAGTCAGACACGCCCTATCAATCTGCTTCCCCCGCATACGACGTGTAGCCCAGCTTATGGGGGGGGGGAGGCTGGGCTAACATACTATGCGCTTCATAAGGTCCCGTGGCCTCCCCATAGTAGTCCCTCATTTGCCCTATAGACAAGCATCCCCAAACCTATCAAGG
The DNA here is from genome assembly GCA_014155875.1 of Cepaea nemoralis. Taxonomy (NCBI): domain Eukaryota; kingdom Metazoa; phylum Mollusca; class Gastropoda; order Stylommatophora; family Helicidae; genus Cepaea; species Cepaea nemoralis. The sequence continues at coordinate 74,791 of JACEFZ010015785.1, read as the reverse complement.
CCATTACGCCCGAATGAGGGAACATGCGTGGTTAATAGGTACCATGACCGTCTGTATTATTATTTATATTTGGTATAGTGGAATATGAGCAATACATACATGACCTCTATACCGCTATAGTTCTTAGTTGTCATTTGGGTTTACCGTTTGACGTAATTTACCTTATACAATCACAAATGGGGTTGTTGCATAAGCACTTGTTTGTTTGCGGTTTACTTGTAGTATTTCATTTGTCTAGGGTGATTACTTCTTCTTCGTGAAAGGTGTTGTCTTTTTATCTTATAACCGCAAATTCCTCATATTGTCGATATAGGTGTATGTTGTAGACTCATTTACCAATACCTTTGTGTCTGTCAAAGTTTATAATACTTTGATATTCCGTCGCCATTGTTGTTGATGTTCATGCACTTTCTGTTCCTTGTCTTCTTTTTCCTGGTGAAATGTTTTTCTCTGTTTCTATGTTCATTCATTTCACTGTAATACCGTATTTTAGCTTTCTGTTGATATGCTGGTGATCGAGTGAGATGGCAGAACATGACCGCCCACGCTTAACGGCATGGCACATGATGGATGGTTGATATGCTAAACCCGTTTAGTGTTGACCGATAGAGATATAACCTAAGATGTATGTACATTTCTATGCATGATCATTTCTATCATGGAATATGTCAATCAAAGAATAAAATTATGATCAATAAACCTCATTGACATATTTGATATACTCATTGAAAGAAAAATCAAAAGATGAAACATTGACTTACATTATCAATGTGCTTATATGTTATCGCATCAATATTAAAATTAAATACCACCATACACTCGTGTCAGTCATTGCATTTTGTTTCTTGACTGTTGTCGCTTAGTGTTGTTTTTGTTGCCACCGTTGTTATAAATTCTGATTTGTGTCTCTTGCCTTAGTCTTGATTGGTGTTTCTGTTACCTTTCCTTATTACTGCAAGAGATCCATTATTAAGTCTTCTGTTATGGACACATAATCTGCACATGTAAAAAAAAAATTTCACTTAAACAATCATGTGTATGAAAACTTATACCATCCAATGGCACAACAATATATTCTTATCATCGTTGTACTATGTGTGATGATATATTTACCGGTGAAATATACAATGGTCTATTGTGGATTGCAGTTGACTCGAACCCAATCACCATAGCTTGCGTCGCATCAATTCGGTATATGATGACATAACTTTTCTCGTCGTACTTGTGGTTGATATTGTTGTTGTCTGTTGTAATATTCTCAAACCTTACACTTGTTGTTTTATATTTTCGATACCATAGGTTTCTCTCAATTGGTATCTGGAAATTAGTTCTTATACCTGTATATTTTCTTAACACTGATTCTGTGACGTACTGATGGTAGATGAATGGTATGTTTTCATTTAATGAGATGATGGTCTGATCATGATTGATGGAATCTGCAACATGTATGATTTATGAAGCAATAATGAGTAGTGCGTGATTATAATCATACTCAATTACTTTGTAGTAAGTGTTTTTGATCATATTTGTTTATAATTTTTTGCTGGTATTTTGATAGCTCCACCATGCTTTTCCGGTACCCTCGGGTTATAGGCACAGAGTTCCACTTCCAGATTCATGTTTGGATCTTTTGTGGCGCTTACATGGTTCGGCTAATGGTTTAATCATGATAGATGGAATATGAATTATGATGTATGAAGTCACATTAACACTAAATAACCATAATACCACTCAATTACTTCACCATGGGCATAGTTGGTGATAATTGTTTACCATGGGCTGATCTTTTCGCTCGCTCGTTAATGCTGGTTTAGTGCCCAAGGATTGTAGACCTGGAATTCTGCAGTTCCCAGATTCTTGTATGGATTTCTGGTGGTGCTTGTACGGTCCCACTACACTCTCATTCGTCTTCTGTACATTCTGGTAATTAATAAAATGGAAAACAATATGTACATATCTGATTCACACTAAGTTAATTAAACTATAATGTCAAATTGACTGCTGATATCTGTACTCATTCTATACGGCAGTTCAGAGCTTTAATTAATACTTGGATAACTATCTCTCTGTTACCCTTTATGTACTCTGAATATAATAGTTTAAGATTATTTCATTGCCGTCTAGTACAGTTTAAATATAATGAAGTTGAAAAAAATTATTGTTTTTATCATGTACGTAGTGGATGGTACTGTATGTACTTGCATATGCATGTGTCTTAGTGAATAACAAGACAGCTTGAGATGGTAAGTAAATTGCAGGTTGAATGTTTATCTACCGAGATCTTTCTTCTGTTGTTGTTAATTAGGCGATATCCTTCCATTATGAATTTATTGTGTCTTAAATGTGTGTCATAGTGATGTTTGCTTAATATCCTTTCCAAACAAAATGATTAAAATCATAAGGTATTTCTAGACAGGTGTTCATGCGTATGAAACAAAATTACCTTAATTAATATCACAGTTTTAAGTATAGTAAAATAAATAAGTTTATTCCATTGAACTGTCGTTAACCTATATAAATAATAGGCTGTTTATATGCAGATCAATGTATCTTTAGTCGTTATCTTTTGGTATCGTGTCCATCTATTTGTTGTCTTCTGTCTTCTATTTCTAAGTTGTAATATAGCATTTTCATCTTTTTCTTTGTTGTTGGAAAAAGTACTGCTGCACACTCTGCTTGAGCGTCGTTAATACATTCGTATTCCCATTTCTGAATATCTCGATCGGTGCACTCCTTTACATTAGGAATGTTACCTAGTATTAAGTATGTTATTGGGTGTGGTAACGCTGCAGCTGTAACCCTTCCCTAGCAATATGGACAGTTTAAATCGATCCATGCCACTTTGTACTGTTCTGATGTTCCTCCAAATGTCTCACATGTTATCTTTGTGTTTGTGTAGTCTTCGTCTTTAACTAATCTCTCGTCTACTCCAATAATTGAAGTCCCTGTGTCTCTTATCATTGGAACTGATATTCCTTTTACTAGAGCTAGTCGTATGTCTAGGTTTCCGTCTGTTGTGTACATTTAATTCGCTTCGTATATGTACTCTTTATTGTCTGTATTTTCATTACTGTCATTTCTTTCAGTCTGTATGTTCACTGCGTTTGTGTCTTCATATTCGTCTGGTGAACTGCTTGTAGATAAGAATGCTGCACTGGCCTCTTTCCATTCGTTTCCGTGAACCACACAACTAATGTCACGTGATACGCAACTTCTCTGAATGGCTTCCCTTTGTTCTTCATCATCATCTTCCGTTGCCCACAGACTCAGTCGTGCGTATTCGTTCACAGTAATCGCGTGAACTGTTGTCACTCTGGCAATTCCTATTCTATGGTAAACATGTTCTTACTCTATTACTTTACCGCTGTCTACCTCATATCGGTCCATGGCAGCATAGTTAGGCACAGAGAAGCAAGATAAAGTAAAGTAAATGAATTCTCTACCTTTTTAATAATGTGTCCCACACTTGAGTTTAAATGGCATTCGAGTGAATGGCCTCCTTTAAAGCCATTCATCCCTTATAAACTCATCATTGGCACCTTGCCGTCTTGACAGACGATAGTTTGTGCTTTAAAAAGGCATAATAACTTTTAACTATGGCGGTAGCGAGTGTGACTGATAAGGCCAATTTGCGCTGTAAATGTCCGTTCACAGTGGGTGCATGTGAACACGTGGTCATTTCCACCATCATGCACCATCTTACGTCTCAAACGCTTGGTGTGTGACTTTTCTGCAATAATTTTCTCCTTTGACTTTATTCCATTTCTGATATTTGCCCTCCATGCAACACGTTCAGCGGCGACTTGCTCCCAATGTGCATTATCAATGCCTGTATCAATCATGTCCCGCTTACACACATCTTTTGTATCGTAGTAGAGGCCGACCCTGAGATCTCTTACCCATCTGTAATTAACAAAAAAATATATCCTTTGGTATTCTACCATCATCCATCCTCCTAAGATGTCCTATCCATCTAAGTCTACGAAGACTGGGCATGGAATAAACTGTCACACAACCTGATCTTTCCAATACTTCAGTATTTGTGATTTTGTCTTACCACTTAATACCAAGAATTCTTCGCAGACACCGCATATGAAAGCTGTTTAAATTGTTCTCTTGGTGTGAGTAAGTTGTCCAGGTTTCACTGCCATAGAGAAGAGTACTAAGGACACAGACTTGATAGACAAGGACTTTTGTTTTGGCAGTAAGCTTCCTGTTCTCCCAGACTCTTTTTCTTAACCTGTTCATTGTTGTTGCTGCCTTACCAATCCGGATGTTGATTTCCTGATCTAGGGATAATTTGCTATTTACCACTGATCCTAGATATGTAAAATGGTCTACTATCTCTAGTTCGGCGTCGTCAATAAAGATTGATGGTACCCCAAATTCAGAACAAGCATTGGAGAATGCAGATAGTAGACATTGCAATTCTTCCTCAGAGTGGGTCGTAACTGCAGCATCATCTGCAAAAAGCAACTCTCTGATCAGTACCCTCCTAATTTTGGTCTTAGCCTTCAATCTCTGAGCATTGTAGAGGCCGCCATCTGAGCGTGAGTGAATGTATATACCACCATCCTGATCACGAAATGCATATTTCAGTAGAAGTGAAAAGTATATTCCAAAGAGGGTGGGAGCTAGTACACAACCTTGCTTAACTCCACTCTTGATTTCAAATTCTTCAGAAGTTGCACCATCAAACTTGATTATACCCTTCATGCCTGTGTGGAACGATTCCACAATGGACAGAAGATTTGGTGGGCAGCCAATCTTCTTTAGTGCCTTGAACAGACCCTCACGACTGACCAAATCAAATGACTTTGTGAGGTCGATGAAGGCAATAAACAGTGGTTGATTCTGTTCACGGCATTTTTCTTGCATTTGTCGCAATGAGAATACCATATCAGTGGTAGACCGGTTATGTCGAAAGCCACACTGTGTTTCGGGGTAGACTTGATCTCCTAGGACTTGAAGTCTGCGCAGAACAATTCTGGCAAATACTTTTCCAACAATACACAGAAGTGAGATACGCCTATAGTTGTTGCAGTCGCTCCGATCGCCCTTGTTCTTGTACAGTGTTATGATGCTTGAATCTTTGAAATCCTGTGGGACTTGTCCTTCACGCCAGCATAGCTCTATTAGCTGGTGGATCTGTATAGTGAGTGTGTCTTGCCCACTCCTGATAACCTGTATTGGAATCCCATCCTTACCTGGAGCCTTGCCAGATGCAAGTTCATTTATAGCACACTTAACTTCTGTTATGGTGGGAAGTGTGTCCAGGTGGTCAAGAGTTGGTAGAGCCTCTATGGCGTTGAGGGCATCATCCGCTAGTTTGGTCTCACTTGAGTAAAGCTCCAAATAGTGCTCTACCCATCTGTCCATCTGCTGTTTCTTATCAGTGATGACTTCTCCAGACAAGGTTTTCAATGGTGCACTTCTTTTGATCACTGGACCACAGGCTTTCTTTATTCCTTCATACATGCTTCTTATGTCTCCCTTATCACTTGCGATTTGAATGGACTCACATAACTTGATCCAATAATCATTTGCACACTGCCTGGCAGCCTTTTGCACACCCTTCCTAGCTTGCCTTAGCTCACTCAGAGTGTTACGCGTTGGTCTTTCCTTGTTTCTTAAGAGAGCTTTCTTCTTCTTATCAATCAAGGGCTGCAGAGTCTCGCTGTTGGCCGCAAACCAGTCCTGCCTCTTATGATCCACAGTGCCGTAAACCCCTACGGCAGTTTTATAAAGAGTTTCCTTAATTTGACCCCACTTTTCATTTACTGTACAATTTTCTGGTGTATCAGTGAAAGCGTCTTCATGTTGCTGTTGAAACTGAAAGCACTTTTCAGGATCATGAGTGTTAATAATATTAATCCTGGGGCTAGATTTGTGTTTAGCTGTGTAGATTCTCTTTGGTCTCAGTCTAACCCTTGCAACAACCAAAGAATGATCCGTATCACAGTCAGCACTGTGGTAACTACGAGTCAATGATATATGGTTCAGATGTTGTCTCCGTGTGATGATGAAGTCCAGCTGGTGCCAATGGCCGGATCTTGGATGTTTCCATGTGACCTTATGCATCTCTTTTGTTTTAATTTTTTTTTTCATTACTGGTGCAATGCTCCAGCAGCCTTTACCCATTTTCATTCATGCGACCGATGTTGTATTTTCCAAGGCACACTGGCCATGAACTCGAGTCCTTGCCCACACGAGCATTGAAATCACCGAGCATATAAATGTAGTCAGATTTTGGAACTGCCTTGATCACGGAATCTAACTCCTCATAGAACAAATCCTTCACATCATCAGAGGAATCGAGTGTCGGTGCATATGCAGTAATAATGGTGGCAAACCCACAAGAGGTTGCCAAGCGCAGGGATAATAGTCTTTCATTTCCTCCTGCTGGAATTTGAATCATTCCCAGTAGCGAATTCTTCACTGCAAAGCCCACACCGTGTTGCCTTTTTTCTGCCTCCCCTCTACCCTTCCAGAAAAAGGTGTAGTTGTTTTCCCTGAGTGACCCTTCCTCAGCGAGGCGAGTCTCCTGCAGGCCAGCAATATCAATGTTAAGACGATTGAGTTCGGCATCAATCACAACAGTTTTTCTCACATCGTCAATATTGGTCAAGTCAGTGGAAAATCCTGGACACATGGTTCTCACGTTCCAGGTTGCAAGCCGTAGCTTGAGGTTTCTATTTTTATTTTTGTTTGTACCTGGTGCATTGGTTTTACAGCCTGCGATTCAGATTTTGTCCTAGCCACAAGCACCCATTGAAGCAGGCAGGCTGTGGCGGATCAGCACCCAATTGGCTGGGGGCTGCCCAGCTTGAGGCGGGCGGTAGCTGATCAGTGACACCTATAGGTGTCTCCCACCGTCAGAGGCAACGCGTGGCGCCCCATGTCTACGCCAACTGACAAGGACTTATAACCCGTAACAGTTGCCTCTCGCTTTGATTCCGAGACCAGTTAAGACCAGGGATGGAGTTATTGCCTCTCTATAGCATAGCACAAAGCCTGGGCTAAAATATAGAGATCATGTGTTGCCCATGCAGCATGATCCCTCTCTCGGCCTGCCTAGTTCACTCCAGAGGAAAAGTAACACCCCAACATCTGGAACAAGACAAGCTGCAGAAGCTGCCGGATCAGCAAAGCAATGCTCTAACTGTCCGTCTGTCGGAGCTTCGATCCTAGACCAGCTGCCAACCAAGGCTTAGGGCCTGGTCTGCCCTGCCATGACAATTTTGTCTTTAGCTTGCATTTCCTCGCACCAGGGTAAGGCTTGTACCCTCCCAATTGCGCTCTTCCGCCCGAAGCCATTGGCACAATGTGGGGTGTCGGGTTAGGTAAGCGCCGCCCAACGTTCGGCGCTAACAGAAACCACGTAGTACCGTCTACTGTTATACGGTAGCTCAGTCATATCTGACTAAGACCTGACTGACTTATAAACTACACGAAGGGGATTTGATACAGTTTGCTGTATGGAGCTGTCGCAGAGCTCAGTACACTTATAAATTTTATTTTATTTTTTTAAATATTTTTTCCCCTTCAAATTAAAGTATTTTAATTTTTTTTAACATTTGCATTATGTTATTATACAAGGCTGCATCATAAAGTGAATACTAGCTGGATGTGCATTGATGAGAATATCTCATCACTTACTCAACACAAAAAGTATCCACGGTGAATTTTTACAAGTGTTGTGAGATGAAAGCAGTTACAATGGCGTTTAAAAATTATGGAAACAACCTCAGCAGTGAGCCGTCAGTGATGTCTAAACACAAAGCAAACATCAGCAGTGAGCTGTCGATGTCTGAAGGCTATACGAACAGCCTCAACAGTAAGCGGTCAGCAATGATTAAAAACAATGCTAACAGCCTCAACAGCGATCAGTCAGCAATGTTTAAAAATGATTCCAACAACCTTGCAGTGAGGTATGGCAGTGTTGTAGCCGATTGATTTAAAAAATTTTAAAACAAATAAACAAAACAAAGTCATAAAATGACCCCGAAAAAGGAGGTATATATATGTATATATATATATATATGTGTGTGTGTGTGTGTGTGTGTGTGTGTACACATTATAAATATACAATCATGCCAGCACTGGAGCATGCTGCCAAAACTCTTAAAATGAAACAAATGAACAAACAGAACTGCCATTCTATGCAGTAAAGCAGACATTTCTAACAATAAAGAACTGAGTAAACAAATACTTAGCGTATAGCACTATTTGATTCTCAAACATACAAATGAGATTATAAGAACTTGAAAGGTTTTGAGACGTATTACCACAGGTTGCAAAGAAAATAAGGTGGACAGAATTTAAATTAACACATTCTTGAAGACATAGGAGGGAAAAGACAGAAAATATACAATTGAACGTCATACAAACAAACAAAAAACAAACAAACAAACAAAAATGCCTCTTGGCTTGGTCACAAAACGAGCCATTGAGATGTATTTTTGAAAGGTTATGGGAGTTGTGGGTTGTGGAAGTTCCAGGACATTGCACACACATACACAACACGACACAAGCAGGTCAATAAAATGCATGCAGTACCTGAGAAATTAACATCAAGATGCAGCCCCAAGAGGCTCCGACACTATGCAACAAGATGACATGAACTGCAGTTTTTAAAAATGTATATAAAACTGACCTTCAATAAAGAGCGCACATAACCAAAGGTATTAAACTATCACGGGCAGCATCTTTTATTTGTGTGGTTAAGTTTTATGGGGTGGACTAAACTACATTGCAACGGTCTACAAACTTGTAAACCAGAGAAGTCCCTCTCTGCTACTATGTGTAAATCTTGTGCTGCCCGGGTGATAAAAAGATAAGGCTTGCCTATAATCGTAAGTGCTAGGAGAAAGCCATAAGAAATCTGGATCATCACATTTGTATGATTTTGCACTGTCTGATAAAACACTATATGAGACCCATGGTCCCATTGTTACAACATGTGAACACTGACAAACTGTATGCCAACACACATACATACATATGAGGTTACACACTTGTCTGATAAAACAACATATCAAATCCAGTTCCATTGTTACAACATGTGAACACTGCTTGACACACTATATGCCAACACACACACATAAGGTTACACACTTAAAAGTCCTCATCGAGAGAGAATGTATGACTTGTTGGGGTTTTGTTCATCACTCCCATTTTCTGGTATTCTCCCACTTTCTTTTCAAAGAAGTTGGTCTTGCCTTCTAATGATATGTGCTCCACGAAGTCAAACGGATTCTCAGAGTTGTAAATCTTGCCAAAGCCAAGCTCAACAAGAAGCCTGTCTGCAACAAACTCAATATATTTCTTCATGAGGTCACCATTCATGCCAATGAGATTACAAGGAAGAGCATCTGTGAGGAACTCCTGCTCAATCTGGACTGCATCCCGAACGATCTCGTAGACTTTCTCTTGTGTTGGTTTGTTGGCCAGGTGCTTGAACATAAGGCAGGAAAAATCACAGTGTAGACCCTCATCTCGACTAATAAGTTCATTGCTGAAGGTGAGCCCTGGCATGATTCCTCGCTTTTTAAGCTAGAAAATAGCTGCAAATGATCCAGAAAAAAAGATGCCCTCCACTGCAGCAAAGGCAACCACTCGTTCACTATATGGAGAATTTTCATCACCAATCCATTTAATGCCCAGTCTGCTTTCTTTGTCACGCATGGTAATGTTTCGATGGCATTGAAGAGAAATCCCCTTTCTTTTTTATCCTTGACGTATGTATCAATAAGAAGGCTGTACATTTCACTGTGAACGTTCTCCATGGCAATCTGGAATCCATAGAAGCACCTGGCCTCGGAAACTTGGACTCGTTACTGAACCTTTCCACTAAATTCTCATTGACAATTCCATCACTAGCAGCAAAGAACGCCAGCACATGAGAGATGAAATGTTTCTCATCTGGCTTTAGTTTCTCCCAGTGGTCAAGATCCTTGGACTGGTCACCCTCTTCTGCTGTCCAGAAAGAGGCCTCTGCCATTTTGTACATCTGTCAGATATCATGGTACTGGATCGGAAATATCACAAATCTGCTTGGGTTTTCCTTCAGTAAAGGCTCATCTTGATTGCTGTGAGCAGTCTTTGTAGGATTTACTATCTCTTTTAACTATTCATCCTTACTTTACTTCTTGTGCAGATACAACATTCTGCAAAAGGCTAGTTCTCAATGGTTTTCGATGTGAACTGGCCAGAACTGAACTTGGCGCCTCATTTTCGTCCACAATCTTGGTCTTCCTGGTCAGGGAAACTAATTCGTCTTCGTGTGAATGAGTGTTGGCAGGCATATTGAAGTCTGTAGCGAGCTGAGAGGAACAAACGAGAAGGTACGTCTGCTGCTGGCTGATCTCCAGGCGCGCTTTCAAATTTTTTAGTTTTTCTATTAAACAAATGTACTCCTAACACTTTTTAATTGACAATTAATCAATGTATGAATAAGACATAAGTTTAGCCTAAAACTTTTCAATTAACAATTGATAAATTTTTCTCGTCTGATGTTCAAGCCTCCGCTGTAGTCTCCACTTTCCACCTTCAAAATGACGCTGTTGACATACTCGACTGTGTGGCCAGCTACCATACTCTCGTCTTTTAAAAAAAGCTGTTTAATACTCTACAGCCACGAATCAATATTCTTCTTCCTTTCTTGTGTATCGGGCTTCACCCCTAGCATCAGCTCAGTATTGTAGGACCCATAGAATTTATACTTAAATCCTGATCTGCGTCCGTTAGCAGAAAATTTGATAACGTAGTTGTCTCTGATTGCCAAGTGTAGGAATCGTACCAAGTGTCAGAAATCTTGGGATTTGTCCAGGGGTTAATCTTCGCAGTAGCTCGTACAAACACTTGACAATTTAAAGATCCGCTATGCATACAAACCACAGAAGTCTTTTGCGTCCTTAGTCAACACATTCAATTTAATTGCAGAACAGTAATCACACGTGGCTGTCATACACCGCCGGCTTCCTGCCGCTCTCGCGTTCTGCGTATGACCAGCACACCTACTGCTTACAAACATAATGCATGATTAATCTAATCGTCAGGAAAGACTTTGGTTGCTGCATATTGAAGATCTTACTGTTGTATATCTCACTTGCTAACTTACTTAACAATTCTACTCACGCACATAACCTGTAACCAACAAGTCCTTGTCACAGCGTGTCTCTGCCCGCCATTCTGGTCGAAGGTGTTATCAAAACAGTGTCGACTGTCCCGCTACCACTTGCCTGCGTTTGCGGCCCCATCATCAGGCGTCAGCTTCAGTGTGTTGCTTCATGATCACCAACTTCCACAAAGGGAATAGTATTTAACTTTGAAATGCGTCTCAGATGATCTTATCGTTGCTTATTCTTCTCAATCGTTCTCAATTGCTCTCAATCGAACATTCTCTGTCCACGTCTCGGCACTGACTGGCTAACAACAATGTCTGCCGTTCTCAGCCTTGGCGCAGTCATGTGACCACGTTAGCTCCGCCCACTCATGCCACCGGTGTTAACTTGTTTTTCTTCAACTGTGTGTCTTAGTGACATCTATCTAATTTCTTCGTTCGACACCTTTGCCCATTTCTTGTATCTATCTCATGGCACTGATCTTATATACCGTGAACGGCTTTAACTGACAATTATTTAACAGCGTACAGTTCGTGGTGGTTGTTGTCATCAACGTCCATGAACGTCGTTGCACTTGTGTAAAGATGACGTGCCATCTTTTTATCACTCTCGATGTCAAGGTGTACGATGCTCTCTTGGAACTTCCAGTGGTTGTCGGTTTTTTTTTTATTTTTTGTGTTGCGTGTTTACTGCCTTTGTGTCCAATTATACAGTGCTTCTGCAGTGGGAGCCAGATATGTGTTCTCGCGTCGGGATTGTTGAGCGGGCACGGAAGTTTGGTGCGTTCGCTGGGGTCATGGCAGCGCAGATGCACCGCTCGTCAGATGCCAAGGTGGGGCAATTTGCCGGTTTCTACTCATGGACTTGTGACGCAAGGCGTGCGGAGCGAGTTGCTGTGGGTGGCAACAGCACATCCAGGCAGCACTCCATCTTTGGAGGTGTCGTCTCCTTGTCTAGAAAATGGGAAGGCGTCTTCATACCTTATGCGTATATAAGGTATGAAGACTCCTCCCCATTTTCTGGACAGGGAGATGACGCCTCTGGGGATGGAGTGTTGCTTGGGTGTGATGTTGTCATCTGTAGCAGTGCGCTTTGCACGCTTTGCGTCACATGTTTGTGAGTGGAGACCGGCAAATTGTTTTGCCTTGTTGTCTGGCAAACGGTGTACTTGGCGCTGCCATGACTTCAGCGAGCTCACAGGGCTTCCGTGCAGAGCGTCTGGCTCTTGCTGTGGCGACGCTGTATAGTTGGACACGAGGGCAGTGGGTGTGCAGAACTGCTGCTGCACAAAGCACAGATTACAGTTGGAGGCTCCGAGAGAGCATCGTACACTCTTAATTCAACAGTCATAAAAGCATTTTTTTTACAGCAACAATTATGACTTTATTGAATAATTATTACAACAATAAGCACATTAGTGAGATGTAATACGTCTAAAAGCAACGTCTAAAATATTTACCTTTCACCATCATCATTTTATTTGACATTATAATTTACACCTAACTCCCAATCAGACTGGTGACCATATATGTAACTGCTTCTTAGAAGCCACCACACGGGTGGCTCAGACAACGAACTTGCTGAAAGGTTACTGACAGCTGCTGGTCCGATGCTCCTGAAGGAGCCTCAAGTGATCATATTGATGATGATGATGAATTACATCAAACCAATAGTATGCCAACTGTCAAGGAAACACAACTCTGTGGACATAGCAATACTGTAGTGTCACCTAACATGCAGGGGCAACTACGGACAAGGGTATTTAAACATAATACTTAAAAACCTTATAAATCTAAATCGTGACACGTAAATAATTCTGCAGTAAAAATTCCTTTCTTTTTCATTAAACTAAAAAAAAAGTAGTTTGCAACATACAATTGTGAAAAATGAATACACAACTGCAGCATCAAAAGAACGTGAAACTCAAAGAAAAACAATGTGATAGAACATGTATTAACAACATGGTAGTTAAAACATCCCAGGCAGGTGTCTGATGTGGGTAGGCCAATTTTTTTTTTTCCAACTTTTATTTCATACAAAGCAATGTGTATTTACAAGTTGTAGTGTGTGTTTCTTTTGTTTGTGTATATTACAGAGCGTTGCCGTTTGTTAGTGTTAAGTGTGACATTGTGGATAAAACATATACATACATATATACAGTTATGATAATATGACATTTGTGGCATAGTGCATGTAGATACACATTCTTTGCATATGCTTCACTTCCACTTCCGCAAGTGGAATGCATGAAACACCTGTCCATCTCTCCCTCTCCCTCTCTCTCTCTCTCTCTCTCTCTCTCTCTCTCTCTCTCTCTCTCTCTCTCTCTCTCTCTCTCTCTCTCACACACACATACACACAAACACACACACAATCTCGTGCTTTCTGGAGACCGCAGTACATTTAAATACCCCGAGCTTGGACAATAAACTTTAAACTATCATTTCCATTAAAATGTGGCTTCCTTGTAATTTCTGGGTCACTAAGCTCCCGAGGCGAAGGTCGTTGGTGTTGTTGCCTGATGACAAATTTCAGGGTGACTGCTCTAGTCCATGATGTCTTTTGTTTGGGGGGACAAGAATCAGGGATTTACTACTAGCAATTAGGGTCCATGGTCTGTCCCCAGGGAGATAATTGGTCCAAAATTGTGATAGTGTCTGGGTTTTATATACAATGGGAAGGACTTAAAACCTGGCCACTAAAAGCCACCTTAGCTTACTGGGTACTTAAAGGGCTCATCGAATTTGTTTATACATGGTGGTGCATATTTTTCTTTTGAAACATATCATTACCGTATAACATCATTTTAATACTTAAGATACCGACTTGGTTTAAAGACTGCTACACGCACGCACGCGCGCGTGCGCACCCACACTCACCCGTACACATGCACGTGCAAATGTATGCACTACACACGCACACACAACTGCATCCACACACAGACGCATACATATGTTACTGCCAACGTCACAGACATCCATCCACAATATATTTCATGTTGCACATTCAAATATAATAATGTGAAAATTAATAATAATAGTAGCAGTAATAATAATAGTATTAATAATAATAATAATAATATAATTGTAAGATTATTAATACCATCAATAAATACATTTACAGTTGTAGTATCCTTTATTTAAAACAAGTTATTTGCTTCTTCTGTAATATGTGCTGTCTTCAGCCAAATATTTTACAAGATTTGCGCTTGTGGGGCTAAGATTAGAATGTTTGCGACTTTTTGTTGATAAGGTTGTTGGACAATTTCTTTGTTGATTGTTCTGTAATTGTATAGTGCTTTGTTTCTTAATGTCCATATAAGATTTCTGTACTCTGCCAATAGCACAAGTAGCTTTGTGTGGATGTCTTGTGTGGAGTAAGGAATGGAATTTATCATGATTGCTTTGTAAACATCTGTTCTTTGTTTCTAATGAGTGTCTAGGATGTTTTGTAGGAGATTTCTTGTTGGCATGATTGTGTTGCATTCGTAATAGATGTGCTCTTCTGATTCTTGGACGTTCCGTCTACAAAGCTGACACTGTAGTATTTGTTTAGTTATTTTTGCTGTTCTCTCTGTTGTTGGGGTCATGCTGTAAACAAGCCTATATGTAATTTCCCTTGCTTTTGGAGTAATCTGCTTGTTGTGAATATTAGAGAAAATTTCGGTATAATCTTTTATGAAATATCTATGTCCTCTTTTAATTCTGAGATGTACCGGAGTTGCTTGTAATTTAACTAAATGCCTGTAGATTGTATGTGTTTTCTTGTGTAGTAATTTTTCATGTCCTTTAATGGCTGAAATACATGTTTTGTAGAACGTTGGGAGAGTTCCAAAATAATGTGAGGATGTATTCCTAATAGGTTTTAAAGAAGATAGCCTAATTCCAATGTAATAGTGTGCTAAAGGGTGTTTTTCAGGGTGTTGTAGGATTTCACCTACGTGTAGGTGGTAATGGTAGTTAAAATATCTCAGGCAGGTGTCTGATGTGGGTAAGGCCAATGCTCTTGTGCTGCATGCAGGATTCTGCTAAATGTTCTGATCTGGTCTAGTACTTGTTGCACTTCTGCTTCACCTGTCAATTCACACATTTCAGAGAGCCGTTGTAGCCACGAACGGTCATCTGCCTTCTCTTCATTATCTGGCTCTTCCTCCAGCTCTTCTTTCTCCTCGAAAGTATAAATAGTTAAGAAAACATGGCTCTTCAATGCCAGCAAGCTGCTCTTAGGCGTGTCGGAAGTAGATGCCAAAAGAATTCTCTCCTGGTCCAAATTGTCTTAGGTAGCAGTAACACAGCAACATTCATGCTAAGGTCGAAAGTTGTGAAAAGATGGCAAGCCAGTATCACCCAGGTCAGAAAAGGATCGTGAACCCTCATGACCCCAATGGTCACGCGGTGTATATTGCTGAACGAGCGTCCCCTGAAACCTAATATAATTTTTTTTGTTTTTTTTGTTGACATTACTAACGGGATATTTTATTCACAGCAACCAACTTCAACAAACGGCTAAGGACAAACTTTCATGTCACACTTTAAAAAAAAATCTGATATTAACAAACAGCAATAAAACTAGGACAAGATGGGGGACTGGCTTCACGATACAACCAGTTTGTCCACAAATGTTCGAATCTGATCGTCGTCTATTGCACCAATAAACTGGCTTTGTATACGTCCATTTTTCACACCAATGACTGTGGGGACTGACCGCACGCCATATTCCATTTGCAAGTTCAGAGTTGACATCAATATCGACCTTTGCCATGACAACTTTACCATTTTCCTCTGTTAGAATAGCCTTCAGACGTGGACCCAAGACCTTGCATGGCTCACACCATGTTGCATGAAAATCAACAATGACTGGAGTTGTACAACTTGCTTCAATAACTCTTTTCTTGAAATCTTCACCATCCTGTACATTAATAACTTCAAACTTGCTGGCACATGTGGCTTTTAATCGTATACCAGATGGGAGGCTGAAGGATTTCTGATTCTGTGCACACGCCACCACCTTTCTACTTGTGAAAGTAGTTAAAGGTCTGTGAATAGACTTGCATCTGGTAGTTGCCTGTATATTTCCAACCAATCTTGTGGCAAGCCGCTGTGCGGAATTCATTTTTGCAAATGTACAGGAAAACGACAATGTGCGAAACTTATGAAACGTGTTGTGTAAAACGTCACTGGTTCTGGCTGCCACTTTGACCTTAAATCCCGGAACAGGAACCAGTATTATCATAAACAAACAAAATGTCGACTATTGCTAAGATACGGTAAATATTTCATGCAAGTACAAACATTCGTTCTAAGTTAATTAGTAAGTCAATAGACATTCCTCACTGCATATCGAAATATTAGTCATAAGTGTTCAGATTCTCTCCTCAGTGTCTCCCTTAACGTATACCGACTAACATCACTATTTCTGCGTTGATTGACTATTCTTTTGTGTAAATAAAACACACATAATATTTAAATATTGAGCACAACCCACTACTGGCAACGCCGATCGCATTCTGGTATGAACCTAAGGCCTATCCACGTCAATATGGAAGCACTATACTCGAGTTTCGCCCTCGTTTGAGCTCGTCAGTAGTGCATATACCTGACCGGATCCGGAAACAGTCCCGGATCACGCGTGTGAAGCGGGTGTGTAACCACGCGGCACACACTGGACACACCAAATTATCACAACAGAACATCACAACGCTACCCATCGTAGGCTATGCTCAAGATTGCCCAATCGCCGCGACCGACGTCCGTCAATCGATGGGACCCGAACGATCAGGACTTCTCACTTGCAAGGAACACCAGGCCTCCTAAATCCAGTGAGCAATAATCAATTGATTATGTGGTTGTTTCGGGATTTGAAATTTAAATATTGAGCACAACCAACTACTGGCAACGCCGATCTCATTCTGGTATGAACCTAAGGCCTATCCACGTCAATATGGAAGCACTATACTCGAGTTTCGCCCTCGTTTGAGCTCGTCGGTAGTGCATATCCCTGACCGGATCCGGAAACAGTCCCGGATCACGCGTGTGAAGCGGGTGTGTAGTGCTTCCATATTGACGTGGATAGGTCTTAGGTTCATACCAGAATGCGATCGGCGTTGCCAGTAGTGGGTAGTCCTCAATATTTAAATTTCAAATCCCGAAACAACCACATAATCAACACATAATATTAATAATAGTTAGTTAGTTAGTTAGTTAGTTAGTCGTGGTTCCAACTTCACGGCAACGGGTCGTCCCCATATTGCTCCGTTCCTGTGCCAGTGAATATCACATAAAATGCTCCTCATTGCCCAATGTGAACAATGGAGTAGATAGGAGTATCGGCAAGCCAACAGCCCGCACAGGTACACTGCATAATGCCGCCACCAGAATACCAACACAAAAGTCCTCCATGAAAATTACAGTCCATCATCGATGGAAACGGCAGTCACCAGAAAGACTATTATTAATAGCAATGTCAGAATTATTGAACTTTTCGGGCTGAGTCTTGAAACTAGAGCTAGAGCTACAGCTAAATAAAAAACGTGTAAATTGATTTATACGTTGTGAAGAGAAACTTCATTATACAGCAATGTCTAACTTTAAAAGACATCCAAATATAATTTTGTAACCAGTCTGCTTTTAATTATTGTAATGCAAATTATTTATCAGATGATACTGAAGACATATTTGAATTTATTACAATATATATACCTAATAGTTTTATGATACGCATGGCTCGTGATTACCATGAAAACATTTTATCATTTTCTTTCTGTTAATGATAAATGTATTATTAAAACTTATAGTATAGAATTTGTCAGAGTTACTTCCCCTATATAAATGCTCATGAAAGGAATTCACAACAGCATATTATTTCCCTTTATACACGCTCATTGTTGTGAACTGACAACTTGCTGATAACAACTTGCTTGACAACTGAACTTGCTGTGAACTCATTATTATTATTATTATTATTATTATTATTATTATTATTATTATTATTATTATTATTATTATTATTATTATTATTATTATTATTATGGGACGCAGAGGTGTTTCCAAGGCACCAGGGCCGGGTTATATACTGGCCAAGACCTATTGACGCGCCCTCGTCGAGCGTCCTGGGCAACAGGTACCTTCGGGGTCCTGGCTAAATTCAGTAGGATTGCCGATTCCTCCGAAATCGGAGAGTGTCTGCCTGTACGGCGAGGAACCACCAGTCTGCACACCAATAAGCCAGACATGGGACAACGGATACTCACGCAAACCTCAGGTCCTGTATGACATCACACTGATGTTGGACAACAGGATGCCTTCATCCGACATACAGGACTTCGCGTTGGAGCTCAAACCAACGAACACAAGCAAGCAAGACCAAGGGGAAGACCTAGATGCTAATACCTGGATGGCTTGGCCACGTGGCATGGTCGAAACAGGAACACAGAGCTGATCCACGACTCTGGTGATCGAGTGAGATGGCAGAACATGACGGCCCAAGCTTACCGGCATGGCAAATGATGGATGGATGGTGTATTTATTTGCTGATGAAGGCTAGTTGCTACAATGTCCTTTGTTTTGCTTAATTGTGTTTCGTAGAGCCGAATTACTTTGTGTTATCTTATATTGTTTACATGCCCACTGCTGTACCACTGTTCCACTAATTGTATTCGCACAAAAGACGCAACAGGTACATTCAATATTTGGGTCAACGCCTCACCAATGACCAAACGTACCTTGAAGGTAAACCAATCACATGAGAGATACACAGACCGCGTGTCACATAGGCCCTGTGGTGTAGTCGGTAGCACGTCAGATTTTGAATCCGGAGGTCTGTGTTCAAATCATAGCGGGACCCGGCTATTATTATAAAATATTTTTTTTTCCTCACCGGTGACCGCACTTACTTATCAACATTAAACACAAAATATGGCCCCGAAACTTCGAATGGGAAAACTCGGATACAGCCGGACGTTTCGAGAAAAATCTTTAACAACGGTGCAACCACAGTCACAGTGTCACCATCGTGTGCCATGCCAATAAAAGTAAGCGGTCATGTTTTTGCCATTACACACGTTCACCAGTCGTGAACCAGCTCTGTGTTCTTGTCTCGATTACGCCTTGAGGCCAAGCCATCAAGATAGTTATCTCTCTGCCTATTGTTTTTTTCCCCTCAGTCTTGCCGGTTGTTACTTGTCGTCCCTGGGGGGAAAGTGGAGTCAACAAGCACACCTCTAAAATCCTTTTATAGTTTGGGACTATTGCCAGACCCTTGTCTACACACCCCCCGTTCCAATCTTCTATTCTCTCTCTCTCTCTCTCTCTCTCTCTCTCTCTCTCTCTCTCTCTCTCTCTCTCTCTCTCTCTCTCTCTCTCTCTCTCTCTCTCTCTCTCTCTCTCTCTCTAGTATCGCTATGCCATACCTGTCAACGTCTCAAAGACCTAGGAAACAAGACTCGGGTTCAGACAGGCAACAAACTCCATACTGTCGTTTGATACTCTAATTTATTATCATTACTTTGGCTAATAATGATTTAGCAATTCATTACAATATCAAAGTATCTTATTGGTACATTTAACAAAGCATCATACACATGGCTATCACATCTATCAACTATCAAACAATCTCTCTCTTAAGCTAGTTTCTGTGTAGCTAGTCCCCCCAAGCTAAACCCTGCTTCGTGTTCGGTGTCCAGTCGCCGTCTGGCCCTCGACGTGCGTCGGGCGGACACGGAGTGTGACTCATCACGAGCTTCTCGTGAGAGTGGTCCCTGCACACTTCAGGAGGGCTCCACCTGGATTAACAACGCAGTTGGCAAACTGACCCCTGCGTTCTAGAATACTCTGTGGTGGTTAATTCCCTTCTGAGGGTGTCTGTCTCTGTATTGTATCCCCAGATATATCTCCTATCTATCTATGTATGTCTATCCCTCATGTGAGACCCTGACAATACCCCTCTTTACTTTCCTTCAGAACATACCCACACAACATTGTCCTCCAATAAATACTAACATATTTATTGAATAAAAAGTGTCATGGGTGTGTATAGATTGTATGTAAAGACGTTGTTGGTGTGTTCTATCGTGTAGGTAAGATAAGATTGACAGTCCAAGAGTCATCTCACTGTGCTCATCACACAACGGCCAGATAATGTCACCACAGCACAGAACTTGTTTACGCCCACCCAGTACAGTGTTTCTCTGGACGATGTTGATGAATTCACAATATCCTTGACAGCGTTAGAATTAAACAGTTTGTTCACCACTGCGTATTTTTAGTAGATAATGTCTTTCCTGGTGAAATATCCAATATTATGAATGTTTTTCTTAAAATCCAGGGAATGTTTACACATCCGATATAGTTAATGAATTAGTGTCTATGGATGTAGGACTAATCACAACCCGGCGTATATATTCCACTGACACACTGTTTGTATGAAAGTCCAAGAATGTTCTATTCCTCATAGGAAAAGTTCTGGTATTACAGTTTGTTTGTATTTATCTTATGGTCCTGTGAACCATATTGCTAATCCGTTCTATGTGGAGTTGACTTTATTCTTCTGTAAGTCTCTTAGTCAGAATGCCTTATAGGTATCCGTAAATTCTAGAACATGCTGACCTTTATGTATGATATCAGACTTCAATCTGGCCGATATTTCTCACTGTACCAGATTAGAGTCCGTGCTTTCTTTTCAGGAGTGTTGCTATTTCTTTGTTCATGGGAACCTTATAACTATCCTCGGCTGAATCGGGAATACTATTGCACATAACTGCAAATGCTCGTCGGTTTCATCCAACTTGAAACATCGTAACTCCTTTTCAATAATCACTCAAGAATAATTAACCACTTCTCTCGTGGAAGACTAGTAGCACACTAAATTAACTTAGAATATCCAGACTATTAATACTCTGGCTCTGTACGACTATACTGGCTTATTCCACCAATTTCTCCCCCTGTTCTCTTCATCTTTTTTCAATAACAACCGAATTTCTCCTTTGATGCACGGTCATTTCGGGACATCAATGATTATCTACTCGTTTCTTCCGACCACAGATATTCGTCTCCGTTACTACAAAAGGCTGTGATACGGCGTGATCGCGAATCTCCGTTTCCCACTTCAAAGGTTAGTGAAATACTTTATCGCGAGTTGTCCGTTTTCAAAGGTTTTGAAATCACCGTTTTTCCGTCGTCCGTCCTCCAACAAACACTCGATATCTCTTTTGATCTTGGAGTCAATGACTTGTATTCGCCTCAAGATCGAAGTGCTCGATTGTTTTTCTGATCCAAAGGTCAATACTTCCCATCCTCGTGCAATACAAGTAATTTTCTGTTTTAGATTTATTGCAGGATCGCTAACCTATCAGTATCATGTGACACCGGTTGTCACCGAGTCCTTCAATGTAGTTCTTCTCATAACGTGCCCAAAACATCTTGATAGTCTATTTATCTAGTGTTTGTCCATCAAGAATAATGATGGCCATTCATTTCATCAAGTCGGATTGAAAGTTTGGAGCCGTGAGTTATAAGATGGTTGGTAAGGTCTATTTTAGCTCGAAATGTTTTCTGACAATGTGGGCAAAGAATGCTTGACGTTCCAGGAGGAGAATCTCCTGCAGTGTTTTTTTTTTTTTTTGGCCCCGCCTTTTTTGTGTGTGCCAACTCTTGTAGTTCTGTTTGCTTCACAAGTGGCTTCACCCTTGTATATTGATGAAAACCACGAATTTGGGTCTTTGGCAGCAGTCTCCCAAGTGCTGTGATGAATTCCAAAAGCTTTTAATGAGATATTCAGTGTCTTTAAAGCGTTTCCTCTGGCCGCCTTGGGAGCGTTTACCACAACGCAGCTCGATGTAAAAAAATTCTTTCAGGGAGTCTGTGATCTGGCCTGCGAGCTAAGTGACCAGCCCAGCGGATCTTATTCTTCATTAGTAGAGTGTGGATACTGGGCATGGACGCTCTTTCTAGAACTTCAGTGTCTGGGATCTTGTCTTGCCATTTAATATTCAATAGCTTCTTAACCAAAGATGGCAAAATCATAATAGAAAAAGATCAGATTTTACATGCGTGGTCAGATTATGTGAAAGACCTTTATGATGATAGAAGATAAGAACAATATGATCATCGGAATAATAATGAAGGAACATCAATTTTGAAGATAGAAATTCAGAATGTTCTTAACCATATGAAAACTACCAAGACCCCGGGTACATATAACATCACAATAGAAATGATCAATGCCTTAGAAGAATTTGGAATAGACCAAGTCACCAGACTGCTGAACGCATTATACGATACTGGAGATATACCTCATGAATTATGTAATTCTATATTTATTGCAATCCCGAAGAAATCAGGAGCCTTGGAATGTGATCAACATCAAACAATTGGTATAATGAGCCACATCACAAAGATTCTGCTGAGAATTATCATGCAAAGAGTTAGGAAGAAAATACAACCTGAAATAGGAGAAGAACAATGTGGGTTTGTAGAATTCAAGGGCACAGTAAATGCTGTTTATATACTGAGAAGAGTAATTGAACGTTCTATAGAAGTAAACAAAGATCTATATCTTTGCTTTATTGACTACACAAAGACTTTCGATAAAGTGAGACATTTCGACATGATAAGGATGCTTGAGGATCTATAAACTGATGGAAAAGACTTTAGACTTGTAAAAAACATATATTGGAAGCAGCAAGCTGCCATCAGAATTAATAGCGGTGTAGGTCAATATCAACCTATTAAAAGAGGTGTGAGAGAGGGATGTGTAATGTCTCCAGGTCTTTTTTCCTGTACAGTGAAAATATGTTCAAAAATATACAATATATGGAAGGAATCAACATTGGGGGAAGATACATCAATAACATTAGATATGCAGATGAGTAGTAAGAGAGACACAAATGACTTCGAAAATCTGGAGCAATACGTCATCGATGACGTCATTTTTTACTATACGAAGTATATAGCCCCAGATTGAAAACGGACCTCATCTTTCAAATTTTGGCGGGTATTTTCTTGGGTCTGGTTGTCACTTCCGGTTGTCCAGGTGACTATTTCCTTTTGTCCATTCCGGTGCGGTGGCGGGCGGGCGGGTGGGGCGGCGGGACGGATAGCGATGCAAGCCTCGGGCATGTGGAATACTCATATAGATAAGTAGACCAACTAGTCGCCGGGCACCTGGGTTCGAGTCCCAGTGTGTGTGTGCGTGTGTGGTGCGGTGTGTTGTGTGATCGAGCCCCAGTCATGTAGATATCGAAACCTTCGATGGGGAGACCGAAATCAATATGACAGTGTGGAAAAATGATTTATTCCATCACTCGATTTAACTCGTGTATCCAAACTTGCATTGCATGAATAAACATTTTCACGGCTCAGCATGATAGCTTCGGCAGGTGTCCATAGTGGGTACCCATGTATCAACTTTAAGCGAGTGGTGAAAATCTGGTGTAAAAATATACTAGAAAGGCATACATTATTATTGAAAATTAAGCATAATAAAATAATAAATGGCTAAATTTCTTGTATGTATAGCTGAGACTATTACTATGAATGTAAAAATATTATTCTCAATTAATATAAGGCGTAACTTGCTAAGATAATTATAAAAATATGTAATATTATTAAACCGCACGGTTATATCCCCCTAATACACGAAATAAAAGTAACCAGGGGAGACTAGTCATGTCTCTGGACTCAACCAGAAGTAATAAGCTCCCTTTCCACAACTAACAAATGTTACTTCAGACAGGTAAAGGTCACGCGCTGACCCCACCACGGCCCGTGAGTAAAACGACAATGGCCAGCGATCAACGGCTGATAAGCTGTGAAGATAATTCAGCGGACACGAAGTCGAGTTGTGGTCGGTGGAAAATATGCAGTGGTCAGTCATGCAAGAGAGGGAATACTCTGGCGTTTAAGTATGGTAAAGTTAAGTCGACAGATTAAAATAAAATTCAGCATAAATTTGTATTTCTAATTGCTGTAAGTCTCTCTGTCTCGCTCTCTCTCTTCTCTCTCTCTCGTCACTCTTTTCTCTCTCTCTCGCTCACTCACTCTCTCTCTTTTCTCTATTCTTTCTCACTATCTCTATCATTCTCTCTTTTCTCTCAATCTCTGGCTGTCTCTCTCTCCCTCTACCTCTCTGTCTCTCTCACTCTCTCTGTCCCTCTCTCTGTTTTTCTGTTTCTCTCTCACTCTCTCTCCCTATCTCTATATCTCTCTCCCACTCACTCTCTCACCCGCTCTCTCTCTTTTCTCACCCTCCCTCTCTCTGTCTCTCTTTCTGTCTCTCTCTCTCGCTCTCGCCGCTCTCTCTCTGTCTCTCTCTTTCACCCTCACTCTCCCCCTCTCTCTCTCTCGCTCTCTCTGTCTCTGTCTCTCTCTCTATCACACTCTCTCTGTCAACTCTCTCTCTCTATATCTTTTCTCACACTCTCTGTCTCTCTGGCTCTTTCTCTCTCACTCTCTCTCTTTCCTTTCTCTCTCTCTGTCTCCCTCTCTCGCTCCCTCTCTCACTATCGCTATCTTTCTCCTTTTTTCTCTCCCTCTCTGTCTCTCTGTCTCTGCCTCTCTTTCTCTCTCTCTCTCTTCCTCTCTCACTATCTCTAGCTTTCTATATCTCTATTCTCTCTCTCTCACACTATCTCTATCTTTCTCTCTTTTTTCTCTCCCTCGCTGTCTCTCTCTCTGTGTCTCTGGCTCTCTCTCTCTCTCTCTCTCTCTCTCTCTCTCTCTCTCTCTCTCTCTCTCTCTCTTGTCAATCTCCATACCTCTGTCACGATACTGGAGGTCGTCGATCCTAAATGATCAAAGGCCATAGATCGTCGGGTTATACCGCTACGATTTTTTATTGTTGTGAGAACGGGGGCCTCGATCAAACAAGATCGGAACGATTTGAATACTGAGACGGAGTCCCGATCAAACACGATCGGATCTCTTTGAACGGTGAACGGAGTTCCCGTGAGCAACGGAAAAAACGATATCAACTAGATCGTTTATATCAATAGAGACATGTCGGGATGTTTTTGTCCGAGGATCAAAAGACGAGAAAGGAGCAGGGGTGATATGGTGGCGAGGAAAAACCCATGACGTCCTACAGGCGAAATTAGATGCTGTATGAGAATCCAGTTTTAAATTCAGTATACAGGTTGGCTTGACACAAGCTGAAGTGTGGATTTATTTCAGTGCTGAATAAGAAATACAAATCACGATGTCTAGTGTCATTTAAAGACGACAGGCATTTGTTCTTGATGTGACTGGGTGGATTAATTCTAGGACTGGAATAGTTTAAATAAGGTAGTAGTGATGTATATTAGAACTCGAGCATAGTGAACTTGCGTGTGTAACCGTAGTATAGAGTGCCGGCATCATTAGGCTGAAGCGAGACTTAGGCTGTGTCGAGTGAGGTGTCATTGCACTCGGTAGGATAAGTACAATGACATGAGAAGATATTCAGCAGGATTGAGAATGAGTGGGGAGATAAAGGATAATTCAATGCTAGGATATTATGGTAGGGAAGTCTACTGGGATTTCTGTGCTTTTCCTTTAGCTTTTCTTGATTTTACCTTGTCTAGGGTAATGTGCTGAACTACTCTGTCTTATGCCAGAGTGTAGCTCTAGGATGATATATATGGTACAGTCTGAATATGGCCTTAGGCCTACATTCACATATAATGGGTCTGAGTCGGGTTTCTCTCACCGGGTGTTATTTCTTCGACAGGTTCCATCCACTTGAAAGTGAAAGTTGTTCCCAATCTGAGAAGAAGAAAATGGCAATACTCTGATAACAACCTATGAACCCTGTTTAGCAAGAAGGTCAGACAAGTGTTGAGCTAAATTGAACATTCGAAATAAATCACTAGAAGTGAGGTGCTCAATGAAGGTATTCCAAACAACCAGAGAATTATGAACAGTAATATTTACTCTAAACAATAGAGAAAGGAAAGGACTATCATTAACATTTCCCCTGATTACATGAACATTTCGTTGAGTGACAAACCGCAGTGCATAGGCGATATATTGTTGGACCAGTGTTTATATTCTTCAATGCATGGACTATATTGCAGACGGGTATATCGTTTGTGTAGAACTAAATGACACCAAGTAACTCAACCACGCAGTGGTGATCAGACTTTCAAACGTTCACGGATATACTGGATGTCCACAATCGGTATGAGAGACACATCATCTCTTGAGCTACTTCCAGTTCTGTGCTATGTGAAGTCGAATGGCTGTATCAAGATGACAGCTGTGATGTCTCATATTCACGATAGACTACACCGCATATCTCCACACCCATACATCGCACACACAAAGGACACTTTTCTGCATTAAATGTTTTATCATTTTGTTCGAAGCCAGTGTTAGTGGGGGTATGTGCTGAAGGAATGTGAAGAGGGGTATTGTCTGGTGGAAAGATAGATAGATAGATAGATAGATAGATAGAGAGAGAGAGAGAGAGAGAGAGAGAGAGAGAGAGAGAGAGAGAGAGAGAGAGAGAGAGAGAGAGAGATCAAAAGACTTAAAAGCGTGGGGGGGGGGGGGTGTAGACAAAAGGTCCGGAAAAAGACCAAAACTATAGAAAAAGGAATTTAAAAAAGGTGTACTTGTTGATTCCACTTTCCCCCCAGGGACAACAAGTGACATTTATGGGGTCACGTCCATGGAATATATGGTGACATTACAGTGATTGAGGTAAAGCCGGAAAGGTAAAGATCCAGATAGGGTGAATGTGGGTAGGTGTTAAGACACATTACTTATCTGTTCACACTTTAAAAGTCTACATAGTTCTTGGTCCTAAATCTCCTCTTGTCGTTGAGAGATTGTTTTGTGGTGTACTGTGTGGTGTCATATATATATATATATATATATATATATATATATATATATATATATATATATATATATATATATATATATATATATATATATATAATTTAGATATTGTGCATTTACACATTGCTTTAGGGTTTTATACTCAACCTGCTGAATCACCTTCTTAAAATATGGCCACTCCTAAACTAGATATGGCAGAACTGAGGGCAAGGGGTGATTGAATGGGCTTGTCGGATCAGGCACTATCAGAGTTTATACGGGGGTGGAAAGAGAGATTCGTCAGGCAGAAAGAGAAGATTGAAAGGCAGAGGTAGAGCTAAAAATGATGGAGTTGAAGACCAAGAGAATGGAAGCTGAGCTGGCAACTACAAAGTTGGAACTAGAAGCTGAGCAAGAAGCTCAGAAAAGATAGCATGAATACCGGATGCGAGAGCTTGAGCTCAAGACACAAACTAAGGGAGAAACTGACGGGGCAGAAGGAGGATCCTTTACCATGCCATGAAGTTCCCTTTGGCGGTCTATGATGAAAGTAAAGAAAGGATAGACCAGTACTTGCAACGCATCGAGGCCATGTCTGTCGCTATGGGTCTGGATAGGGACAAATAATGCCTTAAATTGTCCCAGGGATTACGCGGAACGGGTTACGAGGTCTACTCGCGCCTACCTCCAGGACGGGGAATCCACGACACTGGTGATCGAGTGAAATGGCGAGTCATCACCGCCCACGCTTTTCGGCATTACACATGATTGATTGACCGCCAGGAAATGAGAACAATTATGAAGAATTGAAAGCCGCTTTGCTGAAACACTATGAGATCACCTCAAATACGTATCAGAAGAAGCTTCCATCAGCAAAATGAGAGCCAGGAGAGCTATTCGCCGCCTACAGTATGCGCCTAAAATCATATCTCCAAAAATGGTTGGATTTGGCAGAGTTCACGAGGGACTATGAGAATCTGGAAGAGCTCATTGTAGTCGACCAGATGCGAAAGCAAATGTCGAAACCTCTCAGAACATTCTTGGGAGAACAACGGGCGGAACGGATTGATGTCGTGAATAAGCTGGCGGAAAGATTCCATGGGAAAGCGGAAGAAACCAGTATACCAAACACCAACTGTCAGGAAAAACATGACCGAAAGAAATTCAAAGGCTCAGAAACAAAGAAAGTGGAACCTTATGAAGAGCACTCAGAGAAGAGTCCAGAGAAGACAAAGGAAGAAAAACAGAGCCCACTCAACTCTCAACCGACACGACAGTGGTCTGAGAAGTGGTGTTCGATCTGCAAGTCGCCTTCTCACAATACAAAAGACTGCAAATCGAAAGTGAAAAGCTCTCACTTCGCGGCCTGCCGCGTGGCTCCAAGGGCAGTTTCCACCGAAAAGATCGAGGTCGTTGAAGGAAGTCTGGACCAAGAGAGGCCCCCTGTGGTCGAACTGATTGAAGTCAATGGCCAGCACGTTACCTGCCTCTATGACACTGGGTTGGACGGGGAAGCCGTGATAGATGCCAGCCTGGTACGCCCAGACCAACTTACAGGGGAGACCATTGAGATACAGCCTGCAATGAGGAGTGCTATTACCATGACGCTGCCAATCGCCAAGGTGGAGATTAAGTCTAGGTATGTCACGGGCATTATTCCAGCAGCTGTATTTTCTGACTCCCTGTTTCCCGTGATCATTGGTACGAAATACGTGTTCTTGGGGGTGCCAAAACAACCAATCTACCTAGGAGCAGTAGCCACTGGATCCCAAGGGAAGAAAGAAGAGGCAGACACACTAAGCAACAACCCAGTGCTAAGGGAATTGCATACTGCCCAGAGGAAGGACACTACGTTGCGTCCGTGCTATAAGAAGCTGCAAAGAGTGCTGACCCACCAGAACGGGAACAGTACGTTCTGAGGAATCGACTGCTTTACCGGAGAGCTGGAAGGGGAGACAAACTGCACAAGCAGTTGGTGGTCCCAGAAGCCCACCGTCCTCACATTCTTCAGAGTGGGCACACCATATCGGAAAGGCAAATATCCGGGAATCAGCATATGGGGGTCAGAGAGACGTTGCAGCAGATTTCCGGCCATTATTGCTGGCCAGGAATGACCCGTGATGTATGCCGGTGGCTTAAGTCTTGCTCAAAGTGCCAGAAAGCACCACCCAAAAATCGGACGAAGAGTAAAGTAGCTCTTAAGGTAAGAGACAGAGTGATAGTATGGGATCCAGCAGAGACCAATATACTTCAAGTAGGATGGCAAGGACTTTATCCTGTGGTAAAGGTTGTGTCCAAGAACACCTACGAGATCCGGATCGGGGGAGCACTGAAAAGTCTTCATAGACATCTCCTTCAGAAATATGAGGAGAGATCCAAGGTCAAATATTCTCACCTTATGGTGATGGTAGCCATTGAGAAAAAGGCTACAGGTCCAGACGAAGACCAGCGATCCCAAGTACTACATAGGAGGGCCTATGGGAACATACGAGGTAGGTTAGATTTTCCAGCTGAAGAGAGGAGGGAAATCACACGTCAGGGAGAGGCCCATAGTGAGAAATTCTCTAGTAACCAAGTTCAAAAGTTATGGGTAACATCGGGAACGGCGCGAGATACCCATGACTCCAACCGAAGATTGGCTGACCAGATCTAACATCAACCGAGACGGTCCTGGAAGCGACAGTCCAGGAGTTTTGGGGAAGACGATTGTGTCCATCGAGGACGATACCGCAAATCCCAGGATGCAAAGCTTGGGAAACTAAGCGGGTATGGAGACACTGTTACAGTCAGGATGGGACGATCCGTCTGTATTGTGAGCCGTCGCTTACGCAAGTCGGAAGTTGGCCGACCGAACGTACAGGAGCGAGGGGCCAACACTAGTGTCTGTCATGAGTAGGATATAGGCTGTCAGTGAGATCGCCAAATTGATGGAGAGGTGATACATTTGAGGGTACCAGCAGACCTTCAACATGGAGTGTGCAGAGCCATCTCCGGGAAACTGATCATGAGCTTAATGCATGGATTGGTGGGGATCATCAGGATCGAACCTCCAGAGAGCAAGAGTCGACGCGGTCAACTCTCTTAAGAGGGGGCCTATGTCACGATACTGGAGGTCGTCGATCCTAAATGATCAAAGGCCAGAGATCGTCGGTTTATACCGCTACGATTTTTGTTTATTGTGAGAACGGGGGCCCCGATCAAACAAGATCGGAACGATTTGAATACTGAGACGGAGTCCCGATCAAACACGATCGGATCTTTTTGAAAGACGGTGAACGGAGTTCCCGTGAGCAACGGAAAAAACGATATCAACTAGATCGTTTATATCAAAGGAGACGTGTCGGGATGTTTTTGTACGAGGATCAAAAGACGAGAAAGGAGCAGGGGTGGCTTGGTGGGGAAGAAAAACCCATGACGTCCTACAGGCGAAATTAGATGCTGTATGAGAATCAAGTTTTAAATTCAGTATACAGGTTGGCTTGACACAAGCTGGAGTGTGGATTTATTTCAGTGCTGAATAAGAAATACAAATCACGATGTCTAGTGTCGTTTAAAGACGACAGGCATTTGTCCTTGATGTGATTGGGTGGTTTAATTCTAGGACTGGAATAGGTTAAATAAGGTAGCAGTGATGTAGATTAGAACTCGAGCATAGTGAACTTGCGTGTGTAACCGTAGTATAGAGTATCGGCAGCAATAGGCTGAAGCGGGACTTAGGCTGTGTCGAGTGATGTGTCATTGCACTCGGTAGGATAAGTACAATGACATGAGAAGATATTCAGCAGGATTGAGATTGAGTGGGGAGATAAATGATAAGTTAATGCTAGGATATTATGTTAGGGGAGTCTACTGGGATTTCTGTGCTTTTCCTTTAGCTTTTCTTGATTTTACCTTGTCTAGGGTAATTGTGCTGAACTACTCTGTCTTATGCCAGAGTGTAGCTCTAGGATGATATAGACGTTACAGTCTGAATATGGCCTTAGGCCTACATTCACATATAATGGGTCTGAGTCGGGTTTCTCTCACCGGGTGTTATTTATTCGACAGATTCCATCCACTTGAATGTGGAAGTAGTTCCCAATCTGAGAAGAAGAAAATGGTAAGACTCTGATGCAATGTTAACTGATAACATGCTTTGAACCCTGTTTAACAAGAAGGTCAGACAAGTGTTGAGCTAAATTGAACATTCGAAATAAATCACTAGAAGTGAGGTGCTCAATGAAAGTATTCCAAACAACCAGAGAATTATGAACAGTAATATTTACTCTAAACAATAGAGAAAGAAAAAGACTATCATTAACATTTTCCCTGATTACATGAACATTTCGTTGAGTGACAAACCGCAGTGTATAGGTGATATATTGTTGGACCGGTGTTTATATTCTTCAATGCATGGACTATATTACAGACTGGTATATAGTCTGTGTAGAACTAAATGATACTAAATAACTCAATCACGCAGTCGTGATCAGACATTAAACGTTCACGGATATACTGGAAGTCCACAATCGGTCAGAGAGACACATCATCTGGTGAGCTACTTCCAGTTCTATGCTATGTGAAGTCAAATGGCTGTATCATGATGACAATTGTGATGCTGATCCTAGACTAGACTATCCTGTCTCGCATTCACGATAGACTACACCACATATCTCCACACCCATACATCGCACACACAAAGGACACTTTTCTGCATTAAATGTTTTATCATTTTGTTCGAAGCCAGTGTTAGTGGGGGTATGTGCTGAAGGAATGTGAAGAGGGGTATTGTCTGGTGGAGAGAGAGAGAGAGAGAGAGAGAGAGAGAGAGAGAGAGAGAGAGAGAGAGAGAGAGAGATCAAAAGACTTAAAAAGGGGAGTGTGTAGACAAAGGTCCGGAAAAAGACCAAAACTCTAGAAAAGGGAATTTAAAAAAGGTGTGCTTGTTGATTCCACTTTTCCCCCAGGGACAAAAAGAGACAACCTCTCTCTCCCTCTCTTTCTCTCTCTCCTTCTCTCTCCCCATTTCTCTCTCTCTCTTTTCTATATCTCTCTATTCTCTCTCACTATCTCTCTCTCTCTATCTTTCTATCTTTTTCTCTCCCTCTCACTCTCTCTCTCTCACTCTCTGTCTCTCTCTGTCACTATCTGTATGTCTTTCTCTCCCTATCTCTCTCTGTCACTTTCTCTCTTTTCTCTATCTCTCTATTCTCTCTCTCTCTCTTTTCTCTCTCTCTCTCACTATATGTATCTTTCTCTCTTTTTCTCTCAATCTCTTTCACTCTCTGTCTCTTTCTCTCTCGTT
The DNA here is from genome assembly GCA_014155875.1 of Cepaea nemoralis. Lineage (NCBI taxonomy): Eukaryota > Metazoa > Mollusca > Gastropoda > Stylommatophora > Helicidae > Cepaea > Cepaea nemoralis. The sequence goes on along the minus strand of JACEFZ010015785.1, from coordinate 42,587 downwards.
CTCTCTCTTTCACTCTCTGTTGCTCTCTCTCTTTGTCAATCTTCCTCTCTCTCTCTCTCTATCCCGCTCTTTCTCTCTCTTTCTCTCTCTCTCCTGCTCTCTCCCCATTTTTTCTCTCTTTCTCTATTTTCTCTCTATCTTTCTATATCTTTCTCTCGCTCTCATTCTCTGTCTCTGTCTCTATCTCTCTCGCTCTCTCTTTCACTCTCTCTCTCTCGATCGTTTTGTCTCTCAGTTTCTTTTACATATTGCAGTCAAGCTTTAATGCATTGCATTTACAGGACATCACAGTCAGCCTCACCATTCGTGCTTCCTGGGCAAGTTTGCAGTTGTCTTTCTGAGCGGCTGAATTTCTTTTACATATTGCAGTCAAGCTAGAGACTACATGCTAACTAGCTAAAACCGGTAAAATTGACGTCACAGCCGGGTATAGCTGTAATCTTACAGCTAGAACACGTGGATAAGTAGGATACTACACTATGTCGTGGTGATAGACCACGACCTTAGCATGTGAATATATCAAGGTCAGACTAGTCCAGACAATATTCAACTCAGTCAGGAGTCTTCGCCAGCAGATATCGTGTATATAACACCCACCATTCGCCGTCTAGAAGTCCCGGTCTCAGTGGTAAGATGGCTTTTTTGATAAATCTTTCACATTTTCGTTGTGTTTCTCCAAGTAGGCATACATTTAACCTAACAATACTAGTATAATATAGAGATATATGTGCTAATCACATATAACTGGAGTATGTGCTCTGCTGGCTGCGACACCAATCAACACGTGCACATGGCTGATTCATCAAGCCTGCATACAGAAAGTAGTGTCCTTAGTACCGGCAATATCCCACAAGGAACGCCTCGAGCACTGATTTTTACATTTGCCAATAGCAATTAATGATACAGCCGAGACACGAGTGTAATGACCCAGTAGGTCAAAAACAGCGGTAATGGAAGAAACCAACGTGGAAACTAACCCACACAATAGCCCAAAGGGGGAAAGAAATTCGTTCTGGTGCACGTGTGGTCGGCGAGTGCCGCGACTAGAGAGATTGTCTTCTTCTGTCATCTGGTCGTTAAATACAGTCATTGGCGTATCACTATTCAATCTGTCTCGAGACAGCATCGACGCAGTCGAGGGCAAGTTGTTGATCGCTCTTTTAAGCAGCTGTCTGGGTTACATGCTACCATTACATTACATTGGCACCTTTCCGTCTTGACAGACGATAGTTTGGTACATTGTGCTTCAAAAAGGCTTAATAACTACGATCCATGGCGGTGGCGAGTGTGGCTGGTAAGGCCAATTCTTGCTGCAAATGTTTGCCCACAGTAGGTGCATGTGAAAACATGGTCATTTCCACAATTGTGCACCTTATTACGCCTCTCACGCTCTGCGTGTGATTTATCTGCAATCATTTTCTCCTTTGTCTTTATTCCATTTCTGATAGTTGCCCTCCATGCAACACGTTCAGCGGCGACGCTCTCCAAATGTGCGTTATCAATGCCTGTATCAATCATGTCCCGCTTACACACATCTTTGTATCGTAGTAGAGGCCGACCCTGAGATCTCCTACCCGTCTGTAATTCACCAAAAAAGATGTCCTTTGGTATTCTACCATCATCCATCCTCCTAACGTGTCCTATCCATCTAAGTCTACGAAGACTAAGCATGGAATACACCGTCACACAACCTGATCTTTCCAATACTTCAGTATTTGTGATTTTGTCTTGCCACTTAATACCAAGTATTCTTCGCAGACACCGCATATGAAAGCTGTTTAAACGTTTCTCTTGGCGTGAGTAAGTTGTCCAGGTTTCACTGCCATAAAGAAGAGTACTAAGGACACAGGCTTGGTAGACGAGGACTTTTGTTTTGGCAGTAAGCTTCCTGTTCTCCCAGACTCTTTTTGCTAACATATTCATTGTTGTTGCTGCCTTGCCAATCCTGATGTTGATTTCCTGATCGAGGGATAATTTGCTATTTACCTCTGATCCTAGATATGTAAAATGGTCTACTATCGCCAGTTCGGCGTCGTCAATAAAGATTGATGGTACACCATGTGCACCTTGTGACATAATCTGTGTCTTCTTTTTGTTAATTGTTAAACCAAATTCAGAACAAGCATTGGAGAATGCAGATAGTAGATGTTGTAATTCTTCCTCAGAGTGGGTCGTAATCGCAGCATCATCCGCAAAAAGCAACTCTCTGATTAGTACCCTGCTAATTTTGGTCTTGGCCTTCAATCTCTGAGCATTATAGAGGTCACCATCTGAGCGTGAGTGATTGTATATACCGTCATCCTGATCACGAAAGGCATATTTCAGTAGAAGTGAAAAGCATATCCCAAAGAGGGTGGGGGCTAGTACACAACCTTGCTTAACTCCACTCTTGATTTCAAACTCTTCTGAAGTTTAGCCATCAAACTTGATTATACCCTTCATGCCTGTGTGGAACGATTCCACAATGGACAGAAGAGTTGGTGGGCAGCCAATCTTCTTTAGTGCTTTGAACAGACCCTCACGACTGACCAAATCGAATGCCATTGTGAGGTCAATGAAGGCACTAAACAGTGGCTGATTTTGTTCCCGACATTTTTCTTGCATCTGTCGCAATGAGAATATCATATCAATGGTAGACCGATTCTGACGGAAGCCGCACTGTGATTCGGGGTAGACTTGATCTCCCAGGACTTGAAGTCTGTGCAGGACAATTCTGGCAAATACGTCCCCAACAATACACAGAAGTGAGATACCCCTATAGTTGTTACAGTCGCTCCGATCTCCCTTGTTCTTGTACAGCGTTATGATGTTTGAATCTTTGAAATCCTGTGGGACTTGTCCTTCTCGCCAGCATAGCTCTATTAGCTGGTGGATCTGTAGAGCGAGTGTGTCTTGCCCACTCCTGATTACCTCTATTGGAATCCCATCCTTACCTGGAGCCTTGCCAGATGCAAGCTCATTTATAGCACACTTAACTTCTGTTATAGTGGGAAGTGTGTCCAGGTGGTCAAGAGTTGGCAGGGCCTCTATGGCGTTGAGGGCATCATCCGCTAGCTTGGTCTCACTTGAGTAAAGCTCTAAATAGTGCTCGACCCATCTATCCATCTGCTGTTTCTTATCAGTGATGATTTCTCCAGTCAAGGTTTTCAGCGGTGCACTTCTTTTGATCATTGGACCACAGGCTTTCTTTATCCCTTCATACATGCTTCTGATGTTTCCCTTATCACTTGCGATTTGAATGGACTCACATAACTTGATCCAATAGTCATTCGCACACTGCCTGGCAGCCTTTTGTACATCCTTCCTCGCTTGCTTCAGCTCACTCAGAGTGTTACGAGTTGGTCTTTCCTTGTTTCTTAAGAGAGCTATCTTCTTTTTATCAATCAAGGGCTGCAGTATCTGGCTGTTTGCCGCAAACCAGTCCTGCCTCTTATGATCCACAGTGCCGTAAACCCCTACCGCTGTTTTATAAATAGTTTCCTTAAGTTTACTCCATTTATCATTTACTATACAATTTTCTGATGTATCATTGAAAGCGTCTTCAAGTTGCTGTTGAAATTCAAAGCACTTTCCAGGATCGTGAGTGTTAGTAATATTAATCCTGGGGCTAGACTTGTGTTTAGCTGTGTAGATTCTCTTTGGTCTCAGTCTAACCCTTGCAACAACCAAAGAATGATCTGTATCACAGTCAGCACTGTGGTAACTTCGAGTTAATGATGTATGGTTCAGATGTTGTCTCCGTGTGATAATGAAGTCCAGCTGATGCCAATGGCTGGATCTTGGATGTTTCCATGTGACCTTATGCATCTCTTTTGTTTTAAAAAAGGAGTTTGTAATACATAGGTCATTTCTAGTGCAATGCTCCAGCAGCCTTTGCCCATTATCATTCATGCGACCGATGTTGTATTTTCCAAGGCACACTGGCCATGAACTCGAGTCCTTGCCCACACGAGCATTGAAATCACCGAGCATATAAATGTAGTCGGATTTTGGAACTGCCTTGATCGCAGAGTCTAGCTGCTCATAGAACGTATCCTTCACATCATCAGAGGAAGCGAGTGTCGGTGCATATGCAGTGAGAATGGTGGCAAATCCACAAGAGGTTGCCAAGCGCAGTGATAATAATCTTTCATTACCTCCAGCTGGGATATCAATCATTCCCAGTAGCGAATTCTTCACTGCAAAGCCCACACCATGTTGCCTTTTTTTCTGCCTGCCCTCTTCCCTTCCAAAAAAAGGTGTAATTGTTTTCCCTGAGTGACCCTTCCTCAGCGAGGCGAGTCTCCTGCAAGCCAGCAATATCAATGTTAAGACGATTGAGTTCAGCATCAATCACAGCCGTTTTTCTCACATCGTCAATATTTGTCAAGTCAGTGGAAAATCCTGGACACATGGTTCTCACGTTCCAGGTTGCAAGCCGTAGCTTGAGGTTTCTATTCTTTTTATTAGTACCTGGTGCATTGGTTTTACATCCTGCGATTCAGATTTTGTCCTAGCCCCAAGCACCCATTGAAGCAGGCAGGCTGTGGCGGATCAGCACTCAATTGGCTGGGGGCTGCCCAGCTTGAGGCGTGCGGTAGCTGATCAGTGACACCTGTAGGTGTCTCCCACCGTCAGAGGCAACGCATGGCGCCCCATGTCTACGCCAACTGACAAGGACTTATAACCCGTAACAGTTGCCTCTCGCTTTGATTCCGAGACCGGTTAAGACCAGGGATGGAGTTATTGCCTCTCCATAGCACAAAGCCTGGGCTAAAATAAAGAAACCATGTGTTGCCCATGCAGCATGATCCCTCTCTCGGCCTGCCTAGTTCACTCCAGAGGAAAGTTGACACCTATAATCTGGAACAAGACAAGCTGCAGAAGCTGCCGGATCAGCAAAGCAATGCTCTAACTCTCCGCCTGTCGGAGCTTCGATCCTAGACCAGCTGCCAACCAAGGCTTAGGGCCTGGTCTGCCCTGCCATGACTTATTTTGTCTTTGGGTTGCATTTCCTTGCACCCGGATAAGGCTAGTACATTCCTAATTGCGCTCTTCCACCCGAAGCCGTTGGCACAATGTGGGGTGTCGGGTTTGGTAAGCGCCGCTCAACATTCGGCGCTGACAGAAAGCAGGTAGTACCGTCTACTGTCATACGGTAGCTCAATCATATCTGACTAAGACCTGACTCAAACATGCTACCAAACCCTAAAATATGAGCTTCTACCTGACATTACCGAGTAATGCTTCGCGGAACATGTTTCCCAAGAACACACCAGGTCACTATTTCGTCAAGTTACCGTAGACTATTGAGGTGAGTCAACATTTCGAAGTGAGTCTGGCCGAAATTCAATTCCCCAACTACTACTGCAATGTGCTAGAGAACGAAGTATGGCTAAGATACATCCAAACAAAGAGTGATAAGAAAGGCGTGTCCTTGGGGTCTGTACAGTTCTCCAGACGCGTTTATAGCTGCACTGAATCGCCTAATGAAAGATCGGAAGGTGGACGATCAGCTCTGTGTTCTATTCCATTCCGACAATGCATCAAAGAAAGTCATCGTGAAAATACTCGAACCCGGGGCCACAATTACATTTAGTGAGAAGGTGCAAGAGATTACTGGATACAATTGAAGGTGAAGGGGCGATAGACCTTAATAACAACCTGCAAAATGACTACGTATACTGCGATCTCATTGCAGCGAGACCAGTCGGAGACGTCATGGTCCCACTACTAAGGACGGTTCCTATCATGAATCAGCGCTCAACCTCAGTATTTCGCGCCTACGACAAACCTCACTACATACCGCTGAGTCGTTACTCCTTCGACACGGTGGAAATACTTCTAACCACTGATACGGGCACAAAGGTCGCATTCACTACCGGGACTTCAGTGCTGACGTTACATTTTCGAGTTCGGAAGAGATCAGACCTAGAATAATGGTGAAATACGGGGCGGTACATCGAAACCCCAGACTGTCCGAAGACATGATGTGCCCGACACTCAGATGATTGATGCCTCGGTTATCTACAAGACTCAGATATCAGCCCACCAAGCAACCCACCTTTTCACATTTGGTTAACAAAGTTTCCTACTTTTCATATGTTTGGGTGAAATTTTGTCAAACTTTTCACATCTGGACAACATAATGTTCCACTTTTCACAAGTTTGGGTGAAATTTGGCCAAACTTTTCACATTTGGTTATCAAAGTTTCCTACTTTTCATATGTTTGATTGAGATGTTTATAAGTTTGGTTTGAAATTTGACTAACCTTTTCACATTTGGTTAATACATTTTCTTACTTTTCAAAAGTTTGGGTGACATTTGGTCAGCTTTTCACTTCTGGACAACAAAATTTCCCGCTTTTCATAAGTTTGGGTGAAAGTTGGCCAAACTTTTCACTTTGGTTAACAAATTTTCCTACTTTTCATATGTTTGACTGAGATTTTTATAAGTTTGGTTTGAAATTTGGCTAACCTGTTCACATTTGGTTAACACCTTTTCTTACTTGGCCAAGAGTTTTGCCATTTGGTTAACAAACTTTCCTACTTTTCATAAGTCTGAGTGAGATTTGGTCAAACTTTTCACATCTGGATAAAAAAAATCCCCACTTTTCATAAGTTTGGGTGAAAGTTGGCCAAACTTTTCACGTTTGGTTAACACATTTTCCTGCTTTTCATATGTTTGACTGAGATTTTTATAAGTTTGGTTTGAAATTTGGCTAAACTTTTCACATTTGGTTAACACATTTTCTTACTTTACCAAGATTTTTGCCATTTGGTTAACAAGTTTTCCTACTTTTCATAAATTTGATTGAGTTATTTCAGACTTGGTCAACCAAACAGTCTTTCCTACTTTGGTTAACCCGTTTCCTTAGTTCTGTTGAAATATTTCTTGAATTTGTAACCAGTATGTATCATTCTCTCATCACATGACAACTATATACACCGTAATACTAACAAAAATTCAACAACCAAGACGTAATTATAATATATGCCTATTTATTTTACAGTATTTCAGTACATTTTACAGTATTTCAGTACATTTTTCAAGAATAAAAATGCATAATGTCATTATACGAAATGGATGATGTGATATGAGGTGGTATACATAGTATCATCACAACATTTTATTTTCACATACAGAGCTATACACATTGTATGTTGTTTCTGGATTTCTTCACACCATTTTCTGAGTAGGTTGTCTTTTTTCGGTTGGTAGCCTGGTATGTACATGTCACTTAGCATGTAATCATAAAACTGGTCTCCTGCTTGGTGGGCTGATATCTGAGTCTTGTAGATAACCGAGGCATCAATCATCTGAGTGTCGGGCACATCATGTCTTCGGACAGTCTGGGGTTTCGATGTACCGCCCCGTATTTCACCATTATTCTAGGTCTGATCTCTTCCGATGTCGAAAATGTAACGTCAGCACTGAAGTCCCGGTAGTGAATGCGACTTTTGTGCACGTATCAGTGGTTAGAAGTATTTCCACCGTGTCGAAGGAGTAAAGACTCAGCGGTATGTAGTGAGATTTGTCGTAGGCGCGAAATACTGAGGTTGAGCGCTGATTCATGATAGGAACCGTCCTTAGTAGTGGGACCATGACGTCTCCGACTGGTCTCGCTGCAATGAGATCGCAGTATACGTAGTCATTTTGCAGGTTGTTATTAAGGTCTATCGCCCCTTCACCTTCAATTGTATCTAGTATCTCTTGCAACTTCTCACTAAAAGTAATTGTGGCCCCGGGTTCGAGTATTTTCACGATGACTTTCTTTGATGCATTGTCGAAATGGAATAGAACACAGAGCTGATCGTCCACCTTCCGATCTTTCATTAGGCGACTCAGTGCAGCTATAAACGCGCCTGGGGAACTGTACAGACCAGGGGGACACGCCTTTCCTATCACTCTACCGTTTGGTGGGGTGTATCTTAGCCTTACTTCGTTCTCTAGCACATTGCAGTAGTAGTTGGGGAATTGAATTTCGGCCAGACCCACTTCGAAATGTTGACTCACCTCAATAGTCTGCGGTAACTTAAAGAAATAGTGACCTGGTGGGTTCTTGGGAAACACGTTCGTCGAAGCATTACTCGGTAATGTCAGGTAGAAGCTCATATTTTAAGGGTTGGTAGCATGTAACCCAGACAGCTGCTTAGAAGAGCGATCCACAACTTGCCCTCGACTGCGTCGACGCTGTCTCGAGACAGATTGAATAGTGATACGCCAATGACTGTGTATATAGCGACCAGATGACAGAAGAAGACAATCTCTCTAGTCGCGGCACTCGCCGACCACACGTGCACCAGAACGAATTTCTTTCCCCTTCTGGGCTATTTTGTGGGTTAGTTTCCACGTTGGTTTCTTCCATTACCGCTGTTTTTGACCTACTGGGTCATTACACTCGTGTCTCGGCTGTATCATTAATTGCTATTGGCAAATGCAAAAATCAGTGCTCGAGGCGTTCCTTGTGGGATATTGCCGGTACTAAGGACACTACTTTCTGTATGCAGGCTTGATGAATCAGCCATGTGCACGTGTTGATTGGTGTCGCAGCCAGCAGAGCACATACTCCAGTTATATGTGATTAGCACATATATCTCTTTATTATACTAGTATTGTTAGGTTAAATGTATGCCTACTTGGAGAAACACAACGAAAATGTGAAAGATTTATCAAAAAAGCCATCTTACCATTAGAGACTTGGCACATTGAATGGTACTGAGACCGGGACTTCTAGACGGCGAATGGTGGCTGTTATATACACGATATCTGCTGACGAAGACTCCTGACTGAGTTGAATATTGTCTGGACTAGTCTGACCTTGATATATTCACATGCTAAGGTCGTGGTCTATCACCACGACATAGTGTAGTATCCTACTTATCCACGTGTTCTAGCTGTAACATTACAGCTATACCCGGCTGTGACGTCAATTTTACCGGTTTTAGCTAGTTAGCATGTAGTCTCTAGCTTGACTGCAATATGTAAAAGAAATTCAGCCGCTCAGAAAGACAACTGCAAACTTGCCCAGGAAGCACGAATGGTGAGGCTGACTGTGATGTCCTGTAAATGCAATGCATTAAAGCTTGACTGCAATATGTAAAAGAAACTGAGAGACAAAACGATCGAGAGAGAGAGAGAGTGAAAGAGAGAGCGAGAGAGATAGAGACAGAGACAGAGAATGAGAGCGAGAGAAAGATAGAGATAGAGAGAGAGAGGGGGGGGAGAGAGACAGCCAGAGAGGGAGAGAAAAAGAGAGAAAGATAGAGATAGTGAGAGAGAGAATAGAGAAAGAGAGAAAAATGGGGAGAGAGCAGGAGAGAGATGAAAGAGAGAGAAAGAGCGGGAGAGAGAGAGGAAGAGTGACAAAGAGAGAGAGAGAGACAGAGAGTGAAAGAGAGAGAGAGAACGACAGAGAAACTAACAAAGTGTGAAAGAGAGGGAGAGAAAAAGAGAGAAAGACAGAGATAGTGAGAGAGAGAGAGAGAGAGAGAGAGAGAGAGAGAGAGAGAGAGAGAGAGAGAGAGAGAGAGAGAGAGAAAGAGAGAGAATAGAGAGATACAGAAAAGAGAGAGATAAAAGAGAGAAAGAAAGAACGAACGAACGAACAGACTTTATTTTCAAAGGGGAACAAATTCGGCACGCAGGCCCGTCTTACATTCGGCCCTTCCAATCACTCATCTTTCTTTCATCAACAGTGCATAGGAAAAAACATTGTCAAATGAATTTTGTAAACATAAACAATGCATATTACTATGTTATGAGACACAGCCACCACCCACCCACACATCCATCATTCACTCCAACTCCCCCTCCCAACAACACACATAACCCACACACACATACATGCCTCCACCCATCCACCACATCCCTACACCTTCACATCGCCCCACCCACACACACCTCTCACTCACCACACATCCCATCCACCCACACCCCAAACACACATACATTCCCCAACCCACACATCCCCCGCATACACACATCCACCCACCTACACATATCTCCCCACCCACTCACATATCGTCTACCTGTCCCATTACCCACCAACAATCACTCACCCACATATCCTCCTCCACCCACACACCTCCAACCACCCAGCCAAACACACATTCCTCAGCCACACATCCCCCACACACACACATCTCCCCGCCAACTCACATATCCCGGACCTACCCACACACAAATTCCACACCCACCCACATAATGTCCCATCTCCCCCAGCCCACTCACAGATCCCGAGCCCACCCCTACAAACACCCCCACCATCTCCTAACCTACACACACTCACCCACCCACATATCCTCTACCCACCCACACATACTCTACCCACCTTTCCCCTAACCAAACATCCCTTACCCACACACCCTTACTCATATACAATCACCCACCCACACATCCTCTACGCAACCACACATCCTCCACCTACCCATCCCCCAGCCACACATCCCTTAACCACACACCCCTACCCATATACACACATCCCCACCCACAAACAAACTCCCCACCCATACACACATCCGTCACACACATCCCCACCCACGAACACATCCCCATTCACAAACACATACCTCCCAGCCACGCACACACAACCCACACACACATCCCCAATCCATACACTCATCCCTTCACACATCCCTAGACACACGTACTTATCCATCAACCACTAACACCCACACATCCCTCACCCACTCATCAGCACGTACATCTCCTATCTACCCATCCCAACCACCCATCTAAACACACATCCCCCACCCTCACACACATCCTTCACCCACCCTCACACCCAACCACACCCGCACCAATCCACACATACATCATTTATCCACACCCAGTTCCCCTCCCACACAACACCACACCCACACACATTCCAAAGACACATCCCTCACCCACACATACATCTCCTACCCATCCACACATCCCCCAAATACAATAACCCTTACTACCCTCACATACATCCTCCATCCAGCCACACACACCCCCACCCAGCCAGACATTTTCCCACCCACACACACATCCCCAAATACATCAGCCACACCCATCACGCACCCATCCCCTAACCCACACACATCCCCCACACCCCCATACACATTCACAAACACATATGTCCCCCACTCACCCAAACACACACTCCCCACCCATCCACCCAAACATCCCACACCCATACACATCCCTCATCCACACACACAGTCGCCAAACCAACAACCACCCCCACCTGCACACATCTCCCACCCACCACATATCCCCACACCAACATCTCCCCACCCACACATATATCCCCACCCATCCCATAACCCACCAACAATCATCCACCCACATATCCTCCTCCACCCACTCGCCCACCCCACAACCACCTAGCCAAACACCCATCCCCACTCACACACACATCTCCCCGCCAGCCCATTCATCCCACACGTACAAAAACACAAATCCCTCACCCACACACACCATCCCACCCCGCCCACCCACACATCATGAGCCCACCCACACACATCACGAATCCACCCACACACACATCCCCCCATCCTCCAACCTACTATTATGATCAAACTCCCACACTTTACACACACATACAGTGACGATTGTCATCAGCATTGTCGCAAAATTGTAAAAATAAAATGGAGAAAAATTTTACATATACATTTTGTAACTTAAAAATTAGTGATGCAATTCAACTCTCTCTCTCTCTCTCTCTCTCTCTCTCTCTCTCTCTCTCTCTCTCTCTCTCTCTCTCTCTCTCTCTCTCTCTCTCTCTCTCTCTCTCTCAACATTACAGTAATGTTATATTATACATGATAAAATCAAGTGTCATACATACAAAATGATAATTTGGAAGATGAAAATACACAAAACATATGGAATGTCATGTTACAAGACATGCGTGCACTCAACTCTCTCTCTCTCTCTCTCTCTCTCTCTCTCTCTCTCTCTCTCTCTCTCTCTCTCTCTCTCTCTCTCTATTACACAGGCACACACACACCCACACTCATTAACTCTCTCTCTCTCTCTCTCTCTCTCTCTCTCTCTCATACTCCCTAATTCTCTCACCAACTCTACAGTGATGTACATGTGTTCATGTTATAAATTATAACATCAATTGGCATTCAAAATGGTAATATGAACATGAGTATACATAACATATATGGAATAACATGTTACATGATATGCGAGCGCTTAAATCTCTCTCTGTCTCTTTCTCTGTCTCTTTCTCTCTCTCTTCTCACCATAACACACCCATAGACACTCACAAACAATGCGCACACACATACACACATTAACAAATCCATTCTTCAACTGTCTCTCTCTCGTTCGCTCACTCTCTCCTCCCCCCTCTCTCTCTCTCACTCGCAATCACTGTTACACCCATTAAGTCACTCTCTCCATCTTTCATTTACTCAATATCACACTCTCTTTCACTCTCACTCACACACAGACAAACACACACCCTCTTGCTATCAAATACACACTCCCTCGCATACACACGAAAGCATATACACATACACACACGAGCATACACACAATATACACACGCAAATACACACATATCCCCACGCACACATACACACATCCACACCCATATATACATACTTACACACACACACACAAATACACACTCTCTCGCATACACTGCATGCATGCACACATACACACAAACATGCACATACATACACTTACACCACACACACACACACACACACACATATATATATATATATATATATATATATATATATATATATATATATATATATATATATATGCACATACACACATATACACACGCACATACATATAAACACACGCACACATGTATGCACACATAAACATACATATAAACATACTTACACACAAGCACACATACAAGCACACATTTACTCACACACATACACACCAACACAGCACATTCAGACGTGCACACACATACACCCACATACACACACATAAACACACGCATACACACGTATGGACACACGTACACACCAACCCATCCACCCACACACTTACTCACACATACACGTCGCCTCACATAATCTCACCCTCTCACTCACTCATTTACTCTCTAAACCACACTAACTCACTCTCTTACACGCACAGACAAGTACACAGACACACACACTCACCCACTCTCTCTCTCTCTCTCTCTCACTCATTAACTTCTCATGCACTCTCTCACTCACCCACTGTCTCTCTCTTGCACACTCACTCGCTCTCACACTCACCCACACACGCACATACACAAATACTCACAAATTCTCCCCCTCACTCATTAACTCACTCTCCCTTACTCACGCACTCACCCGGCAGCTCTCTAACTCACACTCACTCACTCCCTTTCTCACTCTCTCACACAGACAGGTATACACACAACACAACCTATCTCTCACACTAACTCATTCTCTCACCCAATCTCTCACACATACGTGTACAGACATTCACTTACTCTTTCACCCTTGCAGGCACACGCGCATACACACTCTCTCACTTTCTCTGTCTCATACTCACTCTCTCACTCACATTCTTTCTCATTCACTCTCTCACCCACTCTCTCATTCACACAGTGTAAAATGATAGTGAAAAAATGACAGAGAGAGAGACAGAAAGAGACAGAGAGAGAGATAGGGAGAGAAACAGACAGACAGAGAGAGACAGAGAGAGAGATAGCCAGAGAGTGAGAGAGAGAAAGATAGAGAGAGAGAAAGAGAGAAAGATAGAGATAGTGAGAGATAGAGAATAAAGAGAGACAATAGAGAGATATAGAAGAGAGAGGGAAATGGGGAGAGAGAAGGAGAGAGATAGAAAGAGAGGGAGAGATAGAGGTATGGAGAGTGACAAAGAGAGAGAGAGACAGAGAGTGAAAGAGAGAGAGACAGACAGAGAGTTAAAGCGAGAGAGTGAGAGAGAGCCTGAGACATAGAGAGAGACAGCGAGGGAGAGAAAAAAGAGAGAAAGATAAAGATAATGAGAGAGAGAATAGAGAGATATAGAAAGCTGGAGATAGTGAGAGAGAAAGAGAGACAGAAAGAGAGACAGAGGGAGGGAGAGAGAGTGGCGAGAGAGGGACATAGAGAGGGCGAGAGCGAGAGATAGAGTTAGGGAGAGCGAGAGTCAGAGAGAGACAGAGAGAGAGGGAGAGAGAAAGTGACGAGAGCACGGGAGAGAGAGAGTGAGAGAGATAGATACAGGGAGAGAGAGTGAGAGAGACAGAGAGAGAGGGACAGAGAGTGTGAGAGAGACAAAGAGGTAGAGGAAGAGAGAGACAGCCAGAGAGGGAGAGAAAAAGAGAGAATGATAGAGATAGTGAGATAGAATAGAGAAAAGAGAGAGAGAGTGAGCGAGAGAGAGGAAGAGTGACGAGAGAGAGAGAGAGAGAGAAGAGAGAGAGAGAGAGAGAGAGAGAGAGAGAGAGAGAGAGAGAGAGAGAGAGAGAGAGAGAGAGAGAGAGAGAGAGAATTACAGCAAATAGGAATACATATTTGTGCTGAATTTTAATTTAATGTGTCGACTAAACTTTACCATACTTAAACGCCAGATTTCTCTTTCTTGCATGACTGACCACTGCATATTTTCCACCGACCACAACTCGACTACTGTATCCGGTGTATTATCTTCACAGCTTATCAGCCGTTGATCGCTGGCCATTGTCGTAATACTCGCGGGCCGTGGTGGGGTCAGCGCGTGACCTTTACCTGTCGGAAGTAACATTTGTTAGTTGTGGAAAGGCAGTTTATTACTTCTGGTTGAGTCAAGAGACATGACTAGTCTCCCCTGGTTACTTTTATTTCGTGTATTAAGGGGATATAACCGTGGGGTTTAATAATATTACATATTTTATAATTATATTAGCAAGTTACGCCTTATATTAATTGAGAATAATATTTTTATATTCACATTAATAGTCTCCGCTATACATACAAGAAATTTAGCCATTTATTATTTTATTATGCTTAATTTTCAATAATAATGTATGCCTTTCTAGTATATTTTTAAACCAGATTTTCACCACTCGCTTAAAGTTGATACATGGGTACCCACTATAAGACACCTGCCGAAGCTATCATGCTGAGCCGTAGAAAAAGTTTATTCATGCAATACAAGTTTGGATACTCGAGTTAACTCGAGTGATGGAATAAATCATTTTTCCACTCTGTCATATTGATTTAGGTCTCCTCATCGAAGGGTTCGATATCTACATGACTGGGGCTCGACCACACACCACACCGCACCACACACACACAGACACAGACACACACACACAGACACAGACACACACACACACTGGGGCCTGGGACTCGAACTCAGGTGCCTGGCGACTAGTTGATCTACTTATCTATATAAGTATTCCACATGCCCGGGACTTGCCTCGTTATCCGCCCCACCCGCCCGCCCGCCCGCCCCCGCACCGGAAGTGACAACAGGAAGTAGTCACCAGGACAACCGGAAGTGACAACCAGACTCAAGAAAATACCCGCCAAAATTTTAAAAATGAGGTCCGTTTTCAATCTGGAGCTATACCCTTCGTATAGTAAAAAATTACGTCATCGATGACGTATTGCTCCAGATTTTCGAAGTCATTTGCGTCTCTCTTACTACTCAGATGATACACTCTTGATTGCAGACAATGAACAGGACCAGCACAATTTAGTAGATGCGGTTGTTGCACACAGTGGACAACTAGGGTTAGAACTGAATATTAAGAAGACACAGATTATGGTTGTCACTGGGAAGAAGGAAATACCACAATGTGATATACGAGTAGATGGGCATATTCTTAAACAAGTGAATCGAAACTGTTATCTCGGCACAGTCATAACATCTGATAGGAGATGCCTTGAAGAAATTAGAACAAGAATTGCCGTTGCGAAGGTAGTCTTTTGCAAGATGAAAAGCATACTGACCAATAAAAAGATATCAATTGAAACGAGAAAAAGAGTTTTGAGATGCTACATAGAACCTCTGCTTTTGTATGGACGTGAAGTGTGGACAATAAGCAGTCAAGCTGAAAAACAGCTGATGGCTGTGGAAATGTGGTTTCTGAGGAAAATGCAAAGAATACCATGGACGGACAGAAAAACCAATGAGCAAGTCCTTCAAGAAACAAATGAAGATCGTAAACTGATTAGAGTCATTAGACGTAGAGAGTCAAAAATTTTTGGACGTGTTATGAGAAGAAATGACTTGGAGAACTTGGTGACAACTGGCAAGATCGAAGGGAGGAGACCAAGGGGAAACTGATCCAGGTTTCATCCAAATAAACTATGTCATAATTTTCTTTGCGCATTTCCCTTATTTCGCGTAGGTACTTGCTTCTTATGGCTCCTATATACGGCTGCTCGCAAATGATATTCCTAGCTCCCTTGTACTTTCTAAACGTGAAGCCTAATATCTTTATAATTTTCCACAAAGTTGTTTTGGATAGCTCGATGTCATTGTGCTTTCTCAACCAACCCCTAAGTTTTCTTACAATCAATTGCCTTTCTACCTATCGTTTGCTTATTGCGTGGTGGTTTTATTCCAGATTCTTGCACCCATCGACGAAATGACTGTTTACTCAATCATAATGTATGCTCTGTTCTTTTCTCGGGATTTGTAATAGTATGAGAACAATTTTCTGCTATCAGCTTCTTAACAAACATATGTGTACAACATTCATAGCGATGCTTTAAAGTGTACACTGCCATGGAGTTGGCGTGGAGCAAAGTACCACTCAGTGCAGGTGACCTAGAGTCTTTGCACATTTCAGTGACAGACGTGAAGATCGAGTGGATTGTGAACCACTCGGCCCGAAGTAACCGGAGCGAAGGTCAAGCACGGACTACAGGTCCGTGGGAGATCATTCACGTCTGGACCGCGTTGGAGGTCGGACGGAGAATGGCACATGGCAGAAGTGCATCTAGCCGCCACGTTTGTACAGATGGAACGTTTGTGAATTTGTGGACGAATGTCGATGTCAGTGATTGTTCGAGCGACAGATATACAAGATAGAGATCGAGTGCCAGCATTATTGTTTTAGTGACATTAATCTGACATTTGTTTTAAAAGAAAGACAGAATACACCGTGTGAAAACAGATGCAGCTGTCGTGTTATGAAGAAGTTATTGTTAACGCATTGTTGTCTGTTATGTGATATATCTGCGATGATTTAGAGAAGGTAGAAAGGTTGATACTATCACCAGTCAGTTAAGAATCACTCCTGAAGAACAACAGGGTGCTCTTTGCCAGACGAAAGCTAAACAGAGTGGGAGAATAACTCCCCGACAGATACCAGCGTCAAGCACTGGCAAACACTGCCAATCTACTGCAGGGCAAATAAGAATAACAATAGAACATGAATATTATATGTGCCCTGTCTACCTGGAGGCAGTAGAGTGACTTATGTCAACAGTTACCTGTGCCCTAATGCGTTAGCAACTGAGTAACATCATCTCATCCATCGGCAACACAGAATAGCTCAGTGGCAGTAGAATCGCCAGTCGTAATCCATCCGGCAAGACCTGATTGCAGCCTCAATTGTAACACATTCTTCGCCCTCTGATTACCAAGTAGTAACCCATATTCACTTTGGACAATTATTCACCGGGTGGTAATATTCATTTATTAACATGCTGGCAATCCACCATTTACTAGGTGGCATACACAATGTCGCATTCAATCCCATTCAACAATATTCACACATTCAGATGTTAGAGATAAATGGTAAGATTTATAAACTAATCACGTTTCATGAAAGCACCCACATTATTGACGACAACTCTGAACTCTCCCGTTCCAATACGCGAGGTACTTGTCATAAGGTTATCCTCGTGCTGCACGAGAATTTAACTATTGAACGCTGAGGTTTCCGCGTGAAAGTGTAATACATTTCATAATATGCACTTCATCTCTGACCCGTAAATTATATATGGCATATAAACAAACATTGAAATCTGCTATACAATCTCCAGATCAACAATTTATTTTTGTTCTGTGGACTTATGATAAGGTTATATGCTGAATCCCAGAATTTTCCTTCAGTTGATTACGCAGATATGGATTTTTATATGGGGGAAAACAAATGTAAATGACTAGTGGAGGGTAAGTTATGAAGTTGGTGACCATCTCTTTACTTTAGCCTGACCAAGCGCAGAAAAATCTACACTTACAAAAATATTTTTATTTTTATGTTTTTTTTTTCAAGTTTGCATCCCCTTTATTATTTTTAAATATCATGCTCTAACTTACTGACTTCCTCTCTTTCAATGTTAATTTGTCTCTTTAGTTGAAGTATTTTAATAGGTTAATATTTGCTGTTAGAATGCAGAAAGTACATCGTAAAGTAAACAATATAAAATGACACAAAGTAGTGCAGCTTTACTTAACAGATTTACGACACATACAGGACGTTGCGGTGATTAGCCTTCATCAGCAAACAAACACATTCACAAACACAACATATAGTCAAGGAGATCTCCTGTGACTACATCAAAAGGTGACGACAGGACGAGAAGAACAAAAGGATGAAAAAATTAAAGCAATGAAGAGAAAATTAGAATTGAAAAAAATGTTCACACTTACCTCACAGTTCCGATCTGTGAGTAACTCAGAATATCTCCGATGTATTCTTTTTATACCCAACCGACGGAGTGAGATGGAGGATGATAACGGGATGATAGGTGTTACGGTTCAGTGAGCACATTGAAAGAAGGAGGGGGCGGGGGGGCGGAGGCAAGAGGGCAGGACGGCTACATGTCTGGTAGGGGTATCTGAGCAATCTCAGTGGATGTACTAACGAAGCATGAGTGGGCGTAAGCATGATGATGGTACTAACCAAAACCACATTATGCACTCATATATGTTATTATGAGGCGAGTCCTAAAGTCTGGGTGGACTGATATGCATGAGCGCACATACATACATATACACCGCTCAACAGACATTCATACACTAGTGTACATGGGCATGTGCAAGGTATATGTAAGAAGAGAGAGAGAGAGAGAGAGAGAGAGAGAGAGAGAGAGAGAGGAGGAGAGAGAGAGAGAGAGAGAGAGAGATATGGAGGGAGGGAAGAGAGAGAGAGAGAGAGGTGGGTATCGTTCCTGTGATGTGCCTCATGGGGTATACGGAGTAGGTCGGTCTACAAATACGAGGCTTCACTCATACTGTTCATTATAAAGTAGAGTCAGTAAGGTTGATTGTTATACTACGTATTTTAGAATCAAATCACCCAGTGCTTGTGTTATTGGGGCTGTATAAGATCCGACCACCAGCAATACACATGGCATAGGTAGGCACAGAGAAGCAAGATAAAGTAAAGTAAATAAATGCACTACCTCTTCAATAAATTGTCCCACACTTGAGTTTAAATGGCATTCGAGTGAATGGCCATCCTTTAAAGCCATTCATCCCTTATAAACTACACGAAGGGGATTTGATACAGTTTGCTGTATGGAGCTGTCGCAGAGCTCAGTACACTTATAAATTTTATTTTTTTTTAAATTTTTTCCCCCAAATTAAAGTATTTTTATTTTGTTAACATTTGCATCATGTTATTATACAAGGCTGCATCATAAAGTGAATACTAGCTGGATGTGCATTGATGAGAATATCTCATCACTTACACAACACAAAATGTATCCACAGTGAAGTTTTACAAGTGTTGTGAGGTGAAAGCAGTTACAATGGTGTTTAAAATTGATGGAAACAACCTCAGCAGTGAGCCGTCAGTGATGTCTAAAAACAAAGCAAACATCAGCAGTGAGCTGTCGATGTCTGAAGGCCATACGAACAGCCTCAACAGTAAGCGGTCAGCAATGATTAAAAACAATGCTAACAGCCTCATCAGCGAGCAGTCAGCAATGTTTAAAAATGATGCAAACAACCTTGCAGTGAGGTATGGCAGTGTTGTAGCCAATTGATTTAACAAAATGTTAAAACAAAAAAAAACAAAAAAAGTCATAAAATGACCCCGAAACAGGAGATAAATACACATTATAAATATACAATCATGCCAGCACTGGAGCATGCTGCCAAAACTCTTAAAATGAAACAAATGAACAAACAGAACTGCCATTCTATGCAGTAAAGCAAACATTTCTAACAATAAAGAACTGAGTAAACAAATACTTAGCGAATAGCACTATTTGATTCTGAAACATACAAATGAGATTAGAAGAACTTGAAAGGTTTTGAGACGTATTATCACAGGTTGCAAAGAAAATAAGGTCGAAAGAATTTAAATTAACACATTCGTGATAGGAGGGAAAAGACAGAAAATATACTATTGAACGTCATACAAAAAAATAAAAAAACAACAACAAACAAACAAACAAACAAACAAAAAAGCCTCTTGCTTGGTCACAAAACGAGCCATTGAGATGTATTTTTGAAAGGTTATGGGAGTTGTGGGTTGTGGAAGGTCCAGGATATCGCACACACGACAAGTAGGCTAGACATTGCACACATACAGAAAGTTATCTATGGAAGTTTCAGGACATTGCACACACATACACAACACGACACAAGCAGGTCAATAAAATGCATGCAGTACCTGAGAAATTAACATCAAGACGCAGACCCAAGAGGCTCCGACACTATGCATCAAGATGACATGAACTGCAGTTTTTAAAAAATGTATATAAAACTGACCTTCAATAAAGAGCACACATAACCAAAGGTATTAAACTATCACGGACAGCATCTTTTATTTGTGTGGTTAAGTTTTATGGGGTGGACTAAACTACATTGCAACGGTCTACAAACTTGTAAACCAGAGAAGTCCCTCCCTGTTAGTATGTGTAAATCTTGTGCTGCCTGGGTGATAAAAAAATAAGGCTTGCCTAAAATCGTAAGTGCTAGGAGAAAGCCATAAGAAATCTGGATCATCACATTTGTATGATTTTGCACTGTCTGATAAAACACTATATCAGACCCATGGTCCCATTGTTACAACATGTGAACACTGACAAACTGTATGCCAACACACATACATACATATGAGGTTACACACTTGTCTGATAAAACAACATATCAAATCCAGTTCCATTGTTACAACATGCCAACACACACACACATAAGGTTACACACTTAAAAGTCCTCATCGAGAGAGAATGTATGACTTGTTGGGGTTTTGTTCATCACTCCCATTTTCTGGTATTCTCCCACTTTCTTTTCAAAGAAGTTGGTCTTGCCTTCTAATGATATGTGCTCCACGAAGTCAAACGGATTCTCAGAGTTGTAAATCTTCCCAAAGCCAAGCTCAACAAGAAGCCTGTCTGCAACAAACTCAATATATTTCTTCATGAGGTCACCATTCATGCCAATGAGATTACAAGGAAGAGCATCTGTGAGGAACTCCTGCTCAATCTGGACTGCATCCCGAACGATCTCGTAGACTTTCTCTTGTGTTGGTTTGTTGGCCAGGTGCTTGAACATAAGGCAGGAAAAATCACAGTGTAGACCCTCATCTCGACTAATAAGTTCATTGCTGAAGGTGAGCCCTGGCATGATTCCTCGCTTTTTAAGCCAGAAAATAGCTGCAAATGATCCAGAAAAAAAGATGCCCTCCATTGCAGCAAAGGCAACCACTCGTTCACTATATGGAGAATTCTCATCACCAATCCATTTAATGGCCCAGTCTGCTTTCTTTGTCACGCATGGTAATGTTTCGATGGCATTGAAGAGAAATTCCCTTTCTTTTTTATCCTTGACGTATGTATCAATAAGAAGGCTGTACATTTCACTGTGAACGTTCTCCATGGCAATCTGGAATCCATAGAAGCACCTGGCCTCGGTAACTTGGACTCTTTACTGAACCTTTCCACTAAATTCTCATTGACAATTCCATCGCTAGCAGCAAAGAACGCCAGCACATGAGAGATGAAATGTTTCTCCTCTGGCTTTAGTTTCTCCCAGTGGTCAAGATCCTTGGACTGGCCAACCTCTTCTGCTGTCCAGAAAGAGGCCTCTGCCTTTTTGTACATCTGCCAGATATCATGGTACTGGATCGGAAATATCACAAATCTGCTTGGGTTTTCCTTAAGTAAAGGCTCATCTTGATTGCTGTGAGCAGTCTTTGTAGGTTTTACTGTCTCTTTTAACTGTTCATCCTTCTTTACTTCTTGTGCAGATACAACATTCTGCAAAAGGCTAGTTCCCAATGGTTTTCGATGTGAACTGGCCAGAACTGAACTTGGCGCCTCATTTTCGTCCACAATCTTGGTCTTCCTGGTCAGGGAAACTAATTCTTCTTCGTGTGAAAGTGTGTTGGCAGGCATATTGAAGTCTGTAGCGAGCTGAGAGGAACAAACGAGAAGGTATGTCTGCTGCCGGCTGATCTCCAGGCGCGCTTTCAATTTATTTTTTTAATAGTTTTTCTATTAAACAAATGTACTCCTAACACTGTTTAATTGACCATTAAATCAATGTATGAATAAGACATAAGTTTAGCCTAAAACTTTTCAATTAACAATTGATAAATTTTTCTCGTCTGATGTTCAAGCCTCCGCTGTAGTCTCCACTTTCCACCTTCAAAATGACGCTGTTGACATACTCGACTGTGTGGCCAGCTACCATACTCTCGTCTTTTTAAAAAAAGCTGTTTAATACTCTACAGCCACGAATCAATATTCTTCTTCCTTTCTTGTGTATCGGGCTTCACCCCTAGCATCAGCTCAGTATTGTAGGACCCATAGAATTTATACTTAAATCCTGATCTGCGTCCGTTAGCAGAAAATTTGATAACGTCGTTGTCTCTGATCTTATATGCCGTGAACGACTTTAACTGACAATTATTTAACAGCGTACAGTTCGTGGTGGTTGTGTCATCAACGTCCATGAACGTCGTTGCACCTGTGTAAAGATGACGTGCCATCTTTTTATCACTCTCGATGTCAAGGTGTACGATGCTCTCTTGGAACTTCCAGTGGTTGTCTGTTTTTTGTGTAGCAGTGGTGTTGCGTGTTTACTGCCTTTGTGTCCAATTATGCAGTGCTTCTGCAGTGGGAGCCAGATATGTGTTCTCGCGTCGGGATTGTTGAGCGGGCGCTCTGCACGGAAGTTTGGTGCGTTCGCTGGGGTCATGGCAGCGCAGGTGCACCGCTCGCCAGGTGCCAAGGTGGGGCAATTTGCCGGTTTCTACTCATGGACTTGTGACGCAAGGCGTGCGGGGCGCGTTGCTGTGGATGGCAACAGCACATCCAGGCAGCACTCCATCTTTGGAGGTGTCGTCTCCTTGTCTATAACATGGGGAGGCGTCTTCATACATTATGCGTACATAAGGTATGAAGACGCCTCCCCATTTACTGGACAGGGAGATGACGCCTCTGGGGATGGAGTGTTGCTTAGGTGTGCTGTTGTCATCTGCAGCAGTGCGCTTTGCACGCTTTGCATCACAGGTTTGTGAGTAGTAGGCCGGGAAATTGTTTTGACATTAGTGTCTGGCGAGCGGTGCTACCTGCGCTGCCATGACTTCAGCGAGTGCACCAGGCTTCTGTGCAGAGCGTCTGGCTCTTGCTGTGGAGACGCTGTATAGTTGGACACGAGGGCAGTGGAGCGTGCAGCACTTGTACTGAAGAAAACGCAGCTTACAATCGGAGAGCAACATAAATTCACTGTTATTAAAAACGTGTATATTGATTGATACGTTGTGAAGAGAAACTTAATTATACAGCAATGTTTAACTTTAAAAGACATCCAAATATAACTTTGTAAACAGTCTGCTTTTAATTATTCTAATGCAAAATATTAATCAGATGATACTGAAGACATATTTGAATTTATTACAATATGTATAGCTAATCGTTTTATAATACGCATGGCTCGTGATTACCATAAAAACATTTTATCATTTTCTGTCTGATAATGAAAATGTATTATCGAAACTTATAATATAGAATGTGTCAGAGTTATTTCCCCTATATAATTGCCCATAATGTAAACTTGAAAGTCTGCAAAACCCTTCGGAGGAAAGCGTTGACCTAAACTTGGTTGAACATCAAGAATACAATTCAATCTACCGCAGAAGAATGTCTCGGTGTGTTAACCACGCATAGAAAGAACAGATGGTTCAATCAAAAATGTGAAGAAGCAGTCATTAAGAAGAAGAATGCCAGACATGTATGGTTAAATGACATCAATAACATCCAAAAGGAAGAGCATTATAGAAATGAATGTAAAGAGGCTACAAAAATAGTCCGACAGCAGAAGCGAGAATATATGAGTAATATATTCAAAGATATGGAAACTAATCACCAGAAAAATAAATCCAGAAAAATTTTTAAAGAACTGAAGTCAATGAAACGAGGGCACCAACAAAACGCATATGGTTTAAAAGACAAAAATGGGAATATGATAAATACCAATGAGGAAATGTGTAACACATGGAAAGAATATTTTATTGAATTACTAAATTGTGAAGCTCCAAGTAACATTTTCCCACAGGAAGAGGTTCTAACATGCGAACCACAAATTGAAGAACCTACATTTGAAGAAATCCTATATGTAATCACACGACTTAAAAACAATAAGGCAACTGGGACTGATGGAATTGCTGCTGAATTTATAAAGGCAGGTGGCCATGCATTACATCTAAAGCTATACGAACTAATAATAAAAATCTGGAGGACAGAAGAATTACCCCATGACTGGAAAGAGTCATTATTGATACCTATCTTTAAGAAAGGAGACAAGTTCCAATGTGGAAATTATAGAGGAATATCACTACTGTCCACAAGCTATAAGATACTATCCGCAGTATTACTAAATAGACTAAAACCATATTCAGAAGACATATTAGGTGACTACCAGGCGGGTTTTAGACAAAACAGATCAACAATAGATCAGATATTTATCTTACGACAAATAGCCGAGAAACATTGGGAATATAAAAGAGATCTCCATAACATTTTTGTGGATTTTAAAAAGGCTTATGATAGTGTCCATAGGAATAGTCTATGGAATGCTATGCAGGAATTTGGAATACCAAGGAAGTTAATCAACATGACCAGACTATGCATGGAAGATACTTATAATATAGTAACATATAGAGGCAGGAAATCAGACCCCTTCCAAATAACATCTGGCTTGAAACAGGGTGATGCACTATCGCCGCTACTCTTCAATTTGGCTCTAGAGAAAGTTGTAAGGAAGATAAAGGAGGAATGTGATATTGGAGGAAAATCCAAGCTGCTTGGTTATGCAGATGATATAGATATTATAGGGCAAAGTGAACAAAAGACATTGGAAATATTGACTCACTTAAAGGAAAAAGCCCAACAGATGGGGCTGGTTATCAACCAAGATAAGACAGAATATATGGTAATTTCAAGAGAAGGAATGCTAAAAACTCTGGCCACATACAAATAGATAATATGACCATTAAAAGAACGGAAACATACAAATACCTGGGTACAATCTTCAACTGCTCCAACATCATAAGGGAAGAAATACAAACTAGAATCAACTCTGGAAATAAGATATACTATGCACTACAACATCTACTAAAATCAAATGCGCTATCTCGTAACACCAAAATCACAATATACAAAACACTGATCAGACCGGTTGTGCTGTATGGCTCTGAAACCTGGAGTACAACGAAAGGAGACGAAGCCTTGTTACAAACTTTGAGAACAAAATTTTAAGACGCATCTTTCGACCCATTAGGGATACACAAAGTGGAGAGTGGAAAAGAAGAAGTAACAAAGACATTTATGATCTGTTTAAGTCCCCGCTAATCACTGGTATCATGAAGGCTAATAGACTACAATGGCTGGGGCATATAGAAGGAATGGAAGATAATAGGGAAACAAAACTCGCTTACACTCAGGAAATAAATGACCGTAGACCCCGAGGTAGACCAAGAAGACGGTGGAGAGATAATACATGTACAGACCTACAAGCACTTGGAATCAACGACTGACAAGAGAAGGTCCACCAGAGAGACGAATGGAGACGGATTGTATTTGCAGCAAAGAACCTCAATGGCTCGGAAAGCTGAAGAAGAAGAAGATATAATTGCTCATGAAAGGAATTCACAACTGCATATTATTTCCTTTTGTACACGCTCATTGCTGTGAACTGACAACTTGCTGATAACAACTTGCTTCCTCGTCGAGCGTCCTGGGCAACAGGTCCCTTCGGGGTCCTGGCTAAAGTCAGTAGGGTCGCCGATTCCTCCGAAGTCGGAGAGTGTCTGCCTGTACGGCGAGGAACCACCAGTCTGCACACCAATAAGCCAGACATGGGACAACGGATACTCACGCAAACCTCAGGTCCTGTATGACATCACACTGATGTTGGACAACAGGATGCCTTCATCCGACATACAGAACTTCGCGTTGGAGCTCAAGCCAACGAACACAAGCAAGCAAGCAAGACCAAGGGGAAGACCTAGATGTAAATACCTGGATGGCTTGGCCACGTGGCATGGTCGAAACAGGAACACAGAGCTGATCCACGACTCTGGTGATCGAGTGAGATGGCAGAACATGACGGCCCAAGCTTACCGCATGGCACATGATGGATGGATGGTGTATTTATTTGCTGATGAAGGCTAGTTGCTACAATGTCCTTTGTTTTGCTTAATTGTGTTTCGTAGAGCCGAATTACTTTGTGTTATCTTATATTGTTTACATGCCCACTGCTGTACCACTGTTCCACTAATTGTATTCGCACAAAAGACGCAACAGGTACATTCAATATTTGGGTCAACGCCTCACCATTGACCAAACGTACCTTGAAGGTAAACCAATCACATGAGAGATACACAGACCGCGTGTCACGTAGGCCCTGTGGTGTAGTCGGTAGCACGTCGGATTTTGAATCCGGAGGTCTGTGTTCGAATCACAGCGGGGCCCGGATATTATTATAAAATAATTTTATTTTCCTCACCGGTGACCACACTTACTTATCAACATTAAACACAAAATATGGCCCAGAAACTGCGAATGGGAAAACCGATACAGCCGGACGTTTCGATAAAAGTCTTTAACAACGGGGCAGCCACAGTCCGTGTGCCATGCCAATAAGCGTAGGCGGTCATGTTTCGCCATTTCACACGTTCACCAGTCGTGGACCAGCTCTGTGTTCTTGTCTCGATTACGCTTTGAGGCCAAGCCATCGAGATAGTTATCTCTCTGCCTTTTGTTCTTTTCCCCTCAGTCTTGCCGGTTGTCACCGAGTCCTTCAATATAGTTCTTCTCACAACGTGCCCAAAACATCTTGATAGTCTATTTATCTAGTGTTTGTCCATCAAGAATAATGATGGCCATTCATTTCATCCAGTGGGGTTGAACGTTTGGAGCCGTAAGTTCTAAGATAGCTGGTAAGGTCTATTTTAGCTCGAAATGTTTTCTGACAATGTGGGCAAAGAATGCTTGACGTTCCAGGAGGAGAATCTCCTGCAGTATTTTTTTTTTTTTTGGCCCCGCCTTTTTTGTGTGTGCCAACTCTTGTAGTCCTGTTTGCTTCACAAGTGGTTTCACCCTTGTATATTGATGTACGCCACGAATTTCGGTCTTTTGCAGTAGTCTCCCAAGTGCCGTGATTAATTCCAAAAGCTTTTAATGAGATATTCAGTGTTTTTAAAGCGTTTCCTCTGGCCGCTTTGGGAACGTTTACCACAACGCAGCTCGATGTAAACAAATTCGTTCAGGGAGTCTGTGATCTGGCCTGCGAGCTAAGTGACCAGCCCAGCGGATCTTATTCTTCATTAGTAAAGTGTGGATAGCTCTAAAGCAGTGGTTCTCAACCTTTTTTGGCCCATTCCCCCCTTCACCATATTTTAAGAACGTCATTCCCCCCCCCCCCCCCTTTTTTTTCAACTTTCCAAAATTGTCAGCCTCAAAAAGTGTATTTAAAAAAAACATGCCTATAATAGTGAAAATACTTATTTTCTTCCATAGTTGTACATAACCTTCACATGTAAAGATACATTTTATAGTGTAGTTTTCTACAGTTAATAGCAAATGAATATGCTGATGGATATTAAAACTTAAATAGAAGCATTTTTACATTCGCAATATTTTATTAAAACGCCACATTAATCATACTACAATAAACAAACAGTTAAAACGTCAGAGAATTGTAGCTTAATATAGGACACCAGGATGCCAGAAAATTGTGCTTCATCAAACAAAACGCTCATTACAATACCTGGATATTGTAGATTCGTAATTTAAATGAAAATTGTAATCAATGAGAACACTGTGATTGTTTTTCCCGCAGCAATTCTGAAATACGTGGAGGAGAGCTTGAAAGGGCACAACGGAGATCGTTTTCAACATCTAATCTGTTGCGTCGTTTCGTTTTAATTTCTAGCAGAGCTGAAAAGCCTGACTCACAAAGATGTGTTGACGCAAATGGAAGCAATGCACGGATTGCTTTTTCTGCCACTTTTGGGTATGAACCGCACATTAAAGGCCACAATTCCGTGATTGGTTTCTCACTGAACACATCCCTTGCCCCCGAATCATTTTTTCAGCTCCAGAAATTCATCTTGACAATCATTAGAAACTTTTTAAACTGATAATTTGAATGGGTTTCGCACAAACTCCAGCTCATCATCACTAAGTTCAGGAAAATATCGCTCAAATTCATTTTCTAGCGCTGTCAAATGCTGCACAATTTCATTTTTTGCAAATTGTGGAAGTACTTGGTCTTTACCATCAACAACGAGAATGGATGACAGCTTCTCAAACATTGCAACATTTGTCATATTGACCGTTCTTTTCCATTTTTCCAGCTTGCTCATAAAAGCTCTCAAGGCATCCACAAATTGTATGATATTTTTATTCCTTCCTTGAATCTGAAGATTGAGTTTATTCAACTGCTCAAAAATATCAACTAAATAGGCAAGGCGAATGATCCATTCCTCATCATCCAGCCAGGCGAAAAAGTCCATCTTACCCTGAACTTCAAAAAATAATTTGAGCTCGTCTCTCAGCTCATATACTCGTGCAGTTACATTTCCTCTTGACAGCCATCGAACATTTGTGGCTTGCATCCATGTCAACGCATAACTACTTAAAAAGCCGTGAGTTGAGAGCTCCTCCTTTGATAAAATTCACTATCTGAACGGTTTGATCCAAAACCTTCCCCAAAGGAGCTGTAAGTGTTTTGGAGGCCAGTGCTTGACGATGGATCATGCAATGAATGCCTTTCACTTTTGGGGCACATTTCTTCACACTAACTTTAAATCCTGATTTGGTCCCCAACATAGCTGGTGCTCCATCTGTACATCACCCACACATATTATCCCATAAATGATTTTCTGATTCAAGGAAAGATGAAACCTTTTCCAAAATATCAGAGGCCATGGTGATTGTTTCAAGAGGAGAACAAAAAAGAAGTTCTTCTTTAAATGATCCTGAATGCACATACTTTGCAAACACTATCGACTGAGAACACGATGCCACATCAGTCGATTCATCAATTTGAATTGAATACAGCCCAAATGCTGCAGACTTGATCTCTTGCACAACTTGATCCTTGATGTCATTGGCCATATCGCTGATCCTCCTTTGAACAGTGTCGTTTGATAGTGAAACCGCTGCAAGTTTTTTCTCTGATTCATTTCCCAACACAATTTCCACCATCTTGAGACAACGTTTGATCAAAGATTCCCCGATTGTATGTGGTTTTTTTCTGCTTCGCTATCTCCAGTGCTACGACATAGGAAGCTTCAGTAACCTTTTGGTTTGTTTCTTGGAATACCCCTGTTAAATCCAGTCTCATCCTTTTGACAGCATTCCCAAGACGTTCAAAATAGGTTTTGTCCTTGTCCTTGTATTGAGGATGAACATTCAACAAATGTTTCCTCAACTTTGTCGGCCTGATAGAATCATGTGACCTACAAATAACACACTGAGGTCGTTCTTCTCCGTTGATGACGATATTTGTGAATCCATAATTCAAATAAGACAGGTCATACTTTCGTTTCTTGACACTCATCATGGGCTTCAGATTCTATAAATATAAAACGATAAAGTCAAGATCAACACACATAAACACCCACAGACGTGTATACGCACCCACACGCACATATATACGTACGCACACACACAATTATATTGTATATCCTATTTACAGTACATCGTTGTCAACACCAGCATTTTACTGCTGTTGTTGTCTGGGAAAGTTTTACGTTCAGTAGTTTGTCATTGATTTCTGAACGACCGGCTCCAATACCAACATGCTAAAACCCCAGCACAATGTGGTCTGCTGTTAAATCGGTCACCGCTGGCAAGCCTTTAGGCCACGGAGACGGTGGTATATATATATATATATATATATATATATATTCATTGGCACCTTGCCGTCTTGACAGACGATAGTTTGTGCTTTAAAAAGGCATAATAACTTTTAACTATGGCGGTAGCGTGTGTGACTGATAAGGCCAATTTGCGCTGTAAATGTCCGTTCACAGTGGGTGCATGTGAACACGTGGTCATTTCCACCATCATGCACCATCTTACGTCTCAAACGCTTGGTGTGTGACTTTTCCGCAATAATTTTCTCCTTTGACTTTATTCCATTTCTGATATTTGCCCTCCATGCAACACGTTCAGCGGCGACTTGCTCCCAATGTGCATTATCAATGCCTGTATCAATCATGTCCCGCTTACACACATCTTTGTATCGTAGTAGAGGCCGACCCTGAGATCTCTTACCCATCTGTAATTCACCAAAAAAGATATCCTTTGGTATTCTACCATCATCCATCCTCCTAAGATGTCCTATCCATCTAAGTCTACGAAGACTGAGCATGGAATAAACTGTCACACAACCTGATCTTTCCAATACTTCAGTATTTGTGATTTTGTCTTGCCACTTAATACCAAGAATTCTTCGCAGACACCGCATATGAAAGCTGTTTAAGTTGTTCTCTTGGTGTGAGTAAGTTGTCCAGGTTTCACTGCCATAGAGAAGAGTACTAAGGACACAGGCTTGATAGACAAGGACTTTTGTTTTGGCAGTAAGCTTCCTGTTCTCCCAGACTCTTTTTCTTAACCTGTTCATTGTTGTTGCTGCCTTACCAATCCGGATGTTGATTTCCTGATCTAGGGATAATTTGCTATTTACCACTGATCCTAGATATGTAAAATGGTCTACTATCTCTAGTTCGGCGTCGTCAATAAAGATTGATGGTACCCCATGTGCACCTTGTGACATAATCTGTGTCTTCTTTTTGCTAATTGTTAAACCAAATTCAGAACAAGCATTGGAGAATGCAGATAGTAGACATTGCAATTCTTCCTCAGAGTGGGTCATAACTGCAGCATCATCTGCAAAAAGCAACTCTCTGATCAGTACCCTCCTAATTTTGGTCTTAGCCTTCAATCTCTGAGCATTGTAGAGGCCGCCATCTGAGCGTGAGTGAATGTATATACCACCATCCTGATCATGAAATGCATATTTCAGTAGAAGTGAAAAGTATATTCCAAAGAGGGTGGGAGCTAGTACACAACCTTGCTTAACTCCACTCTTGATTTCAAATTCTTCAGAAGTTGCACCATCAAACTTGATTATACCCTTCATGCCTGTGTGGAACGATTCCACAATGGACAGAAGAGTTGGTGGGCAGCCAATCTTCTTTAGTGCCTTGAACAGACCCTCACGACTGACCAAATCAAATGCCTTTGTGAGATCGATGAAGGCAATAAACAGTGGTTGATTCTGTTCACGGCATTTTTCTTGCATTTGTCGCAATGAGAATATCATATCAGTGGTAGACCGGTTCTGTCGAAAGCCACACTGTGATTCGGGGTAGACTTGATCTCCTAGGACTTGAAGTCTGCGCAGAACAATTCTGGCAAATACTTTTCCAACAATACACAGAAGTGAGATACCCCTATAGTTGTTGCAGTCGCTCCGATCGCCCTTGTTCTTGTACAGTGTTATGATGCTTGAATCTTTGAAATCTTGTGGGACTTGTCCTTCACGCCAGCATAGCTCTATTAGCTGGTGGATCTGTATAGTGAGTGTGTCTTGCCCACTCCTGATAACCTCTATTGGAATCCCATCCTTACCTGGAGCCTTGCCAGATGCAAGTTCATTTATAGCACACTTAACTTCTGTTATGGTGGGAAGTGTGTCCAGGTGGTCAAGAGTTGGTAGAGCCTCTATGGCGTTGAGGGCATCATCCGCTAGTTTGGTCTCACTTGAGTAAAGCTCCAAATAGTGCTCTACCCATCTGTCCATCTGCTGTTTCTTATCAGTGATGATTTCTCCAGTCAAGGTTTTCAGCGGTGCACTTCTTTTGATCACTGGACCGCAGGCTTTCTTTATTCCTTCATACATGCTTCTTATGTCTCCCTTATCACTTGCGATTTGAATGGACTCACATAACTTGATCCAATAATCATTTGCACACTGCCTGGCAGCCTTTTGCACATCCTTCCTAGCTTGCCTTAGCTCACTCAGAGTGTTACGCGTTGGTCTTTCCTTGTTTCTTAAGAGAGCTTTCTTCTTCTTATCAATCAAAGGCTGCAGAGTCTCGCTGTTGGCCGCAAACCAGTCCTGCCTCTTATGATCCACAGTGCCGTAAACCCCTACGGCAGTTTTATAAAGAGTTTCCTTAATTTGACCCCACTTTTCATTTACTGTACAATTTTCTGGTGTATCAGTGAAAGCGTCTTCAAGTTGCTGTTGAAACTGAAAGCACTTTTCAGGATCGTGAGTGTTAATAATGTTAATCCTGAGGCTAGATTTGTGTTTAGCTGTGTAGATTCTCTTTGGTCTCAGTCTAACCCTTGCAACAACCAAAGAATGATCCGTATCACAGTCAGCACTGTGGTAACTACGAGTCAATGATATATGGTTCAGATGTTGTCTCCGTGTGATGATGAAGTCCAGCTGGTGCCAATGGCCGGATCTTGGATGTTTCCATGTGACCTTATGCATCTCTTTTGTTTTAAAAAAGGAGTTTGTAATACATAGGTCATTACTGGTGCAATGCTCCAGCAGCCTTTGCCCATTTTCATTCATGCGACCGATGTTGTATTTTCCAAGGCACACTGGCCATGAACTAGAGTCCTTGCCCACACGAGCATTGAAATCACCGAGCATATAAATGTAGTCAGATTTTGGAACTGCCTTGATCACGGAGTCTAACTCCTCATAGAACGAATCCTTCACATCATCAGAGGAATCGAGTGTCGGTGCATATGCAGTAATAATGGTGGCAAACCCACAAGAGGTTGCCAAGCGCAGGGATAATAGTCTTTCATTTCCTCCTGCTGGAATTTCAATCATTCCCAGTAGCGAATTCTTCACTGCAAAGCCCACACCGTGTTGCCTTTTTTCTGCCTGCCCTCTACCCTTCCAGAAAAAGGTGTAGTTGTTTTCCCTGAGTGACCCTTCCTCAGCGAGGCGAGTCTCCTGCAGGCCAGCAATATCAATGTTTAGACGATTGAGTTCGGCATCAATCACAGCCGTTTTTCTCACATCGTCAATATTGGTCAAGTCAGTGGAAAATCCTGGACACATGGTTCTCACGTTCCAGGTTGCAAGCCGTAGCTTGAGGTTTCTATTTTTATTTTTGTTTGTACCTGGTGCATTGGTTTTACAGCCTGCGATTCAGATTTTGTCCTAGCCCCAAGCACCCATTGAAGCAGGCAGGCTGTGGCGGATCAGCACCCAATTGGCTGGGGGCTGCCCAGCTTGAGGCGGGCGGTAGCTGATCAGTGACACCTATAGGTGTCTCCCACCGTCAGAGGCAACGCGTGGCGCCCCATGTCTACGCCAACTGACAAGGACTTATAACCCGTAACAGTTGCCTCTCGCTTTGATTCCGAGACCAGTTAAGACCAGGGATGGAGTTATTGCCTCTCCATAGCACAAAGCCTGGGCTAAAATATAGAGATCATGTGTTGCCCATGCAGCATGATCCCTCTCTCGGCCTGCCTAGTTTACTCCAGAGGAAAGGTAACACCCCTACATCTGGAACAAGACAAGCTGCAGAAGCTGCCGGATCAGCAAAGCAATGCTCTAACTGTCCGCCTGTCGGAGCTTCGATCCTAGACCAGTCGCCAACCAAGGCTTAGGGCCTGGTCTGCCCTGCCATGACATTTTGTCTTTAGCTTGCATTTCCTCGCACCAGGGTAAGGCTTGTACCCTCCCAATTGCGCTCTTCCGCCCGAAGCCGTTGGCACAATGTGGAGTGTCGGGTTTGGTAAGCGCCGCCCAACGTTCAGCGCTAACAGAAACCAGGTAGTACCGTCTACTGTTATACGGTAGCTCAGTCATATCTGACTAAGACCTGACACCATATATATATATATATGCCAGTCTCCCTGATGAAGGAGTTAAGGACGCTGTTCGTAATCCCGTATACCCAGGTATGAAACACAGCTGCGCGAGATTCGCCAGCGGATCGCGTTGCATCAGTTTCTTATGGAAAAGTATGTGAGCCGGACGTTCAGAAAGCAATAGCAAACCACTGAACATAAAACTTGCCAAGACATCAACAGCAGCTGTAAAATGCTGGTGTTGACTGCAATGACCTGTAAATAGGATATGCAAAATATATATATATATATATATCCACGAGTCAACTTACGTCTTAAAAAGACAGTCTCCTTACCTCCGCAAAAATAATAATTCGAAAAGCTGAGACGTGTAGATTCGTAAACAATGGAGCGATCTCGGTAATCGGTTTCTGTTTTAATGCGATCTTGAAATAATCGGATGAGTACTCTAAACCTCATTAAAACGGAGAAGCAATAACAAAAAAACGTAAGTTACCGCAAATAAAATCTCTGGTAAAATACGACAACCTAAATCACAGAGGCTAGGTAGCAGGAAAAGAACCGTATATTATGAAGGGAAAACAATATCAAGTAATTGGTTCTTGTATTAACGCGATCTTGAAATAATTGGGGGATTTAACGTCACGAGTACGCTTAATATCCCGATCATGTTTTGTGTGGTCCTGAAGCCAATTTGACAATGTCTTCATTCCCCCCCTGGAAACCCTCAAATTCCCCCCTGGGGGGGAATTCCCCACCGGTTGAGAACCACTGCTCTAAAGCATGGACGCTCTTTCTAGAACTTCAGTGTCTGGGATCTTGTCTTGCCATTTAATATTCAATAGCTTCTTAACCAAAGATGGCAAAATCATAATAGAAAAAGATCAGATTTTACATGCGTGGTCAGATTATGTGAAAGACCTTTATGATGATAGAAGATAAGAACAATATGATCATCAGAATAGTAATGAAGGACCATCAATTTTGAAGATGGAAATTCAGAATGTTCTTAACCATATGAAAACCGGCAAGACCCCGGGTACACATAACATCACAATAGAAATGATCAATGCCTTAGAAGAATATGGAATAGACAAAGTCACCAGACTGCAGAACGCAATATACGATACTGGAGATATACCTCATGAATTATGTAATTCTATATTTATTGCAATCCCGAAGAAATCAGGAGCCTTGGAATGTGATCAACATCAAACAATTAGTATAAACAGCCACATCACGAAGATTTTGCTGAGAATTATCATGCAAAGAGTTAGAAAGAAAATACAACCTGAAATAGGAGAAGAACAATTGGGTTTGTAGAAGGCAAGGGCACAGTAAATGCTGTTTATATACTGAGAAGAGTAATTGAACGTTCTATAGAAGTAAACAAAGATCTATATCTTTGTTTTATTGACTACCCAAAGGCTTTCGACAAAGTGAGACATTTCGACACGATAAGGATGCTTGAAGATCTACAAACTGATGGAAAAGACTTTAGACTTGTAAAAAACATATATTGGAAGCAGCAAGCTGCCATCAGAATTAATAACGGTGTAGGTTAATATCAGCCTATTAAAAGAGGTGTGAGACAGGGATGTATAATGTCTCAAGGTCTTTTTTTCCCTGTACAGTGAAAATATGTTCAAAAATATACAAGATATGGAAGGAATCAACATTGGGGGACGATACATCAATAACATTAGATATGCAGATGATACACTCTTGATTGCAGACAATGAACAGGACCTGCAAAATTTAGTAGATGCGGTTGTTGCACACAGTGAACAACTAGGGTTAGAGCTGAATATTAAGAAGGCACAGATTATGGTTGTCATTGGGAAGAAGGAAATACCACAATGTGATATACGAGTAGATGGGCATATTCTTAAACATGTGAATCGATACTGTTATCTCGGCACAGTCATAATATCTGATGGGAGATGCCTTGAAGAAATTAAAACAAGAATTGCCATTGCGAAGGTAGTCTTTTGCAAGATGAAAAACATACTGACCAATAAAAAGATATCAATTGAAACGAGAAAAAGAGTGTTGAGATGCTACATAGAACCAGTGCTTTTGTATGGACGTGATGCGTGGACAATAAGCAGTCAAGCTGAAAAACAGCTGATGGCTGTGAAAATGTGGTTTCTGAGGAAAATGCAAAGAATACCATGGACGGACAGAAAAACCAATGAGCAAGTCCTTCAAGAAACAAATGAAGATCGTAAATTGATTAGAGTCATTAGACGTAGACAGTCAAAACTTTGTGGGCATGTTATGAGAAGAAATGACTTGGAGAACTTGGTGACAACTGGCAAGATCGAAGGGAATAGACCAAGGGGAAGACCGAGAAGTAAATACCTGGATGGCTTGGCCACATGGCATGGTCGAGACAGGAACACGGAGCTGATTCACGACTATGGTGATCGAGTGAGATGGCAGAACATGACCGCCCACGCTTACCGGCATGGCACATGATGGATGGATCTATGGGGCACTTTGGGCAAGGTGGAGTAGCCATTTAGCAGATCAGGGTCACGTGAAACCATGTGAGCAGGTAGTGGATCTCGGAACAGTCATAACATCTGATGGGAGATGCCTTGAAGAGATTAGAACAAGAATTGCCATTGCGAAGGTAGCCTTTTGCAAGATGAAAAACATACTGACCAATAGAAAGATATCAATTGAAACGAGAATAAGAGTGTTGAGATGCTACATAGAACCTGTGCTTTTGTATGGATGTGAAGCGTGGACAATAAGCAGTCAAGCTGAAAAACAGCTGATGGCTGTGGAAATGTGGTTTCTGAGGAAAATGCAAAGAATACCATGGACGGACAGAAAAACCAATAAGCAAGTCCTTCAAGAAACAAATGAAGATCGTAAACTGATTAGAGTCATTAGACGTAGACAGTCAAATGTTTTTGGGCATGTTATGAGAAGAAATGACTTGGAGAACTTGGTGACAACTGGCAAGATCGAAGGGAAGAGACCAAGGGGAAACTGATCCAGGTTTCATCCAAATAAACTATGTCATAATTGTCTTTGCACATTTCCGTTATTTCGCGTCGGTATTTGCTTCTAGTGGCTCCTATATGCGGCTGCTCGCAAATGATATTTCTAGCTCCCTTGTACTTTCTAAACGCGAAGCCTAATATCTTTATAATTTTCCATAAAGTTGTTTTGGATAGCTCGATGTCATTGTGCTTTCTCAACCAACCCCTAAGTTTTCTTACAGTCACTGTTTCTTTGGTATCCAGCATTTTTATAATAGCTCGCCTTATGACATCCTTGTCAAAGCTGGCTACAATTGCCTTTCTACCTACCGTTTGCTTATTGCGTGGTGGTTTCATTCCAGATTCTTGCACCCATCGACGAAATGACTGTTTACTCAATCCCAACGCATGCTCTGTTCTTTTCTCGGGATTTGTAATAGTATGAGAACAATTTTCTGCTATCAGCTTCTTAAGAAAAATATGTGTACAACTTCATAGCGATGCTTTAAAGTGTACACAATGTCGCATTCAATCCCATTCAACAATATTCACACATTCAGATGTTAGAGATAAATGGTAAGATTTATAAACTAATCACGTTTCATGAAAGCACCCACATTATTGACGACAACTCTGAACTCTCCCGTTCCAATACGCGAAGGTACTTGTCATAAGGTTATCCTAGTGCTGCACGGGAATGTAACTATTGAACGCTGAGGTTTCCGCTTGAAAGTGTAATACATTTCATAATATGCACTTCATCTCTGACCCGTAAATTATATATGGCATATAAATAAACATTGAAATCTGCTATACAATCTCCAGATCAACAATTTATTTTTGTTCTGTGGACTTATGATAAGGTTATATGCTGAATCCCAGAATTTTCCTTCAGTTGATTACGCAGATATGGATTTTTATATGGGGGAAAACAAATGTAAATGACTAGTGGAGGGTAAGTTATGAAGTTGGTGACCATCTCTTTACTTTACCCTGACCAAGCGCAGAAAAATATACACTTACAAAAATATGTTCTTTTTTAAAAGTTTGCATCCCTTTTATTATTTTTAAATATCATGCTCTAACTTACTGACTTCCTCTCTTTCAATGTTAATTTGTCTCTTTAGTTGAAGTATTTTAATAGGTTAATATTTGTTGTTAGAATGCAGAAAGTACATCGTAAAGTAAACAATATAAAATGACACAAAGTAGTGCAGCTTTACTTAACAGATTTACGACACATACAGGACGTTGCGGTGATTAGCCTTCATCAGCAAACAAACACATTCACAAACACAACACTATAGTCAAGGAGATATCCTGTGACTACATCAAAAGGTGACGGCAGGACGAGAAGAACAAAAGGATGAAAAAATGAAAGCAATGAAGAGAAAATTAGAATTGAAAAAAATGTTCATACTTACCTGTCAGAGTGTTGGGGAATAGAAACAGGACATATAAAGGACACGGGATATAATAGAGACAGGGCATGGGCAGGGATGCAGTGATGTCATTGATAGTACATCTACAGGACCACAGGGATATGATAGACAGGACATATGTAAGGGCGCATAGATGTCATAGACAGGACAGCTACAGGACATTAGAGATATCAGAGACAGGACATAGGCAGGGACACAGAGATGTCAGAGACAGGACATAGACAGGACAAGACCCAGTGATAAAAGGGGACACAAGTCTACGGGACTCTGTTCTGGATTGATCAGACAGCGTTACACTAAGGAACCCGACTCAACACGGGCGAACAGCTGTACGACGTGGCTGTTGAGACAGCACGGCTGTCACGAGAGACACGGGATTCGGTACCACGTGGCCAACCGGACAGCGTGAGGAAAGCAGACTGGGACTCGACGCTTTAGAGGAAGGACGCATGTGTTTCTGGAGCGAGTGTATAGACTTTGTGAGAGTGCTAGCTGGCGTCTTTCATGTTGAATATAGCGAGGATTTGAGTGCAGGGTTTCTGTGTGATTGCCTGAGTGCTATTATTATTTGTCAGACAGTATTGATGTATATATTGATAATATGTTGCACCAACTGCCTCTGTGCGTATCTTGACGATACTCAGATTCTCCTGAATAAATATTTACTACCACGTGCAAGACTGATAGTTTTTGGAGTGCATGTGAAGAATCTAAGAATACCTGTGTCCGTGTGAGACGTTGACATTACCTCACAGTTCCGATCTGTGAGTAACTCAGAATATCTCCGATGTATTCTTTTTATACCCAACCGACGGAGTGAGATGGAGGATGATAACGGGGTGATAGGTGTTACGGTTCAGCGAGCACATTGGAAGAAGGAGGGGGGGGCGGAGGCAAGAGGGCAGGACGGCTACCTGTCTGGTAGGGGTATCTGAGCAATCCTAGTGGATGTACTAACGAAGCATGAGTGGGCGTAAGCATGATGGTGGTACTAACCAATACCACATTATGCACTCATATATGTTATTATGAGGCGAGTCCTAAAGTCTGGGTGGACTGATATGCATGAGCGCACATACATACATATACACCGCTCAACAGACATTCATACACTAGTGTACATGGGCATGTGCAAGGTACATGTAAGAAGAGAGAGAGAGAGAGAGAGAGAGAGAGAGAGAGAGAGAGAGAGAGAGAGAGAGAGGGAGGTGGAGGGAGGGAAATAGAGAGAAAGAGAGAGGTGGGTATCCTTCCTGTGATGTGCCTCATGGGGTATGCGGAGTAGGTCGGTCTACAAATACGAGGCTCACTCATACTGTTCCCTATAAAATAAAGTCAGTAAGGTTGATTGTTATACCGCGTATTATAAGATCATATCACCCAATGTTTGTGTTATTGGGGTTGTATAAGATCCGACCACTGGTAATACACATGATGTGGGTAG
This sequence comes from Cepaea nemoralis, assembly GCA_014155875.1. Lineage (NCBI taxonomy): Eukaryota > Metazoa > Mollusca > Gastropoda > Stylommatophora > Helicidae > Cepaea > Cepaea nemoralis. Next base: position 2,502 of record JACEFZ010015785.1, on the reverse strand, counting down.
GCACAGAGAAGTAAGATTGTTTGGAGAGAGAGAGAGAGAGAGAGAGAGGAGAGAGAAGAGAGAGAGAGAGAGAGAGAGAGAGAGAGAGAGAGAGAGAGAGAGAGAGAGAGAGAGAGAGAAAGTGCCTGCAACATACCACATGAGGTATGCAGAGTAGGTCGGTCTACAAATACGAGGTTTCACTCATACTGCTTCCTATGAAATAGAGTCAGTAAGGTTGATTGTTATACTACGTATTTTATAATCAAATCACCTAGTGCTTGTGTTATTGGGGCTGTATAAGATCCGACCACCACAATACACATGGCATAGGTAGGCACAGAGAAGCAAGATAAAGTAAAGTAAATAAATGCACTACCGTTTCATAGTTAGTTAGTTAGTTAGTCGACAGATCATCCTCGTTGCACATCGAACCATTCAGTCCATAAGTGCTCGGATCCCCTCCTCAGCAAATCCCGCAGCGTGTAGCGGCTAACGACGCCAGTTCTGTGTTGGTTTATCAATCTTCTTTGGCTTCCTGCGTAGTGTTCTTGTTTGGCCACCCCTCTTTTAATTTGCTGCTCCCGCAGTCTGGCCATTGTTGTAGATTCACAGTCATCACTTGGTTCTCGCAAAAGTCTCACTTCTCGTAGAGCATTCAGAATGTCAGCCTGGTCCATGGCGCGTCCGCCCTCCACAGTAGCCTCACCTGCGAGCTTGTTAGCCCGCTCATTTCCTTGTACTCCCGCATGACCTGGCACGAAGATGAAACTAATCTTTGCCAGCCGAGACCGCTTCAGAGGCAGCAACCATTCTCTTCGGATCGACCCCTCCTCTATCCTCTTGATCATGTTCATTGAGTCGCTAAGGAAACAAGCCCTAGTGAATGTCTGTGTCTCGAGCCATGTTATTGCTTTACTTACTGCCATGACTTCCATGGTCAGGCTACTTGTGGTTTCAGTGAAAGCACCAGAGTCCTCCTTCACAATTCTCCCTCCGGCCCGAGCTGTAAAGGCCCATGAGCTTCTCACATGTCGGACGACCGACCCATCTGTGTAGATGACCGCGTCACCGTCTAGCGAATTCTCGAAAATCAACGCTTGTACTTCAGCCTCAACAGCAGCCGGATTTTCTTGTCTGCATTTTCTATCTAGTTGGATGCAAACTGAAAAGGATGTGCAGAAGTCTGTTGGCACTTGCACTCACTCCTCGCCAGGTTCTAAGTCCTCAAGTGAACACACCTGTTGAAGAATGTCTTCGGCTTGACCCATCCACGACCGTCCTCTTTTTAACCTGCTGCCCTTCACCTTCCTAATTTCACTATGCAGTGGATGTTGTGTGTTTGCGTTAATTCTGAGGTAGGCGCGTGCCCTGCAAACTTGTATTCTCTCTTCAATGGTTGGAAAATCAAGAAGGTAGCGCATCGCCCTGCATGCTGTATCTCTTGTACATCCAAGAATAATGCGCATAGCTTCATTCTGTATCCTTTCCATCCTTTCTATCTGCTTATGGCTGAGAGTCAGGATTGCCATTGCATACTCCAAAACAGACATGACCAGCCCCTCGTACAGAAGACATAGATGGCGCTGCTCACAGTTTGCTGCCGCCATCACCCGCATCGCTGCCAAACCCCGCTTGGCCTTTGTTATCACCTGGTCTATGTGCACATTATAAGCAAGGCTTCGATCAAACCGTATCCCCAGGTAATTCATTGCCTGCGTTCTTTCCACCGTCTCTGAACACAGCATTACAGTTGGTGTTGGATTGTTGACAATATGATTATTCAACGAGAACCAAGTCACTGTTGCCTTTGTTGGGTTGACCATTGCCCCAGCTTCATCACACCAAGTACTTATGCGATTGAGTTCGGTTTGTAGTTCCACAGCAACCTCCTCTCTATCCTTACCCTGACGATACACTAAAACATCATCGGCATACGACAATGTCCTGCCAGGTCCAGTGATCTGCTCACTGGTGATTCTCACTGTGTAGGCGTTGAACAGTACCGGAGATAATGGTGATCCCTGTGGTAGGCCTGGATATATTGTTGTTGGTTCCGAAGTCCAACTGCCACATCTAAAAACTACTTTCCGTTGGTAGAGGGCTGCAGCGATCCAACTAAGGAGGAATGGACTTACGTTTAGTTCAAGAAGCTGAAACATTAAAAAATCCAGTGGTACTCTGTTGTATGCGTCCTCAAGATCAATCGCTGCAGCAACGGTTTCAGTGCCTGAGTGGAAACCTTCATAGACATCATGGGCAAAGACTGCTGCATTGGTCCAGGTTTCTCTTTTTGGACGGTACCCACCCAGGGTAGGTGGGAAAACACCTTGCCTCTCTAGTTGGCTTGATATTTTCCTGGCAATTACCTTCTCCAGCAGCTTGCCTATTGTATTCTAGCATGGTTATAATTCGATATCCCTGAATTTTTTTGTGGTCTTTGTCAGGCTTCGGCAAGGGAATCAGATAGCTGTGTAACCATTCCTCCTTGATGCTAGCACTCCCTATACTGTTGTTGTACAT
>JACEFZ010015784.1:0-154893 GCA_014155875.1 Cepaea nemoralis | reverse complement strand
AGACGGGGACAGACAGTCGGGACGGGAACTTATATGATACTTATATGAATTAAATGAGATGCTCCCCACCAAGAGTTGGGCGATGCCGGGCCGGGTCAGACAGACAGACAGATAGATAGTCGGAACGGGAACTTATATGACTACTTATATGAATTAAATGAGATGCTCCCCATCAGGGTCTGGGCGAAGACGGGCCGGGTCAGACAGACAGACAGACAGACAGATAGACAGACAGACAGACAGACAGATAGTCGGTAACGGGAACGGGAACTTATATGACTACTTATATGAATTAAATGAGATGCTCCCCATCAGGGTCTGGGCGAAGACGGGCCGGTCAGACAGACAGACAGACAGACAGACAGATAGACAGACAGACAGACAGACAGATAGTCGGTAACGGGAACGAGAACTTATATGACTACTTTATATGAATTAAATGAGATGCTCCCCACCAGAGTCTGGGCGAAGCCGGGCCGGGTCAGCTAGTATATATATAAATCGATGTGTGTATGTATGTATGTATGTATGTATGTCCGTCCTTTATTCGTTCGTGAACGGTCCAACCGATTGAGATGAAATTTTCTACACGTTTTCCTTTCATTCCTGTGCAACCAACTGTGATAGTGATACTGTATCTATCAGCTATCAACTATTACCTTCCTAAAATTTAATTTTGTAATTACATGACTGAACATAAGAAAATATAAAAATATATGACAACAAGGCGATATAACTTTTAGTACCGTTGTCTATATCTTAAGTTACGTCCCCTGGCTATAGATTAAATGAGTTGATTGACGATGAATTAAATGAGATGCTCCCCACCAGGGACTGGGTGCAGCCGGGTCAGGTCAGACAGATAGACTGACAGACAGATAGTCGGGAACGGGGGCTACGTTTACTTTAGATAGATCTCTTCCAATCATATTTTCTATCTATTCTTCTACTCTATCTATATTTTGTTGTTATGTTCGGGCCCGAACATACATACATAGACAGACAGACACGACAGACAGACAGACAGACAGACAGACAGACAGACAGACAGACAGACAGACAGACAGACAGACAGATAGATAGATAGATAGATAGATAGATAGATAGATAGATAGATAAATAGATAGATAGATAGATAGATAGATAGATAGATAGATAGATAGATAGATAGATAGATAGATAGATAGATAGATAGATAGATAGATAGATAGATAGATAGATAGATAGATAGATAGATAGATAGATAGATAGATAGATAGATAGATAGATAGATAGATAGATCGGGAACGGGAGCTTATATGACTACTTATATGAATTAAATGAGATGCTCCCCACCAGGACCTGGGCGAAATCGGGCCGGGTCGGACAGGACAGACAGACAGACAGATAGTCGGGAACGGGAGCTTATATGACTACTTATATGAATTAAATGATTTGCCCCACAGGGTTGGGCGAAGCGGGTCAGATAGCAAAAGGGACAGATAGATAGCGGGAAGGGGAGCTAATGGCTACTTTATGAATTAAATGAGATGCTCCCCACCAGGAGCGGGGGGAACCCGGGCGGGTCGGGACAGATAAAGATAGATAGATAGATAGATAGATAGATAATAAAGATAGATAGATAGATAAATGGATAGTAGATAGATAGATAGATAGATAGATAGATAGATAGATAGATCCCCCCCCGAGCCTGGGGAAGCCGGTGGGCAGTAGTATATATATTATATATATATAATATATATATATAAATATATATTATATATTTTATATATATATATTATATATTATATATATATATATATGGGCCCGCCAATACTTTATATTATTATTTATAGGTTATTAAGCAGTATAAATAAATAATGATTGCATAGTTATTTTACTTATATACTTATACATTATATTTGGCAATATGGACAAAAACTTTTACTAATTTGTTAACAAGATTTTTACAACAAGTTATTATAACAAATATTCTTATTATCTATCAATGGCTTTAATTTAGACACAAACCGACTACACTGTCACTATAATATGTTGATTTCTAATGAGATGTATGTAACTGCTTGCACTTTTTGACAATATTCTTGAAATCTGAAGCAAGTTTACTTGTTGAAATTCGCATGACAGCATGCAAGTTGCAGTCCGACAATAAAGACCTACTCATTAGATGTGTTGATCTTCAAGAATAGAATGCTTGTTCGCAAATGTATGTTGATCCAAACAATGATAAAATTTAGCTGCAAAGTTTTTCAAGTTGGGAAATGATTCTTGTGATAAAATCCATAGAAATCCAGCAAACCATCTGACTTGAATTTCTCTTTCAGGTCATGATCTGCTTGTAAGTCAAGCAGCTCCAACTGTATATCCTCTGTGGCTGTATCAGCTTCTGCACTGAAAGAGGAACTGAGAATATTGAACTGTGGCTCTACGTTCTTGAAATCTTGGAATCTCCATCAAAATTCTTCAATCAGTGCATCTAATTGGGCTTTATACTTTTCAGTCATTTCACCAGAAATGGTTTCTTGTTTCAGCAAAGGAAAGTGACAAAATCTTTTTCACTTTCTTTTCTGGAGTACAGTGAGAGTTTTGCCTGAAATGATTTTACATGTACATACAATTCATGTGCGAACACACCATTGCCCTGAAGTTTGTCAATTCAGTTCATTTAAATTTTCCATAATTTCAATGGCAAACATAAAGTCTTAACTTCCACTCTTTAATATTAAAGTCACATTCAATGCCCTTCATCTCTAGGAACATCACTATTTCTTCTCTGAGTTCCCACACTCGCCTCAACACCTTGCCGAGACTCAGTCATCGAACACTGGTGTGGTACAGGACATCGAATTGTTCAGTTTCCAAATCGTCAAGTAATGCCTTGAACTGTATGTGATTAAGTCCTCTTGATCTGATGAGGTTGATGATACTGACAACTGGGTCAATAACATGCTTGACATTCAAAACAGTTTTCCACAGACTTTCTTGATGAATCACACAGTGAAGTGGTAATAATGTGTGGTCTGGATATTCTGCTTTAATCTTATCACTTATCAACTTTACCAGACCTACATTTTTTCCAGTCAAAGCACGAGCTCCGTCAGTTGTAACACTTGCCATCTTGTTCCGAACTAACCCAGTTCTTTCAATACAGTTAGTAAAAGCATTGAATATATCATGGCCTGTGGTTGTGTCTTTGAGTGACTCAACACTCAATAACTCTTCAGTGAGTTTGAAAGAAGTGTTTATTCCACGTATAAATATCAATAATTGGGCAGTATCATTACATCGGTACTCTCATCCAATGCAAGAGACTACCACAAAAATTGTTTACTTGTATCTTGAAGTTTATGCATAACATTGTCACTTATCAACACGTCTGACCACGGTTCTCCTGGATAAAATAATGTTGTCAGATATATTTTTTTTTCTGGACACATAATGTTTGCTGCATCTAGCAAACATTCCTTGATGAACTCGCCATCAGAAAATGGCTTGTTCTGTTTTACAATTCTGTGTGACAACACAAGACTAGCTTCAGTTGCAGCATCTTGAATTCAAGACTGTTTAGTGAAAACAGTTTGCTGTTTCTCCAAAATTTTCACCAACTCAAGGCATTTCCTTTCCCTCCCTTCGGTTGTTAAATTGTATCCGAAATCGGAATATTTTGTTTGATAATGTCTTTTTAAATTGTACTCCTTGAAGACAGCCACTGACTCACGACACAGCAAGCAAACTGATTTGCTACCAACTTTTATAAAACAGTACTTAGTTGTCCATTCATAATTAAAAACACGGCATTCGTCTTCAATCTTACGCTTGTTATTGACACTCAATTTTTAAATAAAATTCGAACAGTCAGAACAACAAAACTTTAAAACGGTGATGAAACAAAACCTACTTCCGGCTGTGTGTGAAAATAAAATATTCAGGAAACAAGTAGTAAACTCAGAATAAATTTCAGAAATATATCAAGACTACTACAACAAATAAATTAATTTGGACATTGTAAATGTGGAAATAATTTAAAACAGCAAAAGACGTTTAAATTTAATATTTTCTTGCAAAATAAATCATTTTATTCACCGGAGAAATATCTGTTTTTCATAAAATTATCCTTGTTAAATTTTTCATGTCGATAAACATTTCTCTATATAAAAATCGATAAATTCGCATTTTAGCATAACATGGTTCCAAATGTTGCTGTATGTAGCCAGGAGCCGGGTTGGGGTGAGAGCCCAACCTTGCATAAATACCCTAATGGCTCGTGCATTCATCACCTATGCAGCAGAAGTCCAACTTCTGGCCTTCTCGTGGCGGAACTGTTTTAACTAACAGGAGAAGGGGCGGCGGCGAGTCACTGGCGCCGAGAAATATACAGAACGCTCTAGATGTGTATGCTCGTACGTGCATGCGCAGACATGTGTGTGCGTGCCTACACACCTAAACTCGAGTAAGACCACAGTCTGCTCTAGCAAAGGAAAGGTGCTGAATAAAGAGGCAACCAGCCAGGAGGCGCACCACAGAAATCAGGATGCCACCAATCACGCGCAATGAAATATGTCGACTACGGCTAAATGTTACGGTGCTCGCCCTACTTTGGACCCCCAGGCAGGTGCAGTGCCGGACCATATGCCTCGAAAGAGTCCAACCAAAACTACTGGAGGTCCTTCTCAGATGTCCTGTGGAGCCAGGGGACCTGAGAATAGAGCGTCTGGCCATACCAAACAAAGACTAAAACTAATGCACTGGAATGCGGAGGGATCCAGCAACAAAACCATAGAACTAGAAAACATCTTGGACCAAGAAAAGGTAAGCGTACGTTGCTTGCAAGAAACTCACCTCAACGAAAACGAAATGATGTCTTGGAAATTGTCAGTATTAAGGACACTACTTTCTGAACTTAGCAGCCAGCATAAGGTCACCATACAGTGGATACCATCCCACTGTGGAGTACCCGGAAACGACAGAACTGATCGATTGGCTAAGGAAGGAGCAAAAGAAGAACAGCCTGATGTGCCCGTTACCACCAAAAGAAAAGAATGATCAAATCAGTCAGAAAGCCACCAAAACCTGCTCAAGACGACTACCACGTTATGGACAGACCAGAACAAGTCATTATTCTGCTCCTCAGAACAGGACACAATAGATTACGCAACCACATGTATACAAGATTCAAGATTGGTGAATCAGCCATGTGCACGTGTGGATTATCGTCGCAGACAGCAGAGCACATATCCAAAGACTGCCCAAATTACAACATGTCTAGGCTAACCTTCTGGCCAAGAGAGACGACAGTGGAAGATAAACTCTATGAATTGCTGAGTGAACTAAAAAGGACAGTTAAATTCACACAAGAGGCAACATTGCAGTTATAGTATTTAAGGCGAACGAAAGAAGAAGAAGAAGAAGAAGAAGAAGAAGAAGAAGAAGAAGAAGAAGAAGAAGAAGAAGAAGAAGAAGAAGAAGAAGAAGAAGAAGAAGAAGAAGAAGAAGAAGAAGAAGAAGAAGAAGAAGAAGAAGAAGAAGAAGAAGAAGAAGCATTACATTACGAAGGCCAAGGACTGTTTACAAAAATTTATAATTAGAAAGAAATATTATCAAAAATGTTGAAACAATCATAACGGTACATGAAATTCTTTAAAATTCAACAAAATAACTTAAAAACGAAGTAAAAATTGTTATTCCTAAATGCCCTCGCGGGCCGCATAAAATCAGGTGGCGGGCCGCATGCGGCCCGCGGGCCGTAGTTTGCCCACCCCTGTTTTAGTGTATCGTCAGGGCAAGGAACTACAAACCGAACACAATAGCATAAGCACTTGGTGTGTTGAAGCTGGGGCAATGGTCAACTCAACAAAGGCAACAGTGACATGGTTCTCTTTGAATAACCATATTGTCAACACACCAACGCCAACTGTAAATCTGGTGTAAGAGACGGTGGAAAGAACCTGGCGATACAATTTGATTGAAGGCCTAGCTTATACTGAGCATGTAGACCAGGTGATAACAAAGGCCAAGCGGGTTTTGGCTGCGATGCGGGTGATGGCGGCGGCAAACTGAGCAGCGCCATCTATGTCTTCTTTACGAGGGTCTGGTCCTTTCTGTTTTGGAGTATGCGATGGCGATCCTGACTCACAGCCATAAGCAGATAGAAAGGATGGACAGGATACAGAACGAAGCTATGCGCATTATTCTTGGATGTACAAGAGATACAGCATGCAGGGCGGTGCACTACCTTCCTGATTTTCCAACCATGAGGGACAGAATACAATTTTGTCAAGCACGTGCCTATCTCAGAGTCAACGCAAACACACAACATCCACTGCACAGCGAGGTTAAGAAGGTAAAGGGCAGCAGGTTAAAAAGAGGAAAGTCGTGGATGGGTCAAGCCGAAGACATTCTTCAGCAGGTGTGTTCACTTGAGGACTTAGAACCTGGCGAGGAGTGGGTACAAGTGCCAACAGAGTTCTGTACATCCTTTTCAGTGTGCATCCAACTAGATAGGAAATGCAGACAAGAAAATTCAGCTGCTGTGGAGGCGGAAGTACAGGCTCTGATCTTCGAGAATTCGTTAGAGGATGATGCTGTCATTTACACGGATGGGTCGGTCGTCCGAGGAGTGAGAAGTTCATGGCCTTTACGGCTCAGGCCGGAGGGAAAAGTGTGAAGGAAGAGTCTGGCGCTTTTGCTTTGACCACAAGCAGCCTGACTATGGAAGTCATGGCAGTAAGTAAAGCAATAACATGGCTCGAGACACAGACATTCAATCGGGCATGTGTCCTTAGTGACTCAATGAGTATCCTCAGGATGATAGAGATGGGGTGGATCCGAAGAAAGTGGCTGCTGTCACTGGAGCGGTCTCGGCTGGCAAAGATTAGTTTCATCTTCGTGCCAGGGCATGCGGGTGTACAAGGGAATGAGCAGGCTGACAGGCTTGCAGGTATGGCTACTGTGGAAGGCGGATGAGCCATGGACCAGGCAGACATTCTGAATGCTCTACTCTCGTTTACGAGAACCAAGTGATGACTGGGAATCTACAACCATGGTCAGGCTGTGAGAACAGCAAGTTAAAAGAGGCGTGGCCAAAGAAGAACACTACGCAGGAAGCCAAAGAAGAGTAATAAACCAACACAGAACTGGTGTTTTGAGCCACTACACGCTGTGGGATTTACTGAGGAGGGGATCCGAGCACTTATGGACTGAATGGTTCGATACTCAGTGAGGATGATCTGTCGACTAACTAACTAACTAACTAGGCTACTGACAGGTTGGCCTGAGGCAACGTACCGGAAATGAGCACCTGACTTGATCATCCACTTAGAGATCATTTTATTATCACCATTACATTCATGCATTTGTCGATGCTAGAATGAGACCCCAGTTCCCCAAGACATGAAAGATGTTCTGTAAAGAGCGACTGCATTAACTAAAGGGTGTATCTTTATTGAGCGTTGTTGCAACAATAATTCTGGCGAGGCTTCATGGCTAGCTGAGCGTCTTTGTTCATAATCTCAGTGTTGGTTTTGAGCTGGAATATCAACAAGGGGGTGATATTTTCCTGTTGGCAACTATAAGAAAAGTCCAAGGGTGAGAACATGCTTTTAATGGTGCCTTCATTTGTTTCGCAAACGCATTTGACCTTCTCATCAAACATGGACTTTTAAAAATATTTTCATTAACATAAACTACCACTCTAAATTATGGGCAGCAAGTCAAACCGTTTACAGAATAATACGAAGTAAGTGATTCCATGAGATGGCGAAAGCAGAAATCACCCGTTTATCGTCATTGATAATGATGGTTGGAAAAGGGCATATTTCATCATCATCATCATCATCATCATCATCATCATCATCATCATCATCATTATCATCATCATCATCATCATCATCTTCCAATTCTGCCGTCAAGAGTCGTGGGGAGGAATAATTTGCGCTCCAGTGCCCGATGGGTGGCACTGGATAGTGTCATTCCGTGTGATTGTACAATGTCTTTGATGTCGTCAATCCATTTTTTTCTTGGATGTCCTATTGGTCTCGTCGCAGATGATCTTTGATGTAAGGCCAGAGATGGTAGTTGGTGGTGTTGCGTTCTAACGACATGGCCAAACCATTTGATCTTCTGTCTTTCAGTAAATGTGGCACATAATGGTAAATGAGAGCTCCTGTTTGCTGATTATTGCGCTCTATACGCCAACTCAGAGGCGGACTTGCAACATAATGTTACAGCTTTCTCACATGCCTGTGCCAACTTTGGGCTCAATATCAACTTGGAGAAGACTGTAGTTATGTACCAGCCAGCTCCAGGGAATAATCACACTGTGCCGAATATCAAAGTGAATGGTCATAGACTAAGTGTTGTGGACAAATTCACCTATCTTGGCAGCACTGTGTCACAAGCTGCCACAATTGATGACGAAGTGAATGCAAGAATCTCCAAGGCCAGTGTGGCCTTTGGCAGACTGTACAAGAATGTATGGGACAGAACTGGAATAAGCTTGCAAACAAAGCTAAAAGTCTACAAAGCAGTTGTATTATCCACACTGCTATATGCTTGTGAAACCTGGACTGTTTATCAGCGACATGCTAGGAAATTAAACCACTTCCACACAGTCTGCCTAAGGAAGCTACTAAAGATTAAATGGCAAGACAAGATCCCAGACACTGAAGTCCTAGAAAGAGCGTCCATGCCCAGTATCCACACTCTACTGATGAAGAATCAGATTCGCTGGGCTGGTCACTTGACTCGCATGCCAGATCACAGGCTCTCTAAACGAATTTTTTACAGCGAACTGCGTTGTGGTAAACGCTCCCAATGTGGCCAGAGGAAACGCTTTAAAGACACTCTGAAAATCTCTCTGAATGCTTTTTGAATTCATCATGACACCTGGGAGACTGCAGCCAGAGACCGAAATTCGTGGCGTGCATCATTACACAAGGGTGCAGTCATGTGTGAGGCAACCAGGACTGCAAGAGCTGTAAAGAAAAGGCAGGACAGAAAAACCACTGCAGGAAATCCTCCTCCAGAAACGTCAAGCATTCTTTGTCCACATTGTCAAAGAACATTTCGAGCCAAAATAGGCCTTATCGGCCATCTTAGAACCCACGGCTTCATACCTTCAACCCCACTGGATGAAATGAATGGTTATCATCATTCTTGATGGACAAACAACAACAAATGTGGCACAAGGTGTTGATCCCACTGTCTGTCTGATAACAGCATTTCTTACTCGGTCTCGGATTGTTAAATTGGCAGCTCTCCTCAGGCATGTCATCTCGCAGGTGTTGATTTTGCGAAAGTGTGATTTGGATAAAGTCCAAGTTTGAGATTGGTAGCGTAGGAATGGTGTGAATATGCTGTTTATTATCTGTCGTTTTGCGGACATGGGTATATTTGGATGTTTCAGTAAGGGTGATAGTTGATATGTAAGTGCACTAGCTTTTTGACATCTGATTTCGATTTCTCTGTCCAATCTGCCATCTTCTGTGATCATACTTCCAAGATATTTGAATTCTTTAACTTGCTTCAGAGTTGTGCTATGTATCTCTATACCTAGGGCATATTTAAGATTTTTCAAATATAATTAAAGGAAGAACTGACAAATAAAAGAGTCATTCATTAACATTGTCATTAAAAAGAATTGCCGAATGAGATCAAGATTAGGGACGCAGAGGTGTTTCCAGTGGCGTGCAGAGGGGGGTGCGACGGCCCCGGGCATCCCGGGAGGGGGGCATCCAGTTAGGGAGAGGGGACAGCACAGTGCAGTCGAAGGGGAGGAGGAATGAATGAAGTAAAAAACAATTTAGGGGCATCCAATCACGGGATTGGTCCCGGGCATCAAAGAACCTCTGTACGCCACTGGGTGTTTCCAAGGCATTAGTGCCATTAGGGCCAGGTTCTATACTGGCCAAGACCTACTAACACGTCCTAGTCGTGCGTCCTGGGCAACAGGTCCCTTCGGGGTCCTGGTTAACATAGCAGGATCGCTTATTCTTCCGAAGTCGGAGAGTATCTGCCTGCACGGCGAGGAACCACCAGTCTGCACACCAATAAACGGGACGACGGATTCTCACGCAAACCTCAGGTCCTGTATGACATCACACTGATGTTGGACAATAGGATGTCTTCATCCGACATACAGGACTTCACGCTGGCGTTCACAGCCAGCGAACACAAGCAAGCAAGATCAAGATTAGACAGTCAGGCAAAACGTATTTGGACATAAGAAGATACAATGCTTCTAAGAAGTTAAAAGAGGGAGTCTCCGTGGGCGTAGTGGTCAAGCCGTCTGCCTCGTGCTCCAAAGGTTGTTGGTTCGATTCCAGGCTACGCCTTTCGGTTCACGAGTACATTCTTATCGGAGACCACTGGGGGTTGTGGCTGAAGCTACGGAGTTCGTGCTTTGTGCGACGCTTTCGGAAGAACGCCGAAAGAGTACCGAGCCATATAGGACAAAAAACACGGTACATGAAGTCAGAATTCCCCCCCACCCCCCCCCCCCCCCTCCCCCAACCCTTTCCCCACACCCTACTTTTAAAAGACTTATTAATCTGAGAAATCTGGCACATTGACCCACGTTATCACTTCCGGGTTAAACATTGTGGGGTTGCCTTCCACATGTTGAACTTGTAAACAAAACATTGTTGAAAGTGACTATTGTTATTTTACTTGTCGAGCCGACCGTCACTTTGTGCTAATTTTTTTTTTAAATTCTAGGAGATATGGGGAGAAGGAACTTAAAAAAAAGACAGTCAAAGTTACTAGGTATAGAACGTATTTTGTAATTAATTCTTCTTTCGTTCGCTTGAAATATAATAATTAAATAATATTTAAAATAATTAAATATGTCTATACTATCAATTTCAAACTCGTCAACTGCAATGTTGTCGCTTGTATGAATCATTGAATCTAACAAACAGTCTTTTTTAGTTCACTCAGCGGTCCATAGAGTTTATCTTCCACTTATTGTCTCTCTAGGCCAGAAGGTTCGCCTGGATATGATGTCGTTTGTAGTTCGGGCAATCCTGGAGTATGTGCTCTGCTGTCTGCGACGCCAAACCACATGTGCACATGGCTGAGTCACCAATCTTGAATTTTGTACACATGCGGTTGCGTAATCTATTGTGTCCTGTTCTGAGCCGCACTCCACAGTCCTGTTGCCACTATTTAAAAAAATTTTTTTTTTTCCTTTTTATGTTACTTTTATGCCTGGGAGAGTTTATTCGCAGGGCCCTGCGAATAACAAAGCGTTTATTTGCAGGGCCCTACGAATAAACACTATCGTTTATTCGCAGGGCCCTACAAATAGACGCTTTGTTTATTCCCAGGGTCCTACGAATAGACGCTTTGTTTATTCGCAGGGCCTATGAATCGATACTTTATACTTTGTTAAAGTATGGCTGTTTAAATATCAGCAGAGTTTAAACAATTGTTAACTTGCGTTCTGTACACTTATGTTTACAGGCATCCATCTTTGTTTACGTTATCCGACTTACTTATTTCCTACTATTTATGTCCTGTAATTCTGGTCCAAGCTGACAGTAATACGCTTCACCTCAGAGAGACATGATTAGGGTCGTTAGGCAATACAAACACCAGGCTTTCGGACTGACTGCCTCATGAATTAACAAATAAACAAGGAAATGCTACGCATATAAAGTGCAGGAAAAACCTGGTATATGTGAAGCGGGTTGAAAAGAGAGAGATAGATAATGAAGATAGTGTGCGAGACAGATATGTGAGATATGAGAAAGATGGGTTGAAAGACATAAAAAAAGTGATAAAGACAAGGAAGGGAGAGGGGGGGGGGGGGGGGGAGATTAGAGAAGAAGAGAGAGAGGAGAGATGTCTGTGTGGCCTCTTATTGTCCACCTGTCTGGATGTCCTCTCTACATGCCCTCCTGTCTGGATGTCTCTCTGTTTTCTGTCTTGTCCCATCCGTCTGACAAGCCTACGTGATTTCTTGTTCTCTATCAGCCTACTTGTATCTGTCCATTTTTGTATATATGTCTATCTGAATCTCTATCTTAAACAAACTGTCTCTATGTCTGTCCATATGCATATGTATGTCTGGTTGACTCTGTGTGTGTATGTATGCGTGTGGCTGACTCTATCTGTTTGCTGTCTGTCTGCCAGTTTATATATCCGTTGTTTATTTGTATCTCTGACTGCCTGCCGCCTCTCTCTCTCTCCTCTCTCTCTCCTCTCTCTCTCCTCTCTCTCGCTCTCTCTCTCTCTCTCTCTCGGCCGGCAAAATGCCGATCAGAGTATGCAGGGAATGAGGTTGAAGGAGATGTAGAATTGGCATGATGGAATACAGATGATCGACGAAGCGAGTGTCGGGTTGGGTCTAGCTACCCATCTACGTGTACATACCATCCACCTACCGTGCCTAGCTAAACCACATACTGCTTACTTAACTACCTACTGTTCTACCTACCCACATATCTGCCTCTCTAACGAATCTATCTGTCTGAACAACCCCACTACCTGCCTACTTAACCACTTTCGTGTCTATGAATATGATTATGAATATGAAAACATGAATATTACAAAGAATTATCGCCGAAGCAACGGAGAGTACGTGCTTTGTGCTCGATACTTTTGACAAACAGCCAGTGGCGGAGAGAATTAAGCGGAGGAGGAAGAGGTAGGGGAGAGGGGGGAAGGAAAAGGAAGAAAGAGGGCTGTAGCCAGAAGGCTGTAGAAGGAAAAGGATCGTTTGGGACTCAAAAATGTGTGGGTTGGGTATTGGAATGCCGTCGTTAGTGCAAAGCAACGAGGACCAATACTGGAGAAACTGGTACGAACTAAATTTTACACTCACTTTAAACAACACATTCTAAATACCCAAAGAAAATGAAGGATTGACGTTCATCCAATTAATTGCTGAACAATTAAAAAAAAAAAATGTTCGGCAAGGAAACGAACATCGAGCTCCCGGCAATCAGGCGGGAACACTATCAACTATGCCATGACGACACGTTTTCAATCAACGAAAATGTATAATATAGCCGCAAACTTATGTCTAAAATCACGCGACCAGACGTGCCCTGCAATTAAACGCTTTGTTTATTCGCAGGGCCCTGCGAATAGACACTTCCTTTATGCCTTTTTTAAATTCAGTTTAAGGAGGGGCATTTTTAGTTTTATTTCATGAACTTGAGTGGGATGTGACCAAACTTTTAAATATGTATAACACAACTTCTGTTGGATGTAATAAGTTAAATCAATTTAAACTCGAATTAATACTAATACGAGAGTGAGTCAATAAGTAAGTCACACAGTTTTGTGGGATGGCAGGTAAATGTAGTTGGTGTTTTCTATAAGGTGTCATTAGGTGACAGCAACATCAAATTTTATATTCCCGTTTGTCAGGTGGCGCTAGGTGTCTCATGCGCAGTGCATATACAAAATGGCAACTGTACTTACAGCGTGTGAAACCAAAAAGCAATGTGCTATTGTGCATTTTTTGTGGGTCTTCTTGGGGAGTCTGTGGCGAAGTGGTCAAACTGTTTAACTCAGGCTCCAAAGGTTGTGGGTTCAATTCCGGGTCGTGTCCTTCAGTTCACGAGTTAAATTTTTCGGAGACTCATGTGGGTCGTCGCTAGAGCTATGGAGTTTGTGCTTTGTGCGACGCTTTCCGCACTGCGGAAAGAGACAGCGCCATATGGGATAAAACCCAGTGCAATGAAGTCGAACCTGTCGACTTTTAAGCGACTTTTTAAAAAATAATTTGTGGGCAAAAGGACTGCCTGCAAAGGACATTCATAAGGAAATGTTTCCTGTTTATGCTGACTACCAAGCCCGAATCAAAGCGCACTTCAATGCAGTGGAAACGGCCTTCTTCGCCTTGTGCCCAAAAACTCAAAGTTAAGCCATCAGCAGGGCAGGTTATACTGACAGTGGTCTGGGATTGTCAAGGCGTGCTTTTAACCAATTTCAAGAAGAAAGTTGACAATGTGAATTCTGATTTGTACTGTGAAGTTCTATTCATGCTTCATGATGCAATTCGAAGAAAACGTCCAGGACTGCTGACTCGATTAACTCAGCAGAAAATTAACCAAGGTGGGAAGTTCTGGAACATCCACCTTACAGCCCCGACTTAGCCCCTAGAGATTTCCACCCTTTTGGTCCACTGAAAACCCACTTTGGCGGAGACATTTCGCGAATGATGCCGAGGTTGAATGTGAAGTGAAAACGTGGTTTAGAAAACAGAGCACACAGTTCTATGCAGCCAGTTTGGGAAGCCTGATAAAACGATGGGATAAGTGCATCAATGTTGGGGAAAATTATGTTGAGAAATAAAGGGACAATGTATGTATAAAATAAACTGGTTCAGGTTATGGAAAGACGTTTATTTGCTCAGTCTTCGTAGACGTAGATGGATAGGACACATTAGGAGGATGGATGATGGCGGAATACCAAAGGACATCTTTTTTGGTGAATTACAGGTGGGTAGGAGATCTCAGGGTCGGCCTCTACTGCGATACAAAGATGTGTATAAGTGGGACATGATTGATACAGGCATTGATAATGCACATTGGGAGCAAGTCGCCGCTGAACGTGTTGCATGGAGGGCAGATATCAGAAATGGAATAAGGACAATGGAAAAAATGATTGCAGATAAAGCACACACCGAGCGTGCGAGATGTAAGATGGTGCATGATGGTGAAAATGACCATGTGTTCACATGCTCCCACTGTGGAAGGACATTTACAGTGCGAATTGGCCTTATCAGTCACATTCGCCACCGCCATGGGTTGTAGTTATTAAGCCTTTTTGAAGCACAATGTAACAAACTATCGTCTGTCAAGACGGCAAGGTACCAAAAGTAACTCTAATACTTTTGCATAGCCTATGAAATGTAAGCACATGTCTGTATTTACTTCTGTAACTCTGTCTAATAATGAAACGACAATCAGTGATATTTGTTTTTTCTTAAAAATTTAAAAGAATAATTTTATTAACAGGTTGCTATGTAGCAATAATAATTATTTCCTGTTTAGTTAAATATTGCGTTTGAGATATATGTCGGTTTTTTTATAGATGTTTTATTTTGTCTGCAGTGCCTTGGTAGGGCAGTGGAAGTATGTCCCGACTCGGGTTTTTCTAAATACATGACCCTTGGTCAGTTAATGGAGGGAGCTACAGCAGTTCAGTGCTATCAGAAAGGGATTGAGCTTATGCTGAAAGAAAAACAGGAAAGAGAGGCGCAAGAGGTAATTATGATAAATTTAAACTATAGAAAATTTTAACATGTTCACACACATTGAATTTATGTGAAATAAAATCCATCTTAGGTGAAATAAAGTTATCGTGTTGTAATGGTTCTGTCGCCCTGCTGCTGAGTTGAGTGCGTGGAGCGACACTGTGGGCTGTGAATTATGTGTGAAGTGTTTTTACATCTAGTGTGATTGTTTGTATGCATGTTCAGAAAAATGGCGGTCGACTGGTTGCTGAACTAATTGGGTTGCCTTTTACAGTAATGTGTGACTGCTGGTTTTCTAATGACTGCCGCTTCCATCGATGATAAACTATTTTTCATGGCGGACTTTTGTGTTGGCATTCTTGCAGCAGCAATGTGCATAGTATACCTGTGTGGGCTGTTGGTTTGTCGAGATTCCTGTCTGTTTCACTTTTCACCTGGGGCACTGAGGAGCATTTTGTGTGATATTCACTGGCACAGGAACGGCGCATGATGGGGCAACCCTTTGCCATGAAGTTGGAACCTAACTAACTAACATATTGTAATATTGCTTTCTGGTTCACAGTATACTGTATAGCTTTGCTGTGTTTTAGCTATTTTGACTAGCATTTCAATGTTGTATATTTTCGGTGAAGGTTGCAGCAGCATGTTGTGATGACAGACCAATAGATGATAGAGATATATCCAATGCTTACTGTTCCATAGCTGAGATTTACATGACAGACTGCTGGTAAGTGTATACATACTTGTACATTACTTTAATCAATACGTGTTGACCATTAACATTATTGAATGATTTTACTTGTGTGGACAATGTCAAGATTTGAAGATTCCTATATGTTTGCACCACAAAGATGCTGAATAAAATGTTGGAGAATCATTACTGCTGGCTTTCATGGCTGATATGGCACCTGATGGTGATGAAAGAATGGCATTGTAAAGGCTTGTAGATGTTAAGTGCAAGTAATTTGAAGACATTTTGTTGTGTGTGTAATAATGTGAAGAATGAAGACATAAAGACAGAAAACAATGAGTGTCTGGAATTCTTTGTTATTGATGCTCATTTAAAATGATAAGAGCTCCATGTAGTCAGATTTCAGACTTGTTTGGGAAGAAAAATTGGTGAGGAAGGGAACTGGGCACCTTTATTATATATCGTGGCTTGGAATTTGTGAAGGCTAATACTTCATACCCATGTTGCAGTATCTGCTATGGAACTAACTTTTACATTAGTAACCATTTATATAAAATACACAACAGGGTTGCATAAACTAATGGAAGTTACTGAGTATATGTTTATTGTATGTGGCTTTTGTTGGCATGGTTTATTCTTCAGCTTTGATGAGTCTGCAGAGGAGAAGTGCAAAGAATTTGTAGAGAAGGCTTTAGCTGTCGATGCGGATAACCCTGAAGCCCTACAGTTGAAAGCTAGTTATTTGCTTTCAAAACAAGAAATAGAGGTAAGACCTGATTGACAAAAGGTTTTAGTATTATATATCATGGTTTTACAATACATTTTACTGTATTGGATATCACTGAACATTAAACCCTTGCATGTAGTATGTTTTAGAGTTGAAGTCATACATTTGATCTTAACCTCCATTGCTTGAATTAGAAATCTGGCACAGCCGAAGGATAACTTGTTATTGCTTTTATTCTAGATAATCACTTACCTGTTGTTAAAATTTCTGTAGTAAATTCCTCCCCCAAGTATAATTTCTGTATATGAGGTGCCCATAAAGAATATTGAAAGTCATATATTTTTATGATGAAAAGTTACATTCCGAAAATTAATATTAGTTGACATTATTGAACACAACATTGTCAGTGGATATTTTGTGTTGCTTTAACATATAACTCTGAAATGCAGTTATTTAATATTGAACATTTTATTACATATACCTGAAGGTTTTATGTGATACATTTAAGCATACATACTTCAATTGTGTTTATGTAAATGCAGGTTGTGTAAATTATGTCTTCAGGAAGCAAAAGAACTGATCAAGAAAAGTGTGTCGCTTTGGTTGCCAAAGGTTCAAGCTTCTGACACAGAAAATGTTGTTGGTGAAGCAGAGTTTGATGCAGTAGAGGTTTGTGTAAAAATTACATTTAAAATAAATTAAATATTGTGTAATTGTTAACTCTGTTTTCAAAATTATTATGTTCAAACATATTTAGTTATACTTGGAGTAGATGTTTATTAATGATATTCATTTTTTTGTTTCTTTAATTTGTATGTCACTACTTTTCTGTTGTGTTGTTTTTTAATGTAGTTTTTTTCCCCCTTATATTTTAATCTGAGTTTCACAGGTTTCAATTTTGTTCCTGATCAGTTCTGTTAAAATAGGGCTATCAGACAGTTTTTTTATCATAATGTGGAAAAAGCAGACAGTTTTATTACAAAGGGAGAAGATCAGTACAGTTCTTTCATAATGTAGAAATATCACACTTCTGACATAATAGGGGAAGATAGACATGGCTGTAACATAATAGAGGAAGATGAGATAGTCATTTCAATGTGGAAAGATAGGACACTTTTACCATAATGAGGAAAGATCAGACACAATTATTTCACAATGGGGGGGGGGGGGGTATTGCAGAGTGACGAGACTCAAAAGCAACGGTAGATATGAAGTTAAGCCAGCGATGACTATAAAATTCAGTTTATTAGAAGAATCTTCAGCAATATAAAAATGCGTACAGCAACTACAAAAGTCAAAGCATCTTGCTGGCTGGGCGGCAAAGTCACAACTGAAACCTTGTTTACCCCCTACGTCAGTACGTGAGCGTCCCTAACTACTTAGCTACGGTGCTCAGCCGTGCATCATCTGGTTATTTCTTTTCTCCTTGCACGCCGTGCCAGCTAACTAAACCCCGTATAACAGCCTACACTGTTATAGGGGATCAAATACTTCTAACATAATAGGTGAAGATTAGAGACACTTGTAACATAAAGGAAAGATCAAACACACTTGTAACGTAAGGGAAAAATTAAACTTCTACCATAAAGGAAGTTCCACTGCAAAGATGAGCTTCAGGCACAGCTCTGCGATAAAAGAAGTATAATTGAAGAACGCCCAGCAAGAAACAATAGAAAAGCAGCTGCTGTAATCTTATATTCAACACAAAAAGTCAAAAAAGATGGATGATAATACAAAAAAGACCAGTGTTTACAACGCTTGTAGTTCTGTAAGAATTAATTTCTGAATGTTGCAAAATACTTTTGAACACATTACCTTGCAAATACAATAAAATTATCTGAATAATAAATGTGTGACTACTTCCAGCTGTGTCCAGTACCATATGCTACAAGAATTCAGTGTGCAAAAATACTCATTGAGGTTGAAGAATATGAGGTATGTTTTTCTTTTAAACCCATTTAGATAAATGTAAATATTGTGTGAGTCCATGCTTAATATTTCTTATGTTGGTAATGTACAGTCATGCTTAGTGCATAGTGGCCTGTTTCAATTAAAAAAACCATTGAGGGTTGGTCTGGTTCGCAAGATTAGTCCCGCATATGGCATTCATTGTCTTGGATGACTGTGTGAGGTGCAACCAATCGAGAACGTCCCAGCCAATGCAAGTTAGCGAGGCAGGGGTTTCGAGAATGTGACCCCAGTGCGAAGCCGGAGTCATAGTTTGAGCGGACGAAAGAGCAATTTTTGTACGATCGTTCGACAAGGTCTCTATAAGAGCCCTCTCTCTCTCGATGAGTAGTGGACCTGCAGTCAGTAACCTGTCATAGCTTTTCTATCAGTCCTGCCTGGCATAGCTTGAAAGCTCATCGGTAGGTGTCCAGTGGTTTTGCCTGTATCACCGGGTACCGAGGGAGTACGCTGCGTGATTGCTACTTTTGGTGTATGTGTGTGCATGAAAAGTCCGTCTGTGCAATAGATATCGGGTTGATCTTGCCAGTAGTCATATGTTTGTCTATATGACTGAACGCCTCTAAGTCAATATCTCCCGGATGTGAGGGCCTGGTCATCACTGGAGGTGAGATGCTGGGCCGGCAGCCTTCCTCATGAGCGTTACCAAAGGTAGAAAAAAGCGTCCCAGTGGCATGCAATGGAATATTGCTCAGCTAGCTAATCCATTACGAGGAAAGTCATTATCTAAAGCTCACTGAGTGAGCATTATCAGAGGTGGAAAAATGTCTCATTGGAACAAAATGGACTATTGCTTGGCTAGCAAATCGATTACATGGAAGTCCGAAGCGAAAGCTTGCTGTGAGGATGTCATCTGCATACAGGTCCCTCCTGGTTTTCAGGGGAGCAGCCTGTGGTAAACGGGAGGCTCAATATACGGAAGTGAGGAAGTGTAGCAGCCATGCGCAGGACGTGACGATTCCTTGGGTGAGCTCAGTACCAGAGCACTATGTGTCGCTCTGCAATTATGGAAGCCTCCTTGGATGGCGGGGAATGCCCATGGTCTGCCCCTGTCTTCCCTTGAAGGTTGACTGGGATGTCTTTGGCCGTTCTAACTTGACCAGCTGGGATGTGGACAACACCACAACAGTGAGAGTTGAAAGTCCCGTGAAACACCCAGGAAGGTTAACTCCATCAACAAACACCCGCCGGATGTGTTGGCCTAATGGCGGAAGAATGAAGCCCTGTTGTAAACAGGCACAACACAATGGCATCCAAAAAAACTCTCTGGATGAACACAGAAGAAGAATTAAAAAGATCAAAGATAGAAAGCATCTGTTGGAAAACTTTTTCCAGGACATGCTGGTGTGGTGGGAAAGTGAGAGTGGCTGAGTCGACATCGATAGGTGTGGTATTGGTGTGTGATGTAGTCAGGGGCCCTTTTGGATCACGTGTCTAGTGGGACAGCAGATAAATCATCGTGGTCTGGAGAGTATGATTCAGCAGGGAGTGATCAGAGGATCTATTTTCAGCATAACCACACTAGCACACCTATTTTATTGTTAAATTTTCAACGATGGTTGGAAATTGCAAAGTCTGAATGCTGCTGCCCTGGGAAATGGTTATGAATGAAGATGTGTCCATGGATAGATACAGCCTGTTATCTTGGGTGGAACGTGTGTATAGGAAGCACACCCTTACACAGATTAATACCAAAGTTGGACATGCAGGCCTTTAAGGTGCATAACTTAGATGTGATGTACTCCCGTCAAAAGACGGACAAAGAAGAAAAGCCTTTTATTTAGACCCCCCTTTTAAGAAAACAAAAAAGCTGATTTACTGTTAATTTATTCTTTGTATTACGATATTCATTGGCTTGTTGATATTTGTTGACTTTGATCATTATTTCCCAGTAGGTTGTGGTAAACCTGATTAAATTGACGATGCTAATCTGGTTGCTGTCTGCTTTCAGATGGCTACAGATGTTTCAGAAACATTACTGGATGAGAATGATGCAGTACCAGATGTGTGGTACCTTATAGGATGGGCCAACTACCTCCAGGGACAGGACTACTATGGCAATGCTAGACATTATTTACATAAAGCGAAGGAGGTTTGTGTTTTAATAGTGTTTCCAGTATTTAATTATTGATGTAATTTATTATAAACCCCCAGTGTCGGCACGTGCCATGCCAATTTGTTCATGCAGTCATGGTTTGCCATCTCACATGATCACCAGTCTTGGATTCGGTCTGTGTTCACGTCTCGATTAGGGACGCAGAGGTGTTTCTAAGGCACCAGAGCTGGGTTATATACTGGCCAAGACCTATTGACGCGTCCTCGTCGAGCGTCCTGGGCAACAAGTCCCTTCGGGGTCCTGGCTAAAGTTAGTAGGATCGCCGATTCCTCCGAAGTTAGAGAGTGTCTGCCTGTACGGCGAGGAACCACCAGTCTGCACACCAATAAGCCAGACATGAGACAACGGATACTCGCGCAAACCTCAGGTCCTGTATGACATCACACTGATGTTGGACAACAGGATGCCTTCATCCGACATACAGGACTTCACGCTGGAGCTCAAGCCAACGAACACAAGCAAGCAAGCACGTCTGGATTCTGTCATGTGACCAAACCATCCAGACGTGTATCTCTTTATCTTCTCGTTGCTCTTTTCCTATGAATGTTGGCCACTGTCACTAAATTTTTGAAGTTTATTTTTTCCTCATGATATAGTCCAAAAAATCTAGACTGTCTGCATCTAATTTCTGTAATGGATTTATGGTTTTCATGTGCTTCTTGAAGAACTGTCTCAACAAATCATAATTTACAAGACATCTGGAAAGAAGGTAGTCTGCCATCGTGTCCCTTCTTGGCAGCGACCTTACTGGTCAATGACCATAAACATTAGATAACTAACAACCTGCTGACATGGATTCACATTACCGTGGTTGGGGACTAAACAGATTCTCCACTTGGTCTCATATGGTAGCAGTGAGAGGAGGGGTACCTATTCACCACCCAGAAACAATTAAAATGTGATGCCAGGAACATGATTACTATTTTATTTTCAATGTTCGGAGAGAGCACACTTATAAGAGTCTTTGTTGCCAACAAAGATTGTCAGAATACGAGAATACTTTGAAAGATATTATCTCATCTCATCTCATCATGTTCCTCTTGTACCTTGCGGTGTCGAGGTGAAGTATAAACTTCGTGAGAGTGCCCGGTTATGGGCTTCGTATATCGACATTCCCATGGATTCTGTTATTCCCTCAGTCCAACGTTTACGTGGTCGGCCTCTTCCTCTATTTCCATCTGGTCTGTACATCATTGCTTGTTGTGGCATGCTGTTGACTGGTAGCCTACTTGCATGGCCAAACCATTTGACTTGCTGCTTTCTAATAAAATCTAGAGCAGCTTTAACCCCTACTTTAGTCCTGATTTCTTCATTTCTGATCTTATCTCTTCTTGATACGTTGAGTATTCTTCTCAGAAACCTCATTTCTGTTGTTGTGATTTTTCTTTTCTCTTTTTCTGTCATTGTCCAGGTTTGGCATTGGTAGCAGAGAGTTGGTAGGAAGATTGTGTTGTAAAGTGCTTTCTTAGTAGTTATTGATACATGTTTGTTCTTTAGTATTGGTGCCATTTGTCCAATGAGTTGATTTGCCTTATTGCACCTATTTTCGATCTCGTCTTCTGATCTGCCATTTGATGATATTATACTTCCTAGGTACTTGAAGCTCTTTACTTGTTTCAAGGGATGTTCGTTTAGGTGAATTGTTGCTGTTTGTTCTTCTTTAGTTATAGATATTATATCTTGTTGAAATAAGAGTTGCAGAAAAGTTTCTGGCCAAAGATAACATTTGTCATTTACTCTTCTCTATAGCTTAGTTTTGATCAATATGCAGCTCACTATATATTTTAAATCATGCAAGGACAGTGATCTTGATAAGATATAAGAAGGTGAGCAAGACTGGTTAAAAAAGCTTGTGAATTAGTTTGGTGAATTCTGCATCCATAAAGACTATCTGTATAATGGTTTTTAATCATACATGCCTGGGTCATTTTATAAATGAAATATTTGTATATCCAGGTGTATCATATGTGAATATTTGTTTTTTCCAGGTGTATGTGAAAGTAAAGTATCAAGATGTAGCACTGTTAGGACATATTGATGAACTTCTCAATGAGTTAGGACCAGGTAGTTTATTTTCTTCACATTGAAAATGTAATGATTCTCATGTTTACAGATTTTAAGAATTGGTGTTCCACTTTATTATTTATCATTCTGCTGAGTTGCAATTAAGGGAGCTTTGCCTGTATTGTTAACGGGACTCTAGAAATAAAGAGTATTAACACTGCAACCTACCATGCATGTCATGAGAAGCGAGGATACCGCCCTGGTGTTACCGTGCCCTTAAGCGAAGCAAAGAATAGTATCACAATGTAACCTATCATACAGGTCGTGGGAGGCATCCAAGGAGGGTTGGGTTTAGATCTGGCTTCCTCATCCCATAGAAAAACTTGAGCCACAAAGTTCAACCAATCATGAACAAGTCCAAAGATAACGAAAAAAGAATTACCAAGTCAACGAAGAGAAAAAGAGGTTCTTCTCGAAGAAACATGGCGTGATGCGGACAAAACCACAAGCAGTCCAGATCGCAGCAAAGAGGAGAGAAGGATATCTGGTGCAGCTGCCAAAGAAAGGGAAGCTGCAGGAGTGAGATAATTTTAGAGATGTTACTATCAGTTCCTGAGAAGATATTATTAAGCAAGATCATTCTGGGGAGATTACGACATGCCATTGACAAACTAAAGGATGAACAGACAGCATTTTGACCAAATAGATCCTGCACTGATCAGATAGTTACACTGCGCATAATAATTATTAAGTTAGTTGCACACCCTTTACAGAATATCACAGTCAACCCCAACATTTTTTGACTGATTTCTTGGCAAGTTTACATTCAGTAGTTTAAATAACGAAGACACAAACAATAGATTGCACAATTTATTGCCTGGCATATTTCACTGCATCTCGTCAGGTACATACTGCAGAATTCACACAACATAGAGTAAAATAATTAGATAAATCCTTCAAGCTGAAGTATACACATGTTCACACAGTAATGTCCAATCGACAATCCTGTACCGATATTTTACATTTCACACTGGTTGTGTGAATTCTGCAGTATATACCTGACGAGATGCAGCGAAATATGCCAGGCGAAGAAATGGCAAACTACTGAACTTGAATAACGAAGACACAAACAATAGATTGCACAATTTATTGCCTGGCAGCGAAATATGCCAGGCAATAAATCATGCAATCTATTGTTTGTGTCTTCATTATTCAAGTTCAGTAGTTTGCCATATCTTTCTGAAGCACATAATAATAGAACTAACAATTGAACTGAACTCACAACTTGATATTGAATGTGTAGACTACAAAACGGCCTTTTATAGCTTTGATATTAAATCTCTTTGGAAATTGAGACAGTGAAATACCACAGAAAGCTCATTAATTTGATAAAGGCAACATATAGTGAAATGAAGGGTAAGGTCTTCCATGAGGGGCAACTAACGGAGACATTCAAGAAAGAATGGGAGTCAGGCCTCTGGTCACCCCTGCTATTCTTACTGAATTATAGGCTGGATTGTAAAGACAGCAACAAACACTGCCAGAAATAGAATACAGTGGACTCCTCTGACAAAGTAGCTTGATGATCTGCCCTTTGCTCACGACATTGCTCTTTCTGTCTTGCAAACAAAATTAGATACAAGATAAACTTAACAACAGTAGATGGGCGGTCACAACAATTAGGTTTAACAATTCAAAAAACTGTCATTTTACTGCCTATAGTACCTTGCAGTGTAGGGCAGGGTTGGTCTTGAGCCTGAGGAATTAAGGCCGCCTGGCTAGTGCAGTCGCCGCGAACTGTACAGGTTCTTCTTCTTCTTTTGTTTACTGTTGTGCAGGTTAGGATTTCCTTTCTGCCCCCAACAAAATAAATCCATATCTACCAAGGATTCGAACCCGTCTCTCCCGAAGGAGAAACTAGCGTTCTTAGCCACTCGGCCAGCCACTCCTCCAACAATTCATAGAGGACAGGTAATGAAAATAAGTCAACCAAATGAATACCCTATATCCCTTGAGGAAACCTCACTCCAAGAGACAGAATCATACACCTACTTTGGTAGCAATGTAGACCAATGTAACAGATTTAGATATAAGAACGCAGAAGACTAGAGGAGCTTTGATAACACTAGGAAATGTGTGGAAGTCAACAGAAATGTTAAATCAGTAATGCTATATGGATTAGAAACTTGGAGAATAACCAAAACAATTACACATAATCTGCGAACATTCACTAATTGGTGCCTGCACACAATAGAAGGAATACAGTGGCATGACAGGATCACCAATGTGGGGGTCATGGAGATTACTAGACAAATACCGATGAACCGAGAGGTGAAGAAAAGATGCTAGCACTGGATAGATCATGCAGCACTGGGTAGATCATGCACTGGGAAAACCTGAGAATAGTGTAACTAGAAAAGTCTGGCAAAAGAAATAGAGGAAGATCTAATAACTAATGGAGAAGAGAAGTAGAAACAGACTTGAACCAGACGGGAAGACTTGGAGTGAGTTGGCTGAGGGCCTATGCCCCTGTGGGGGGGATAGAGAACAAATGTAGAACACTGTGGAGCTGTGCTGGTTCAGTAGCTAGCACCATATGCCAACCTAAGGGTGGACATGTCTACGTATGAATCATATAGTGCACAACAAAGTGTTTTATTTCAGAACAGATCATGACATACATGCATATAGATGCTTACCAGCCGTTGGGAGGTGTTGGGCTGAGGAATAAAGATTGCCTGCCTGAACAGTTGCTACAAAGTGTACAGGTTTGATATTTTTTTTTTTTTAAATCCCACATCTTTCAGGAGATCAGACACTTCCACGATGTGAGAGAAAGATATTCTAACACCTTAACCACTCTCTGCTACGTGATAGGGTGTGTCATAAAACAGACCGTGTCCTAAATTGTTTGGTCTAGTTTTAGTGTTTAACAAGATGGTGCAGCTATTTAATACTTAGTTTCCATGTCAGCAGTGCTAATTGTTGGTGCCCACTAAAGTTTCATGGTAATATGTTTATACAGCAATGAATACATGGTATACATAATCTGTTGTTTTCATCAGTTTGATTGCTACCACATTTTCAGGTGGCGAGGAAGATGCTGAAGGTGTTGAAGTGCCAGGTCAAGGTCTCGAGATTGAAAGCTCTGATGAGGAGATGGATCAGTAAACTGTAACGGTTACACAAGTGAATTATGTTGAAAATCATTGGCGAACAGTAAAATTTCGAAACTTTCTTTTGGTTTCTTCTAGTTCTGTTTTAATATTCTTGGAGTTGGAATTTCGTACAAAATAATGATCCAAGAGTAATAATTAAATGTACATGTGTGTGTTCCCAGGGTCTGTAAGAGAAGCAAGGAACAACACTGTAACCTACCATACATGTCATAAGAGACAACTAAGGAAGGTTGAGACTAACTACCTCATACCATATACAACTTTAGCTGCAAAATCCATCCAATTATGAGCAAGTCTACAGAGAAATTGCTGTGTTTTGTGGAGCCTATGCTCCATCAGGAGATAGAAACACAACAGAAGAATAATTAAATGGCATGAGTCATTGGTTCACTGGACATAATGGTGCGTGTTGTGTGTGACTAGTTTGCACATGACATGGAAACAGATATGATCTCAAGATCAGAGTTGAGAATCTCACATGTAGTAACAATTAATCCTTTGAATCCTAGCCACCCAGCCCTTAAAACGTCATTCCTCTGGCTCTTGAGCAAAATCCACGCACAGAAAAGTATGCAATGAATTATAAATTAATGCCTTTATCTGATCATCTCCTGTTTTGTCGAATGTATTTGCGACTCTACTTGATACATTACCTGGGATAAGCCCCCTTTTCATATCCGTCCACTGTTGGTTGAACCCCTAGGACTGGCATATTCATATTTGAAATCACATGTGTAACCACTCAAATGATCATCAGATTTAATTTCAGTGTCATTATCGGAATAATCACAATTTAAAACTAATTCTTCGTCCTCCAAATCAATGAGTACAAGTCTCACAGTTAGTTAGTTGCATATCCTTTACAGGACATCGCAGTTAACCCCAGTATTTTTTGGCTGTTTTTTTTTAAATTTCTAAGTTACGTTCAGTAGTTTGCTTTCTGAACGACTAGCACTCATACCATTTTATAAAATCCAACACTAGGCAGTCTGCTGCCAAATAGCCCGAAGCCTTGTTTACAATGTAGGATTACGAATTGCGCCCGCAACCCCTTCACCACAGAGCCAGCTGTCTTACAATAAGCCCCCACTCAAGTCTACACTCTTGTGGCTCACTGTTCCTGCAAACCCAATCTGGGACTGACCAAATAACAGTGCGCCTCGGTGGACAAATAAGCATAGATAGAAAAATAAACTATTGATGATGCATTTCATATGCAGCGACTAAATAGAGCTGGGTACCTCGTCCCATTGAAAACTAGCTGCAAAAATCCAGCCAGCCATGAAAATATCTAATGATAAGGAAAGAATAACTACACCATCTGGGATGGAAGGTGGTTTTTCTTGAAGAAGCATAACGCATTGCAAACCATGCTGCAAGGAGTCTGCATCATCAACTTTTCTTTCATCTAGAAAAATCTCCAGAATTAGCACCTGGAATTTTACAACTATATATGAATTGTAAATAACAGCATCGGTGGTAGGAGAGAGTAAATCATTGTAGACAGATGAATAAAATGGGGAGAACATGGAGAGAGCTGCAGGAGGTAGCAAAACACCAGAATGGCTTGATATGAGTTGGTTCAGGGCCTATGCTGCAATGAGGTGTAACAGAGCAGGACTAACTCGTTCTCTTGTTAATACAAATAGAGTTTATTTCTTACTGATGACAATCTGGTTACAACATGATATCTTCTCTCTTCCAGGCCCAGATGTTGACCCTCCTTAACAACAAACTACGTCACGACTTGAGCATCTTTCTTCCCATTCCACTCTGATGCTCAAGCGTGCTGTAGCCTTTCCCACCTAATACCCATATTCTGCTACAGAGGGATCAAGGGCAGAAGAACTATTGACTTTCACAATGTCAGTGAGGCAGTGGCCCAATGGGAGCTGCAGTAATGCCATGGCTAGTTTGCTTGCCCACCAGCCCGGCAACCATGCGTTTAAATCTCGCCAAGGTTAGCTACTACAATTCAGATTGCCGAATTTAACCAGAAATATATTTGCTGATTTGTGTGGCAACTATTTTTTGTCTCCCCGATTTATGGAGATTTAGAGTACTCATGATATTAAATTCCCCGATTATTTCAAGATTGCGTTAAAAAAGGGACCGATTACTTTATATAGTTTTTCCCTCCACGATTTACATCTGTACATCTCATGTTTCTGGAATTCGTTTCCTTAAACAGAGATACACTGACGTTTTTAGAAGCGAGTAGACTCGTAAATCACGTTTTATGTAGATGTCTTTGCTTGTTCTAGTATGTATTATTAGATTTAGCATCCATTTTTACGTAAATTGTATAATTTACGGCTATTTAAGTCAGGGGTGGAGGGACATCCCAAACTAAAATGAAGATTGCATGCTGTTAATGTGATATTTCAATGGTAGGAAATAGCAGTTTCCTTGTCATACTCCAGCGATGACTATTTAATATTGTTATGGAATATTCACAGTGATTTGCATGCCAATTAATGCATTTTTGCATTCAGCATCAATTGTAGTATTTATGTGTAATTTTTCATCACGCCACATGGTCGGGGTGGTTTATTTTTGGGTAACTTTTCATCATGGCTTAACTCAGACTCCGATCTAGCTTTGCATTCTGCATTTCTGGCGCTGTGGGAATCCTTGTTATACCGGAGAACCAGGCTACCTATTCTAAATGGTAAGTACACCCGTAAATACCATTTTATGAGACGCATTACATTGTTCTACTATGTATCATTAAATTTAGCATCCAGTTTTACTTCTATTTTGTAATTTACGACTATTTAAGTTGGCAGTCAATCTCACACTGAAATTATGAAGATTGCATGCTGTTTTCCTTGTCATATTCCAGCTAGGAACATTTAATATTGTTATGGAATATTCAGGCTGGCCGAGGGGTTAGCAGCTTTCTCCGTTAATCCCGAATACTCTCGTAGTCAACGTGAGCAGATGAGAATTAGAAGTGGTTCGAGTCACGCCAGTGACTTATGAGAGTATGCAGCCAGTCGCTCAGAAAGTCGTGACGTGCTGATGAGCGTAATTTAGCCTAAGAATCAACATACAGCTGAAAGATGCTGGTATTGACCGCAATATCCTGAAACAGGATGGAAACGCGGGGGAAAAAAAAAATAATGGAATATTCAGAGCGACTACAGTGATAATTAACGCATGTGTACATTCAACACCCATTATTGTATTAATGTGTAATTTTTCATAACTCTACGAGGACAAGATCATTGATAATTTTGCAACTTTTTAATGCGAATTCTATGGTCAAAATAAATCTGTGTTCATGGCCTCACGCTAACAGTCAGCACGCGCTGTCATCACAGCATAGCATGACTGTGTATACATCGCTATGTGTCTGTGTGTAAAATTGGAAGCAGTTATCTTCCCTTTAGTTAGAAAACATGAGCAGTTGTAATCTCCCTTGGCATCTGTTACCGACAGTGGTGTGTGTATGTCACATTTTGACAAATGGTAAAATACCCTTTGTTCATATTACATGATAAACTGACACACAAACATTAATATCTCGGCTTAGAATTTACCCACAGACATTCAAGAGCTATCCAACTATGCAGATTATATAATTAAAAAGCAATTTAGAAAATGTTACTAAAGTGGCTAGCCAAGAACGACTTATTGACGTGGACTCCCAGTATAAAAAAAAAGAGTACTAGAAAATATCATGGGCAGTAAAGGTGGCCAGCATGAAATCAACCACATCACTCATTGAGTACCGACTAGTCTATACGAGTATGGGCAATATCATACAGCCAAGATACCTTAAGGCACTGTGTTTTTTGTTTTTTTTAACTCTACAGTGGCCTATGATTTCCTGCTGCCAAGAGATCTTTAACATGCACAAGTACCTCTGATTTTTGACCTTTATTTGTTAAACTGAGCATCTAACACTTTCCTAAGATTGTGTAATTAAATTGTCCATATCTGGATATAAGCCTAACACTTATTCACCCCTGTGCGAATAGCAACGCTCCAAGCCACCCTTTGAATATGAAAATATACGCAAGAATTTCACAATTATAAGTCAAAACCATATTCTGAAAAACGAGAAAGTACATTTCCGCACCATTTTATTGTTACATATATATTGTAAACCCATGTAATATAAAATACAGGCAAGTACATCAACTAATATATCCCCATTAAATGTCTCTTCTCAGAATAGCTTTAAAACAAAACTATTTACAGTCCTTCCTGGAATGAATGAAAATCTTATGACAAGTAACAAAGTATAAGAAACAAAAACACTAACATTCTTTTTAAATGTAGAGAGCATTGTCTGTAATTAAAAGAGAAAATGATGTATTAAATGTCTGGTTACGCACAATATGTCTTTGAAAAGAACTGTTCAACTAAGGTGGTTAAAAAAAAAAAATTTGCAATGTCAACTCTTGGAATAAACACATAAAAAATGTATATTATCATAACCAAATACACAAGATTTGATGCAATACTAACATCTGGAAACTCTAACCTCATTTCTTTTCAAAGACCATACAGTTTAACTCTCCCTTTTACTCATTGTAACTCTTAAAGCACACTAAGAGTTTCCTCATGTTAGTTTCTAAGCTCTCATTCACATACTGTCTGCCCAAGTTTAATTTAAAATTAGAACTAGATCACAACAAAATGTTTGGCAAGTCCATTTCATATAAGAATATAATCCCAGCACTAAAACAGCTGTGGCTGTGTAAAACATACACATGTATGACAATTATTACATGAACTACAACTTCTCTTCTGCCTTTCATCTCCAACAAATGTATGACAATTATTACATGAACTACAACTTCTCTTCTGCCTTTCATCTCCAACAAATGTATGACAATTATTACTTGAACTACAACTTCTCTTATGCCTTTCACTTCCAACAAATGTATGATAATTATTACATGAACTACAACTTCTATTCTGTCTCCAACAAATGGAGCGCAGGCCCTCAACCAACTCACACCGAGCCCTTTATAGACTTGGTCATGATTGTTTAGATTGTAAGTAAAGTCTAGTGGTTCCCATGCCAACCCTCTTGTGACACGCTTGGTAGGCTACAGAGTTACTATTCTTTGCTTCCCTTATGGGCCTCAAGAACACATGGGTGTCATGAACTACATATTTTTTAAGTTTAGTTTAGTCGACGGATCAACATCACGGCACACGTGTGTAACCCATAAGTGCTCCGTTCTACTCCTAACTCAAACCTGAGTCCAGAGAATCTCAGCTCAGTGCACGAACTCTGTAGCACCAGCGAGGATCCTGAATTACTTTGGGTAGATTACTGACTCAACATTTTGCTCGGGCAGCGCCGTTAGGCCACTCTTTCTCGATTTCCAACTGCCAAGGGATTTTTTACGTGTGCAACAATACAGAGACCAGGGGAAATTTTGTTACTAGAAGCCCACATGAAAAAATCCCGGCCCTCACTGGGGCCTCCAGCACTCGAGGCGGACACCGATACCTCGAGACCACTCATTTAATGCCATAACAGATTTACAATCACATTTCTGTACAAGATTTATGAAACACCACTCATATATATATACAGGTTGCACTAGAGCAAAGAAGCACAACTCTTGTAAAAATATGCACAGTACTTTTATAAATTTATAAGTAACTGCTTATTGCACTGTGTGGGAGGAATGATTTTACTGCCAAATATCCATTTCTGGTAACAGACAGCATCTTTTTTTTCACTAACAGTAAAGACAGTCTCAAGTCAGATGCTACCATTTTTTTACCTTTACATATACTAGATCATAGTATAGTAGTGGGGTGCCCAGTATTCTTCCTCACTGCAGTTCCTTCCCAGACAATTCCAAGAAAATTCTTAGGTATTAATTTTATGAAGCCGGGTCAACCCCAAGAGCCGTTCAAGTCGGGGAAAAAAAGAATTCTCCCACTACTAAGGATTGTAACAGAACTGATGCAGAGATACAATCATTTTTAGAAAGAAAAATCTATTACAATTGAGAGACAACTAAAACATTTTCCCCTGAAGCAGAATTTGGCACATGAATAGTTTATTCATTTGAATGTGTGTTGTGCCCAACATTATTTCTTATGTAGCCACCCATGCTAGTGTAGTGGCTAGCACACTTGCCTGCTGGCCATTTGTTGAAATCCCCATCTAGGCAGTTTTTTTTAAAACTGACCTGGTCCTCAAGGTGGACCCAACATAAAATTAGTACTGGAAAATTTCCTGGGAAATAAGGTAGCTGGTGTGATACTGACCACATTACCTACCATGTATCAATTGGTTCATACATATTTGTGGCTAGCACCATTTACCTAAAACTCTTCAGGGTATATAAAAGGGTCCTTTACTTTTATATATATATATATATCACTATGACACTAACAGACAGTTTTTGTATTGTTCAAAGTGTGGTATGCAGTCTTATCTATTTTTTTTAAATGGCATAATGAAGTGCGGGTGGCCAGTTTCCCTTCTTTCCCACATTTCCTCCCAGACAATCCCCTAACAATTATCTAATTTTATATTGGCTGGGTCAACCCCAGAACTATACCTGCTAAAGGAAAAATACTGCCACTACTGGGAATAAATTCTAGATTTATGTCTTTATAAACAAGGGTACTAATCATTATGCCACAGTGTCTCCTTTATAGTGGGAAAGGCTAATACTTTGACCTTCACAAGAATGCACCTGCCCATTCCCACCAGAAAACTACTAGAATA
The DNA here is from genome assembly GCA_014155875.1 of Cepaea nemoralis. Classification (NCBI taxonomy): domain Eukaryota; kingdom Metazoa; phylum Mollusca; class Gastropoda; order Stylommatophora; family Helicidae; genus Cepaea; species Cepaea nemoralis. The sequence goes on along the minus strand of JACEFZ010015784.1, from coordinate 122,285 downwards.
CTCTATCATTCTGCGGCACACATAAACCATCCATGCTGTGCTCAATATTGGCTCGTGTCATACTCGGTTTTCTTCTTCATTCTGTACTGAGTGTATTCTCTCGATGACCTGGTCAATAAAGGGTCGCTCTTCTGCCTTAGGTTTTAGCATCCATGATATTGTGTCAGGTATTTTCTTAGAATATCTGGATGACAGAGAATGTGTTCTTGAATTATTCATAATTACATTAGTAACTGAAAGATTCTAATTTTTAATGTCTGCATGTAATGTGCATTTTGCTATTCACCATATAAAGAAAATTCAAAACATTTTAAGGACAGATGGCCCTGTAGAACTTGATTATACATTACATCAAAAGAATAAAGATCCATACGAGATCCTGCACAGGTTAAAATACTGGTAGCAAGTCACTTGGTGAGCTAGTAAATATAAAAGTCTAAAGAGCATGAATATATAAGCTATGAAATATGGAAAATATACCACTATACTTTTCTTTCATGACAATGGGAAATATTCATTGGCACCTTTCCGTCTTGACAGACGATAGTTTGGTACATTGTGCTTCAAAAAGGCCTAATAACTACGACCCATGGTGGTGGCGAGTGTGGCTGGTAAGCCAATTCTTGCTGCAAATGTTTGTCCACAGTAGACGCATGTGAAAACATGGTCATTTCCACCATCTTACGTCTCTCACGCTCTGTGTGTGCTTTATCTGCAATCATTTTCTCTTTTGTCTTTATTCCATTTCTGATGTTTGCCCTCCATGCAACACGTTCAGCATTGACTTGCTCCCAATGTGCATTATCAATGCCTGTATCAATCATGTCCCGCTTACACACATCTTTGTATCGTAGTAGAGGCCGACCCTGAGATCGCCTACCCGTCTGTAATTCACCAAAAAAGATGTCCTTTGGTATTCTACCATTATCCATCCTCCTAACGTCCTATCCATCTAAGTCTACGAAGACTGAGCATGGAATACACCGTCACACAACCTGATCTTTCCAATACTTCAGTATTTGTGATTTTGTCTTGCCACTTAATACCAAGTATTCTTCGCAGACACTGCATATGTTTAAATGTTTCTCTTGGCGTGAGTAAGTTGTCCAGGTTTCACTGCCATAAAGAAGAGTACTAAGGACACAGGCTTGGTAGATGAGAACTTTTGTTTTGGCAGTAAGCTTCCTGTTCTCCTAGACTCTTTTTGCTAACATGTTCATTATTGTTGCTGCCTTGCCAATCCTGATGTTGATTTCCTGATCGGGATAATTTGCTATTTACCTCTGATACTAGATATGTAAATTGGTCTACTATCTCCAGTTAGGCGTCATCAATAAAGATTGATGGTACACCATGTGCACCTTGTGACATAATCTGTGTCTTCTTTTTGTTAATTGTTAAACCAAATTCAGAACAAGCACTGGAGAATGCAGATAGTAGATGTTGTAATTCTTCCTCAGAGTGGGTCGTAATCGCAGCATCATCCGCAAAAAGCAACTCTCTGATTAGTACCCTCTTAATTTTGGCCTTGGCCTTCAATCTCTGAGCATTATAGAGGCCACCATCTGAGCGTGAGTGAATGTATATACCGTCATCCTGATCACGAAAGGCATATTTCAGTAGAAGTGAAAAGTATATCCTAAAGAGGGTGGGGGTTAGTACACAACCTTGCTTAACTCCACTCTTGATTTCAAACTCTTCTGAAGTTGAGCCATCAAACTTGATTATACCTTTCATGCCTGTGTGGAACGATTCCACAATGGACAGAAGAGTTGGTGGGCAGCCAATCTTCTTTAGTGCTTTGAACAGACCCTCACGACTGACCAAATCGAATGCCTTTGTGAGGTCGATGAAGGCAATAAACAGTGGCTGATTTTGTTCCCGGCATTTTTCTTGCATCTGTCGCAATGAGAATATCATATCAATGGTAGACCGGTTCTGACGGAAGCCGCACTGTGATTCGGGGTAGACTTGATCTCCCAGGACTTGAAGTCTGCGCAGGACAATTCTGGCAAATACTTTCCCAACAATACACAGAAGTGAGATACCCCTATAGTTGTTACAGTCGCTCCGATCGCCCTTGTTCTTGTACAGCGTTATGATGTTTGAATCTTTGAAATCCTGTGGGACTTGTCCTTCTCGCCAGCATAGCTCTATTAGCTGGTGGATCTGTAGAGTGTGTCTTGCCCACTCCTGATTACCTCTATTGGAATCCCATCCTTACCTGGAGCCTTGCCAGATGCAAGCTCATTTATAGCACACTTAACTTCTGTTATAGTGGGAAGTGTGTCCAGGTGGTCAAGAGTTGGCAGGGCCTCTATGGCGTTGAGGGCATCATCCGCTAGCTTGGTCTCACTTGAGTAAAGCTCTAAATAGTGCTCGACCCATCTATCCAACTGCTGTTTCTTATCAATGATGATTTCTCCAGTCAAGGTTTTCAGCGGTGCACTTCTTTTGATCATTGGACCACAGGCTTTCTTTATCCCTTCATACATGCTTCTGATGTTTCCCTTATCACTTGCGATTTGAATGGACTCACATAACTTGATCCAATAGTCATTCACACACTGCCTGGCTGCCTTTTGTACATCCTTCCTCGCTTGCTTCAGCTCACTCAGAGTGTTATGCATTGGTCTTTCCTTGTTTCTTAAGAGAGCTATCTTCTTTTTATCAATCAAGGGCTGCAGTATCTGGCTGTTTGCCGCAAACCAGTCCTGCCTCTTATGATCCACAGTGCCGTATACCCCTTCCGCTGTTTTATAAATAGTTTCCTTAAGTTTACTCCATTTATCATTTACTATACAATTATCTGATGTATCATTGAAAGCGTCTTCAAGTTGCTGTTGAAATTCAAAGCACTTTCCAGGATCGTGAGTGTTAATAATATTAATCCTGGGGCCAGACTTGTGTTTAGCTGTGTAGATTCTCTTTGGTCTCGGTCTAACCCTTGCAACAACCAAAGAATGATCTGTATCACAGTCAGCACTGTGGTAACTTCGAGTTAATGATGTATGGTTCAGATGCTGTCTCCGTGTGATAATGAAGTCCAGCTGATGCCAATGGCAGGATCTTGGATGTTTCCATGTGACCTTATGCAGCTCTTTTGTTTTAAAAAAGGAGTTTGTAATACATAGGTCATTTCTAGTGCAATGCTCCAGCAGCCTTTGCCCATTATCATTTATGCGACCGATGTTGTATTTTCCAAGGCACACTGGCCATGAACTCGAGTCCTTGCCCACACGAGCATTGAAGTCACCGAGCATATAAATGTAGTCGGATTTTGGAACTGCCTTGATCGCAGAGTCTAGCTGCTCATAGAACGTATCCTTCACATCATCAGAGGAAGCGAGTGTCGGTACATATGCAGTGAGAATGGTGGCAAATCTACAAGAGGTTGCCAAGCGCAGTGATAATAATCTTTCATTACCTCCAGCTGGAATATCAATCATTCCCAATAGCGAATTCTTCACTGCAAAGCCCACACCATGTTGCCTTTTTTCTGCCTGCCCTCTTCCCTTCCAAAAAAAGGTGTAATTGTTTTCCCTGAGTGACCCTTCCTCAGCGAGGCGAGTCTCCTGCAGGCCAGCAATATCAATGTTAAGACGACTGAGTTCAGCATCAATCACAGTCGTTTTTCTCACATCGTCAATATTTGTCAAGTCAGTGGAAAATCCTGGACACATGGTTCTCACATTCCAGGTTGCAAGCCGTAGCTTGAGGTTTCTATTATTCTTTTTATTAGTACCTGGTGCATTGGTTTTACAGCCTGCGATTCAGATTTTGTCCTAGCCCCAAGCACCCATTGAAGCAGGCAGGCTGTGGCGGGGCTGCCCAGCTTGAGGCGGGCGGTAGCTGATCAGTGACACCTGTAGGTGTCTCCCACCGTCAGAGGCAACGCGTGGCGCCCCATGTCTACGCCGACTGACAAGGACTTATAACCTGTAACAGTTGCCTCTCGCTTTGATTCCAAGACCGGTTAAGGCCAGGGATGGAGTTATTGCCTCTCCATAGCACAAAGCCTGGGCTAAAATAAAGAAACCATGTGTTGCCCATGCAGCATGATCCCTCTCTCGGCCTGCCTAGTTCACTCCAGAGGAAAGTTAACACCTATACATCTGGAACAAGACAAGCTGCAGAAGCTGCCGGATCAGCAAAGCAATGCTCTAACTGTCCGCCTGTCGGATCTTCGATCCTAGACCAGCTGCCAACCAAGGCTTAGGGCCTGGTCTGCCCTGCCATGACTTATTTTGTCTTTGGGTTGCATTTCCTCGCACCAGGATAAGGCTTGTACCCTCCCAATTGCGCTCTTCCGCCCGAAGCCGTTGGCACAATGTCGGGTTTGGTAAGCGCCGCCCAACATTCGGCGCTGACAGAAAGCAGGTAGTACCGTCTACTGTCATATGGTAGCTCAGTCATATCTGACTAAGACCTGACTGATAAATGGGAAATATAATACTATCATAACTGCTCAAAAGAAACAAACAAAGAAAGAATGTTCAATTTGAAATAATAATTATATATCCCGATTATATAACTGCAAAGTGCTGAGCAGAAAAGGAATTGGTTTTTTCAAATGCCAAAATTAAATTCAGATGCCATCAATTATGCCTGACAGGCAAGAAATTACAACACTGGTTATATTTGTTATGCTAAAATTAAGAAGGCATATTATCCGATCATTGAGTTAAACACTTCTACAGAACAGACTATGTAAATATAAAACTAAAACACAATACCTACCCTGAGTTTTCTGGAAAAGTTATTTTAGCAGCCATTGTTGCCAGAGCAAGACTATCACCTCGTTGATAAGGAGACTCAAAAGGGGATTCCAAAAAGGCTAATGCATATAAAACACAACCTAAGGACTGTAAAGTAAATATTGAAGTTGTTGTGAACTGATCAATTCTTTCCAATAAGTGCATATTCAAAAATTAGTCACCAAAAATTGCAAGAGCTGAGACATCTGTGGTTTTCAAAATAAAAGAATCATGAAACAAACCAGATTAACCAGCTAGACTATCTTATGGACAAGCACTGTTCTTTGAAATGTTATCTCTCTCGCTTTCTGAGACCACTATTTCACCTTGAAGAAATAACATATAAATTATTAGAATGCATCTTTCTTGTGGCAACAAATGGATGCGAGTCAAGGACGATTTCATAATCAGTAACAAAGAAAAGTGGGACCACTGAACTTACTTGTACAGAAAAGTTCTTATGTGAACCAAGAAGAAGAAAAATACTGACATTCTATAACATCTGAGCATCAAAGAAAATGTTTCATAAAAACAGTATCAGGTCTCAGAAAGTGAACAACTGTGGCCATATTAAATGTCATCCATGTTGGCTTGGAAAGAACAGTGATGGAGGGTGTGGTTCCTGGAAGAGGAGGGTGTGGTTCCTGGAAGAGGAGGGTGTGGTTCCTGGAAGAGGAGGCAGGAGAAATGACAAGAGATCAAACAGAATTCCTGGCATGCCACGATGAAAGTGACAAAGGATCTGATGATAATGATGATGCTACATGATGATAATGTTATTGGGGTTATGTTAAGTAATTGAGCAGCAGGAGTGCAGTGGTGTGTGTTTGCTTGCCAACAGTGGTCTGGGCTCAATCTCCAGCTGTGGCAGAATTTTATTTTTTCCAAACCTATAGCTTTGAGGCTGGGCCAGCCTCATCAAATGTCTACTGGATACAGTTCATAATATTCTGGACACTGGCTGGGAAGGACAGGTGAAGAGTAAGAAGAAACATGCCAGCCACCTCATTATGCTGTGATCCTGTATATATGAAGAACTAGCACTTCATACTCCAAAAGTAGCATCTGCCGTGGGCTTGCTTTTGCTTTGAATGTTACATGAGAATCCAGAATTGGTGTCCTTAAATAAAATATAGTTTGAATTAGAACAGTTCACGTAGTAAGGGATGTCTCCAGTAAGTCTGATGTGGTGTGCGTTACCTTTACTTTCTTGGAATATAACATACATTCATAGTAGCTCAGATGCATGAAAATACAATAAAAAGGAGACTCAATAAAGTAGTTGATATTAACAAAACCACAACAGCATAGAATGGCTGTCACAGAAGATAAAAATGGGTTTGTGCTCATCAACAATTCAGCTGTGATGATAAGGTGGACAAAATATTGTAAAGAGTTCTACAACTGTAAACTGCATCCTGGCTATTAAAAAAATGCCACAAACAAAAACAGAACTTTGGAATGTAATTGTTCATGAAGAAGTGAAGGAGGTTATATACAGCCTTAAAGGAGTATATATTGTTCATGAAGAAGTGAAGGAGGTTATATACAGCCTTAAAGGAGTATATTCACCTGGCATAGACATCTCAACAGAAGTTTTGAAACAAGGAGGACCAGAAACAGAGAAATCATGACAATCATTTGCACAAAGATATGAAATACAAAATAGTAGCCGAGAGTTTGAACCCAGTCTCTGATAATATTATTTCCAAAGAAATGAAATCCAAACACGTGCAAGAACCATTAGCCTTATCAGTCATCCAAATGATAAGGGTACTTTTGAATAGAATAAAGCAGAATTCAAAAGATATCCTTTCCTAAGGGTTTAGATTACAAAGAAGTATCTCAAAATAAATTTTCAATATTAGTAATACTGGTTGAAAAAACATCAGCAACATCAATGTGAGTTATACCATAATTTTATAGATTCTTTGACCGAGTCTGGTGTGAAGGATTATGGCAAATAATGAGAAAATTGATTCTGATGCCAACATCACACTGAAGAACTACATAAAGATGCAACCCTGTCCTTACAAACAATGATATAGAATAATTTTTTTAAACCGTAGTGTGCCAAGAGAGCATTCTGTTCCTAGTGCTTTGTAACATATATCTAGAACACATTATGCTGAGTTGAGTCAAGAACTGACATCACAGCACACCCAATATTAATGGTACCAGTTGCAATCTGATTATGTATCCCTCTGGCCTTTCTGTGGAGTGCTGAGTGTTGGCCACATCCTCTGGTCACTCCCTGCCGCACTATTTTCTCCCATATTATCCACACTGCTATCTGTATTATCCACACAGCTATATGCTTGTGAAACCTGGACTGTTTATCAGCGACACGCTAGGAAATTAAACCACTTCCACACAGTCTGCCTAAGGAAGCTACTGAAGATTAGATGGCAAGACAAGATCCCAGACACTGAAGTCCTAGAAAGAGCATCCTTGCCCAGTATCCACACTCTACTAATGAAGAATCAGATTTTCTGGGCTGGGCTTCCTAAACAAATTTTTTTACGGCGAGCTGTGTTGTGGTAAACACGCCCAAGGCGGCCAGAGGAAGTACTTTAAAGACACTCTGAATATCTCACTAAAAGCTTTTGGAATTCACCATGACACTTGAGAGACTGCTGCCAAAGACTAAAATTCATGGCGTACATCATTACGCAAGGGTGCAGTCACTTGTGAAGCAACCAGGACTGCAAGAGCTGTGAAGAAAAGGCAGGACAGAAAAACCACTGCAGGAGATCCTCCTCCAGAGACGTCAAGCATTTTTTCCCCACATTGTCAACGAACATTTCGAACCAAAATAGGCCTTATTAGCCATCTTAGAACTCACGGCTCCACACTTTCAACCCCATTGGATGAAATGGATGGTCATCATCATTCTTGATGGACAAACAACATTTTCTCCAGGCAATGATGGTGTAACTGTTCTTCCACACTATACACAGGATCACAAAGGGCTCTGACCACATCTGCCTTAATGTGCACCAATGCCCCACCCAGAGGTGCAGATCCAGCCTATCTGTCCGCTTGCTCATTTCCCAACACACCAGCATGCCCTTGGTAAAAGATCATTCTTCTTCTGCATTCGTCTGGAATGTTGTTTTAGACATAATTGTGTTGTGCCTGTTTACAGCAGAGCTGCGATATTTGAACCTTTCGGACGACACATCTGACTTTTCAGGCATTTGTTGGCCGGGTTACCTTCCCGGGGGGTAAAAGATCCAATAATGGCTCCCAATCTTGGTTTTTATAAATTGAAGCATGCCTGTCTTCACGTTGTGCTGGAGACCATTAACAATTATGAAACATCTATATCAATTAAGGTGTGACCTCTGTGCAATGTGTGATTAGCTAATGACATTGATTGTATGGCTGGGATAGAATTATAACTTCAAGACCCCACTACAAGAATAAAAATTACATGCTCATACAAAATTGAAATTATCATAGAAAAAAAGCAAGATACTGGTGAATAGCTACAAAGAACATTGGACAATCAATATCACCCTCTCAAAGGTAATCCTACAGGAAACATTGAGGGAAAACTGAGAAGGGAAATGCAGAGAAAATCCTGGACTGATAATATTAAAGAGTAGACAGGATGTAGTATTTCCACACGTGTGCACTGCTGAGGACAGACAATAGTGTAGGACTCTGATACTGATGCTCCCATCATGACACCAAAGTGACCGACATCTGGGGTTATGGGATGAGATAAGTTGATGAATGTGCACACATGACTGATTTTTAACCCTTATCTGAGAGGGCTAGACATCCAGCAACTACTCTGGGATCCGCATATCATCCTCGAGTTGCTTATTTGTAAAAATGGAAAAGTCCATGAAGAAAAACGTTAGAAAAATGTGGTAGACAGTCATAAAATATCTACATAAAAAGCACAATATCTCATGTGTATTCTGTACATACCCAAATGTCTGTTCTTTCATCTATTGATGAGTTTGTTTCTACAGTGAAAAGCTCTGGGGCTCTGTACAACATTGAACACCTTTCAGCGGCCAAGTCCTACATTTCAAATAGAAGAAATATTCCCAGCACATTTTCTCCAAATTTCCAGATAATGTAAAAGTAACTGTAAAGTGGTAGTCTCAAACAAATGCTAATCAAGAAGAAAATATAATTTAGAATGATCCCATAACAGCCAAAAATCTGATGAAATATCTGCTAAGTTGCTCACCTCCAACAAATCATTTCAAATATTTCATTTGCATGTTCATTCATTTATTTATTTTTATTTTTTTTTATTTTTTAAGCAACAGTTTTAAAATTAATAAAATTTGAAGTTACTGAAATCTTTAGTTGGAGCAAACAAATCAAGACTATACAATGTTGAATTAAAGGAATTGTTGACATTGATTATATTTCAGCCTGATGACAGCAAACTATTGGAATATTAGTCAATAAACTTTACTGTCTACATAAATTAATGGAATCATCTTGCCATCTTTGTTAAACACATGCAGCAATATTTGCTGGTGAAAAGGGAATAATGGATGCTCAAAACACTAAATTTTGATAAGAAAACTGAAAAGTTAAACCATTCATGATATATAAACTTATTTTATAGGCAAAGTGTTAAAAATACATATTTTGTTAATGACTAATGAAGTTATTCCTGCTTAACACAAAGCTGAGATAAATTCACTACACATTAAATTTCTGTTATTAAATGCTTCATAGGTGTAGCTTCAAATGTGTAACAAACCTGTAATGTTGTTGCCTCACGTGCCGACTTGATCTCTAAACGAGCTATCGCTGCAGATCCTAGATCCATAACAACAGGAGTACCATCTTCTTCTGTCATCACGTTATCCGGTTTCAGGTCTCTAAGACAAAAATGAAACACATAAACGAAGCTCAAATCTTTTAATATGAAACATGTTCAGTGAAAATTAAATTGTTATTCTCTTTCACCTCTTCAATGTTTTCCAAGTTAAGCAAAAGCATTTAAAATTATAAATCAAACAGTCAAGAGAAAACTAACAAGGTATTATGGAATTCTAGTGAAATTAATTACCCTATAATTATAATCTTCTTGTCCTTTATCTCCCAGTGGGATTTAGGCTCTCAATGAAATCATGCCAAGCTGTCCTATCATCTGCTGTCTCTTACAATTCCCTTCATGTCCTGCTAATAATTTGTCTATTTCAATAACAGTCGTAGAAGACTTTATTTCCTCAGCTGGGGGAAAAAAAATTCTCACTCAGCTCAGGAGTGGTAAGAACGCTATAATTAAAACAGAATTTTACAGAACGTTACAATCAATTCCTGCATTTATTTGTCTGTTTGTGATTTACTAAGTATGTTAACATTCAGTAGTTTGCCATGACACTTACACCATTGTTAAACATCAACACATGGCAGTCTTCTCCCAAATAGTCTGCAGCTAATTTCTATCACAGAATGCAGAATTGCAAAATGCATTCACAACATCCTTCGCCCCAGATACTGGCCAAGGTGTGCTACCTTCTAATAAAGTCTACAACTTTTTTTAAGCATTTTAAATCACATATAGAGTATTTTGGTGAGAATATTCTATCAAGTTAGCTTAGTGACCTGCATACATTCAGTGTCTTGCTCCTAGATGTGTTGGTCTTCATGTTTAATTTGTTATACACTAAAGATAACACATTTATATGGTTTTACCATTTCTTTTTATCATTGTAAATTGCACTCCTTATGCTATTAGAATTCCACACTGTCTAAAAACTAGTCATATGAACACTACATTCCTACTGTCACACTGGCAATACAAAGATTGACAAACCTGTGAGCATAAGGTGGCTTATGATCGTGCAATGCCTTGACTCCTTGACAGATTCCCAGCATCAGTGTCCAGATTTGATCTTCACTAAAGTGTTCTCCTTTCAGTCTTAAAGTATCAATTCTGTCCTGCAGAGTTCCTTTCTAGAAAGGAAACAGAAAAAGGTAACACTACTATGAATCTTTGCAGGTAATAAAATTAGAACAGCCAGAATGAACAATATCAACAGAATAGAGGAAAATGAAATGTGTAATTTTACAGAATTATTTCTCAAACAGGTGATTTCATTAGCTTACATGTACACACAGATAGCAATTGTCAGCTTCATGCTGAGAACCCTCAATTTCTCAAATCTGTACTTATTATGGTAATATCTTAACATTTTTCCCATTTTCTTATTGCAGCATTGATGATTATTTCCGCACAATATGGTGTTATGTATACTTCATCTGAGTTTTGTTTCATGTTAAAATTATGTCTGTCCTCATCTATCCTCAGATGTACAAGCACCTTCCTCACCAAGTGCTTTGCTAGCTGGTATAGACAATCACACTTCTCCACATCTCCCGGTCTCTAGCAGTATTAACTCATGTTCTGGTATCTTTCCATGCCATAATGCACATCAGTCCACAAACTCCTAACACTGCCTTTCTCAATCTCTTTGCTTTATTCATTTTATCAAGGCTTTATAGTCTTCTTTTGGTTAAGAATCACTTTCAATGCATACGGAAACCTCATAAGTGTTCCAGTTTTCTCACATATCGTACAAGGCTCAGCCACTTCACTGCCAACAAAACTATGTCCATTAGCTCTTTCCAAATGTGCTGCTTAGACATGAGTGGCTGGCTGCTTTCCCTATTAACAGTGTCCCTGGCCATCAGGTGAACCTAGGGTTGTCAGACGTCCGGAAAAAAGAGGACATGTCCTCTTTTTTAGCCTAATATTCTCCGTCTGTCAGGCGAGGCTAGAAACCTTTAAAATGTCAGGCTTTTCTTATATTTCATGTTTTTTTTATTTTATATTTTATGAGTAATTAATAAAGATTATAAGGTAATAATTGTCCAATTGGCTGTTTAAATAATGTTGTTTTTTTTAGTTTTTTGAAAAAGGGCTCCATTGAATTTATATTTATTTTTTAACATGATTGTTTCTTGGTCGATTCACTAAGAGTAAGATTCACTTATTGGCAGCTATTGTAATAAAATTGTACTGATTGTGGGTTTAATCTGGAATGATTAAAATGAAACATTCAATTTGTCCTCCTTTGTCCTCTTTTTTTGTCTTATTATGTCCTCCTTTTGGTGCCCACGTATCTGGCAACCCTAGGTGAACCCAATCTGACTTCAGAGGTACTTGTAATTTACATCCCCAAATCAAGCACCATAGGTCAACATTTTAGTCCAACTGTCCGGTGTAGTGGTCGACCCCTTACTTAATAAAATGTGTTCTTATCCATTTGGCCATGCTGACCTGCAGAGCTGCAAATGATTCTCATTAATAAACAAAATTCCTTTCCATTGTGTTAAAGACCCCCATATGTACATCACTAACTACACGAGATCATCATCATCATGTTGCATGTCCTTTGCAGAATGTCGCTCTCTTTACAGCCGACCAAAACAATCCTCAATTCTTGGCCAGTTCCCTTGCCTCACGCATTTTCATGCTCAAGGTGTCTGTAATGTCCTGTGTCCATCTTCATGCTAGTCAACCGCCACCTCTTCTACCGGGTGCCATGCTTTCCATTACGGTTCTTTCCAAACCACTGTTACGTTTAATATGGCCAAAATATTTTAGTTTCTAAGACATTATGCTGTTTACGAGCTAGTTTTCTTTGATGTTCAAATCTTGTTGAATGTCAGTGTTTTTCTTCTTCTTAGTCCACAATATTCTGAGAACCTTTCTGTAATATTTAAGTTCAAAAGTTCCTATTTTATTCTTTAGTTATTGCAACATGGTCCATGACTCTCATCCATGTTCTCCAAGATTTTACTTTAACTTGTTTGCTGCTGCTGTGACATATGTTCTTAATACTGTTTAACTGCTGCATTGCTAAGACCAGTCTTTGTGTCAGTTGCTTGGAACAGTCCCCTGTGTTGTTGATTATGTATTCAAGATATTCAAAGTTCATGACATGAGATCTCATTTTAAAGTACAATACATTTTTTATACATTGCATGTCCTTAGTAAGACTTGTGATCAACCCTAGATTGATTGATTTTCTACTCACTTTTATGTTCAGTAGATTGCCATTGCTTTCTGAACAAAAAGACAATGTTTAAATCTAACTTCCCCTCTGCTGTGTGTCCACCGTGACGAGGTAGAGGGGCTTGTGCGTCCCAATGACCCCAAGAGCTATGCCGACGGTAGCACAGCTACTGGTAGGGCCACCCATGTCGGACAGGTCAAGGGAGAGGGACCAGACGAAGAGACACACAAACCTGCTGCCTTGTAGGTAGACTGGGGACAGTCAAAGGCTAGGGAAAGCACCCCAAATACATGCTTGTCGAAATCGGATGTACTGAGCCACAGGCTTGACAAAGCAGTGCAACGTGAAACCTGCTGCCTTGTAGGTAGACTGGGGACAGTCAAAGGCTAGGGAAAGCATCCCGAATAAATGCTTGTCGAAATCGGATGTACTGAGCCACAGGCTTGACAAAGCAGTGCAACGTAACTTAATTCATGATGTCACAAATCAAAATTAATCGATATGGTGCTAATCCCGTGAAGTCCCATCAGGCGGTGATAGTGCCGGGCCCCCTGCCTCGAGGGGGTCCACCCATGACTACTGGTGGTCACCTTCCCCTGTGCTGTGGAGTCAAGGCACAGAGGAGTAGGTTAAGAGCTATTGACCAAATACCCCGGACACTCAACATACTACAGTGGAATGCCGAAGGAGTTTACAAGAAGAAAGACTCCCTAACACAGCGTCTTCATAAAGATAGAATAGATGTGGCATGCATTCAAGAGACACACCTCAACGCCAATCACAAATTCTCAGTCAGAGGATATCAGGCCACACGTTTCGACCGCGAAGGACACAAAGGAGGAGTTCTAATACTTACACGAAATACAATACCTTGCAGCGAAGTATCTGTGATCTCTGACAACCAAACGGAAATTATAGGTGTTGATATAATGATAAAGGACGTGAAAATAAGAATCTACAATCTGTATAGCCCAGCAGATAAGGACCTTACACTCTCAAACATGAAAATAACTGACACAAACTGCATTATTGTCGGAGACTTTAATAGCCGTTCAGAAAGATGGGGATACCCAGATACTGACAAAAGAGGAGATGAATTGGAGGACTGGGAAATAGACTCAAATCTCCATCTACTCAACAAAGCGGATGACACACCGAGCTTCTACTCCAGAAGATGGCTTACCACTTCTACTCCAGACTTAGCTTTCTGCACAGGAGACATCCTCCACAAAATCGATCGCCATGTGCTGGACCAATTAGCAGGTAGTGACCACAGACCAATCAAGCTTGAAATGAATATGGAGTATGTTCCACAGGAGCAAAAGCCCTTGCCCCGCTGGAATTACAAACGAGCAGATTGGGACAGATTTGCCATACTAACAGACAAATATTGTGAAAACATAAATACACGATATGGCAACATAAAGCAAATGGTGGAAAGTCTAAACAGAGCGATAATACAGGCAGCCACTGAGTCCATTCCAAGAGGAGCGAGGAAAAATTACAAACCATACTGGACTGAAGAACTACAAAGTTTGGAGGACAAAGTTGAAGATGCCAGGAAGACAGCAGAGAGAGAACAAACAATTGAAGCAAACATCTCTCTCAAAGCCATCTCAGCAAAATATAAAAGAACAGTAAATCAAACAACAAGAGATTGTTGGAGGGAAAAAACAGAAAACCTGAATTTTGACAGGGATGGAAACAAACTATGGAAACTAGTGAAAGCTATGAACAATGAAGGACCTAGAAACAAACAAATAACAATTAAACAAGGAAATGCCTTGCTTACAGGAAAAAAGGCTGCAAATGCACTAATGGAACACTATGCAAATGCAAACCACATTGATATTACAACCGAACAGAAGAAAGCAATCAAAGACAAACAGATACATCATAGAAATACAGAGACAGCAGCAGAATATATGATGGCAAATCTAACAATGGAAGAAATGGAACAGGCAATGAATACCCTAAAAAAGAAGAAATCACCAGGAAAGGATGGAATCACAAATGAAATGCTAATAGGACTAGGCACCAAGGCAAAGAAGAAACTACTAGCAGTCCTAAATAACAGCTGGAAGAGAGGAATAGTCCCACAGGCATGGAAGGAAGCTATACTAATACCAGTCCCAAAGAAAGGAAAAGACCTGGAAGAACCAAATGGCTATCGACCTATCAGTTTCTTTTAACTTTAGGCCTGGTTGGGTTTAAAAAAAAAGGGAAAAATGCAATCCTGATCAGTGTCCAGATTTGATCTTCACTAAAGTGTTCTCCTTTCAGTCTTAAAGAATCAATTCTGTCCTGCAGAGTGCCTTTCTAGAAAGGAAACAGAAAAAGGTAACACTACAATGCATCTTTGCAGGTAATAAAATTAGAACAGCCAGAATGAACAATAACAGAATAGAGGAAAATGAAATGTGTAATTTTACAGAATTATTTCTCAAACAGGTGATTTCATTAGCTTACGTGTACACATAGATAGCAATTGTCAGCTTCATGCTGAGAACACTCAATTTCTCAAATCTGTACTTATTATGGTAATATCTTAACATTTTTCCCATTTTCTTATTGCAGCATTGATAATTATTTCCGCACAATATGGTGTTATGTATACTTCATCTGAGTTTTGTTTCATGTTAAAATTATGTCTGTCATCGTCTATCCTCAAACGTACAAGCACCTTCCTCACCAAGTGCTTTGCCAGCTGGTATAGACAATCACACTTCTCCACATCTCCCGGTCTCTAGCAGTATTAACTTATGTTCTGGTATCTTTCCACAAACTCCTAACACTGCCTTTCTCAATCTCTTTGCTTTATTCATTTTATCAAGGCTTTATAGTCTTCTTTTGGTTAAGAATCACTTTCAATGCATACGGAAACCTCATAAGTGTTCCAGAGTTTTCTCACATATCGTACAAGGCTCCTCCCCCGATGTGTCTCCACCTTGCCGTGGTGGGGGAGCTTGCGTGTCCCATCGACCCCATGTGCTTGCCGATGGGTGAAAAAACTACATATCGGACAGCATATGGGATAGGGACCAGACTAAGAGAGACACAACCTGCTGCTCTGCAGGTGACTGAGGATAGCAGTCAAAAGTTTAAAAAGGTGCACGAAGGCACGAAGGCAGACGCTTTTGGTCCGGACAAAACTCTTAAGGCTCCCTGTCGAGGGCTGTGGCTGAACGCCTCTAAGCCACAAACCCTCACATCTGAGAGCCAGGCCGATACCTGCCTACCGAAAAATAGAAGCGTGATACTGAGCAAGCTACATGCTCAGTTCTATTACATGTTCGAAGGCTCTCAGCTGGGGAATATGAGAGATTCCCGGATGAGAGGGCCAGGCCGTTTCTCGTCCACTGCTGCACGAAGGTAAGGTGCTGAGCCGGCAGCACATGTAGCCTACCTGGTGAGCGAGTACGAAAAGTCAGAAAAGTGCCCCAGTCGAAGGAAATGGCTACGAAAACTGTCTGTATCCAGCTCACAGAGAGTATAGACAAAAGTGGAAGAACGTCTCAATGACGCAAAATGGAACGCACGGCGAGCGGACCTACTGCGTGGTCTGAAGTCAAAATAAAAAGCTTACCGAGTGGATGTCGCTCGCAGTCTGACCGCTCCTGGTGTGTGTTTGAGCGATCAGTGGCAAACGGGTTGCCCAACACATGGAAGTGAGGAACTAAAGCAGCCATGAGCAGGACGTGGCAACTCCTCGGGTGAGCCCAGTCTCAGAGCAATATGTGCCGGCTCTGCAATTATGGAAGCCTCCTTGGATAGCAAGGGAATGCCCAAGGTCTGCCCCTGCCTTCCCTTGAGGGCCGACCTCGATGTCGCTGATCGTTCTATCTTGACCAGCTGAGATGTTGGCGACATCACAACAGTCTTACGTGCTACGAAACCAGAGGAAGGCTAACCTCATTAAAAAATGCCCGCCGGAAGTCGGAAGTGTCGTCCTACGGGTGGCAAACTAAAAATTGACACTACGCAATTACGTCCGAGTGAATTGTCTCGTCCGATTGTCTCTTGTGCTAGGAACAGCTCCGACTACCTAGTTTCCGAATGCCGCTCTTGTTCGGAACAGCTCTGACTAGGTAGTTTCCGAATGTCCGACGTGTCTGGAACAGCTCTGACGGACACAACGACAAGCACATGTCCGAAAAACTCGCTTAGTGGATGCTGACTGCAGACCAGCTTGGTTTGTGCGGGAAAGGCTCGGGGTGAACGAAATGCCCAATATATTGAAGTGAGGAATTAAAGCAGCCATGAGCAGGACGTGACGATTCCCTCTGTGTGCCCAGTACCAGGGCGCTATGTGCCGGCCCTGCAATTATGGAAGCCACCCAGGATGGCGGAAAATGCTATGGACTGTCCCTGCCTTCATTTGAGGGATGACCGTGCAGTCTCCGACTCTTCCAACTTTACCAGCTGGGAGGTGGACAGTACCACAAAAGTGAGAGTCTCCCAGGAATGCTAACCTGGTCAAAAATGCACGCTAAAAGCCGGATGTGTTGGCCTAAGGGTTTCGATCCAAGGGTGCCTAACTAGACACACCGCAATCACATCTGAAAAAACACTCCGGATGAACGCAAAGAAGAAGAAGAAGATACAAGGCTCAGCCACTTCACTGCCAACAAAACTATGTCCATTAGCTCTTTCCAAATGTGCTGCTTAGACATGAGTGGCTGGCTGCTTTTCCTATTCACAGTGTCCCTGGCCATCAGGTGAACCTAGGGTTGTCAGACGTCCGGAAAAAAGAGGACATGTCCTCTTTTTTAGCCTAATATTCTCCGTCTGTCAGGCGAGGGTAGAAACCTTTAAAATGTCAGGCGTTTCTTATATTTCATGTTTTTTTTATTTTATATTTTATGAGTAATTAATAAAGATTATAAGGTAATAATTGTCCAATTGGCTGTTTAAATAATGTTGTTTTTTTTTAGTTTTTTGAAAAAGGCTCCATTGAATTTATATTTATTTTTTAACATGATTGTTTCTTGGTTGATTCACTAAGAGTAAGATTCACTTATTGGCAGCTATTGTAATAAAATTGTACTGATTGTGGGTTTAATCTTTGTCCTCTTTTTTTTGTCTTATTATGTCCTCCTTTTGGTGCCCACGTATCTGGCAACCCTAGGTGAACCCAATCTGACTTCAGAGGTACTTGTAATTTACATCCCCAAATCAAGCACCATAGGTCAACATTTTAGTCCAACTGTCTGGTGTAGTGGTCGACCCCTTACTTAAGAAAATTGTCTTACATGGCCATGCGCCTGCAGACTGCAAAATCTCTAAAAAAAACAACAATTTCCTTAAAATCAGCAACCTAAGCTGGTATTGAATGGAAAAATATTGCGCCATGAAGAAAATCCAAACTATCTAGGAGTCACCTTTGATCGTCGCCTGACATGGAAGACACAGGTTGAGAAAAATCGAACAAGAGCAAGGCAGAGAATGGCAATCATGAAAAAGCTTGCTGGTACAACGTGGGGAGCAGATGAGAAAGTTCTCAAGAAGTTATATACTGGACGGGTGAGGCCAGTACTGGAATATGGCATTGCAGCTTGGGCAACAGCAGCTAAGTCAAACTTTAACAAAATAAGTAGAGTCCAAAACCAAGGAATGCGAATCATAACTGGAAGCCTGAAGACAACGCCTATTAATGAACTAGAAAAGATCACTTGTTTACAACCAATGCAGGATAGAAGAGATAGCAGAGCCCAGCAACAAGCAGAAAAATTTAGAAGATTGACAGACCACCCTATGTACAACAGATTTAATGGTTTTGGAAAGGGAAGACTGAAGCGTAGCAACTTTGTAGAAACTGCAAAACGAAGGATTTGGGCAGATCCTATACTTAACATATCAACAGTCAAGCCCATACACAATGCACACAACTTCCCAGCTTGGAGACAGCAGCAACTGCCTGAGATGATAGAAAACATTCCTGGTATTGAGAAAAAGAACACTCAGCATGAAACCGAAAGAAGAGAAATAACCCTAAACTACATAAAAGAACATTACCCAAGCAGGAATTGGACCCATGCATATACAGATGGATCAGCCAAAGATTCAATAGAGAATGGAGGAGGAGGAATTCTCCTAAATTTAAAAAATGGAGTGAAAAAAACACATTCAATGGCAACTGGAAAATTTTCAAGTAACTTCAAAGCGGAGGTAGAGGCTTTGAAACTGCAGCAGAAATGCTCCTGATGGAGGAAAATAAAGAGAAGCAAATAGCTATCTTCACAGATGCAAAGTCAGCTGTCTCAATACTCAAGAGCAATAACAGCACAGAACTAACTGACCTAAGAGCAGCACTCCATGGTCTATGCCAGAAATCCAAAAAAGTTGTAATACAGTGGATCCCATCACATTGCAGTATACCTGGAAACGAAGAGGCTGACAGACTGGCAAAAGAGGGCGGACGACTACCACAGCCTGACATAGACATAACCTATAATGAGGCAAAGAGGTTGATAAAAAGCACTTATAGAACCAAATGGGAATCTGAGCATCCAGGCCATCAGAAGGATGATGCATATTACAAACTCGACCGAAGAGAACAAGTAGCAATCTTCAGACTCCGCACAGGACATAACAGGCTGAAATACCACTTGTTCAATAAACTAAAGATAGGAGATACTGATGAATGTAATTGTAGAACTGGAAAAATGACAGCAAAACATTTGCTGCAGGATTGCCCAACGTATGCAGAACAGAGAAAGATATTTTGGCCCACACCTGCTTCATTTGAGGACAAGCTCTATGGAGATATCAACAAGCTCAAGTTGACCGCAGCTTACTTTAACTACATACAGGTTGACATTTAAAGGTGCATGCAGTACCAGGGCGCTATGTGCCGGCCCTGCAATTATGGAAGCCACCCAGGATGGCGGAAAATGCTATGGACTGTCCCTGCCTTCATTTGAGGGATGACCGTGCAGTCTCCGACTCTTCCAACTTTACCAGCTGGGAGGTGGACAGTACCACAAAAGTGAGAGTCTCCCAGGAATGCTAACCTGGTCAAAAATGCACGCTAAAAGCCGGATGTGTTGGCCTAAGGGTTTCGATCCAAGGGTGCCTAACTAGACACACCGCAATCACATCTGAAAAAACACTCCGGATGAACGCAAAGAAGAAGAAGAAGTACAAGGCTCAGCCACTTCACTGCCAACAAAACTATGTCCATTAGCTCTTTCCAAATGTGCTGCTTAGACATGAGTGGCTGGCTGCTTTTCCTATTAACAGTGTCCCTGGCCATCAGGTGAACCTAGGGTTGTCAGACGTCCGGAAAAAAGAGGACATGTCCTCTTTTTTAGCCTAATATTCTCCGTCTGTCAGGCGAGGGTAGAAACCTTTAAAATGTCAGGCGTTTCTTATATTTCATGTTTTTTTTATTTTATATTTTATGAGTAATTAATAAAGATTATAAGGTAATAATTGTCCAATTGGCTGTTTAAATAATGTTGTTTTTTTTTAGTTTTTTGAAAAAGGGCTCCATTGAATTTATATTTATTTTTTAACATGATTGTTTCTTGGTTGATTCACTAAGAGTAAGATTCACTTATTGGCAGCTATTGTAATAAAATTGTACTGATTGTGGGTTTAATCTTTGTCCTCTTTTTTTTGTCTTATTATGTCCTCCTTTTGGTGCCCACGTATCTGGCAACCCTAGGTGAACCCAATCTGACTTCAGAGGTACTTGTAATTTACATCCCCAAATCAAGCACCATAGGTCAACATTTTAGTCCAACTGTCTGGTGTAGTGGTCGACCCCTTACTTAAGAAAATGTGTTCTTATCCATTTGGCCATGCTGACCTGCAGAGCTGCAAATGATTCTCATTAATAAACAAAATTCCTTTCCATTGTGTTAAAGACCCCCATATGTACATCACTAACTACACTAGATCATCATCATCATGTTGCATGTCCTTTGCAGAATGTCGCTCTCTTTACAGCCGACCAAAACAATCCTCAATTCTTGGCCAGTTCCCTTGCCTCACGCATTTTCATGCTCAAGGTGTCTATAATGTCCTGTGTCCATCTTCATGCTAGTCAACCGCCACCTCTTCTACCGGGTACCATGCTTTCCATTACGGTTCTTTCCAAACCACTGTTACGTTTAATATGGCCAAAATATTTTAGTTTCTAAGACATTATGCTGTTTACGAGCTAGTTTTCTTTGATGTTCAAATCTTGTTGAATGTCAGTGTTTTTCTTCTTCTTAGTCCACAATATTCTGAGAACCTTTCTGTAATATTTAAGTTCAAAAGTTCCTATTTTATTCTTTAGTTATTGCAACATGGTCCATGTTCTCCAAGATTTTACTTTAACTTGTTTGCTGCTGCTGTGACATATGTTCTTAATACTGTTTAACCTCTGCATTGCTAAGAGCAGTCCCCTGTGTTGTTGATTATGTATTCAAGATATTCAAAGTTCATGACATGAGATCTCATTTTAAAGTACAATACATTTTTTATACATTGCATGTCCTTAGTAAGACTTGTGATCAACCCTAGGTTGATTGATTTTCTAGTCACTTTTACGTTCAGTAGATTGCCATTGCTTTCTGAACAAGAAGACAATGTTTAAATCTAACTTAATACTGCTGTGGGGAATGAACCCCCTACCTAGTCATCAGCACACAGGAAGTTTATGAGCAAGTGCTATTTTCCTTCTGACCACATAGACTTTTACAGGTTGTATTTTTAATGACTGAGCAGTGTTTGAAAATATTGCCGGTCCAAGTTTTGTATTTACCTATTATCTTGCATGTACTTTACAGAGGGTGAATACAAAACTTGGACCGGCAATATTTTCAAACACTGCACAGTCATTTAACATACACCCTATATATTTTTTATATAGTAAATAATTCAAAATGAACTGTACCTTATAGACCGGAATTACTAGAAATAATTCACATGTGATATCCAGAGCTTTGGACTGATAATTCACTTCGTGCATACTGTAGCACTCTAAGGGTATCACATTTGGATGGTTTATTTCTCTCATAATTTGAACTTCTTGCAATGCAACTTTCTCTTCCTCTTTAGAATGGCAGACGATTCTCTTCAAGGCATATGTTTTATGAGTCTGAGCATCTTCAACTAAATCAACATAGCTGAAACCACTGTAGGGGAAAAAAAAGCATCATGAATATATTACAATAATCTAAATAAATGAACATTACAATTTAAAATATTCCCATAGTTTTTTAGCGTTGACATTAAATGCAAAAGAGTTATCAATTTACATTATTAATATGTATTTTAAACTAAAAGCCACAGTAATGTTGTGGCTGGTATACTCACCCTTACCCCAATAGTTATGGTTTCAAATTCCCTTAAAGTGGATGTATTCCACATTACTCAGGAAACAATCCAGCCTTATACAAAAATACTAGACAATGTTCTGGAAGGGAAGGTGGCCGGTAGAGAATTCCAGCAAATCAATAGGTAAGGAAAAGACACTGCCACTAGATAGGACACACATTGAGAAAACATGTGAATAGTGTAACTATAAAGTCCTTTCTTTAAAACCTACAGAGCAAATGAAATAGGGAGACCTATAAATACTTGGAGATGAGAATTCATGACAGAGATAAATAATATTCGGAAGACATGATGGAAGCTACAGGAGATAGAAAAAGATAGGACAGCTTGGCATGAGTTGGTTGAAGACCTATGCTCCATTTTGGGATAAAGAGCAGCAGAAGAAGAAAGGTTGGCCAGTGTGTTACTGACCACATCACCTCTCTATTACTCTTTGGTCAATAAAATATAGACTGACCTATCATCATATTCACAATATGACACGATGTCATGGAAATGGAGTCCACTTTTATTATAATCTGAACTCAGCAAGACTTACTAGTGAACATTCTCTGTGAACATGAGGCCAGATCCTGTGCTGAGTAAGATACAGGTGAACTAGTGTGTTTGAATATTATATTAATATTGAGTGGTCTCGAGGTATGGTGTCCGCCTCGAGCACTGGAGGTCCCGGGTTCAAGCCCCTGTGAGGGCCAGGATTTTTTCACGTGGACTTCTAGTCAAAATTTCCCCTGGTTTCTGGTTAGTGAGATCGGATGCCCGTGTGTATTTTTGCACAGGTAAACAATCCCTTGACCGTTGGAAATTGAAAAAGAGTAGCCTAAGGGCACTGCCCGGGCAAAATTTTGAGTTAAAAATCTACTCAAAGTATTTCAGGATCCTCGCTGGTGCTATGGAGTTCATGTGTCACAAAGTGTTATGACATAAAGAAGTGGCTATGGTTGTATCTAGTGGTATGTTTGCACACTGCAGGTGTAATTATGAACAGCTATAGCAACTGGAAACACACCGTTTCGCGCACATCCTTTTCATTAATGACACAGATATATGATGAAACAAACATGACAGAATTTCCAGGCACAGTCTCAATCAATACATGAACACCCTAATTGCCGATGAGTCTTTCCTGTGTCCAACCTCCCTGAATGCCTGGCTAGTTTCCCTTAACGTAGCCCCACACACTCCTGCCGCTGACAGCCTGGCTAAGTCTCCACTAATTAGCCTCAGAATTCAACTGCCTCTACTGTACAGGGCCAGACCTCAGTCCTCCACTGTCTGCCCAAACCTCACTGCCCCCAAACCCTCAGGCAGAATTCTCTACTAACTCCGCCACAACTAAACTCTCCGAATCCCCTGATTTGCCTAGCCTTGTGTTTTTATTCATTCTTCCTGGACCTCCCAAGAAACATCAATTAACCCCTGATTTGCCTAGCCTTGTGTTTTTATTCATTCTTCCTGGACCTCCCAAGAAACATCAATTAACCTCTGTAACCCTAATTTAAATTCCTCCACATACCCTTTTTGAGTTTCCCTTTGTCTCTTAGTTTCCAGTCACATTTTCCTCTGGGCCTTCATGACTACGATTGACATTTCCATGATCTACTCTCCATTGTTTTTAGGGCCCGCCATTGTTTTAGAATTCTTACTTCAACCTTTTTTTGACCTAACATCCATCTCATTCTTCTCTGACCCAGTTACCCTTTCTATTTTTATAAATTCTTCACTAGTACAATGACCCCAGTCGTTTGTACACTCATGCATGTTACACTACCCCCTCCTCAAAAGAAAACATAGTTTTCCAATGATGGGAAAGTAATGTTTCTCCCCATGTATGACCACGTAATGATGTGTGGGTGGCCGTGAGTATGTCTCCCTCATACTCTATCTCTTGCTCATTTAAGCCAACCCCTCAATAATACAACTGGTACTCACAAGTAACTTAACACATACCCCATGCATAGACCAAATGCAAACATGTAACTGGTGATCCTGGTGATACATAGTATCCAATATATATGATTAAAAGATATCAGGCGCTACATTGCCGCTGTCCTCCACCACACAATAAAATTTTGAGTTAAAAATCTACCCAAAGTATTTCAGGATCCTCACTGGTGCTACAGAGTTCGTGCATTGAGCTGAAATTCTCTGGACTCAGGCTTGAGTTAGGAGTAGAATGGAGCACTTTTGGGTTACACGTGTGTACCGTGATGTTGATCCATCAACTAAACTAAAGTAACAAACAGATTCTACATAGCACTTCAACACTCTTTTTCTCGTTGCAAATGACATCTTTTTATTGGTCAGTATGTTTTCCATCTTGCAAAAGGCTACCTTTGCCATGGCAATTCTTGTTCTAACCTCTTAAAGGCATCTCCCATCAGATGTTATGACTGTTCCAAGATAATTGTACCAATTCTCTTGTTTAAGAATATTCCCATTTGCTTGTATATTACATTGTGGTATTTCCTTCTTCTTAGTGACTACCATAATCTGTGTCTTCTTACAATTTAATTCTAACTCTAGTTGCTCAGTGTGCAACAACCGCATCTACTAAATGTTGCAGATCCTGCTCACTGTCTGCAATCAATACTGTATCATCCACATATCAAATGTTATTGATGTTACCTACCCCAATGGTGATTTCTCTCATGTCTTCTAAATTTCTGAAAATATTTTCACTATATAGGGGAAAAAGATCTGGAGACATTACACATTCCTGTCTCACACCTCTATTCAAGCAAGCAAGCAAGCATTAATAGGCTTATATTCACTACTTCATTATCAACCCTTATGGCAGCTTGTTGTTTCCAATATATGTTTATTACAAGTCTAAGGTATTTCCCATCAATTTGCAAGCATCTTCATCATGTTGACATGTCTTACTTTTTCGTAAGCCTTTGTGTAGTTAATAAAACAAAGATATGGCAAACTGCTGCAAGTAAACTTGCCTAGAAAATCAGCCTGGTATTGTGGTTGATGAAGTCCTGCACAGGACATGCAACATTTTAAAAAAATGTATCTTGTCGATGGCCACTCAAAGCAGACAGGAAAGATATTTTTTCCCTTTTCAATTCTAAAATATTGCAAACGCACCCATAACCATACATAATTGGCACACTATGGCAATAAATAAATAAAATGATTTTTTGAAATACTTTATTCAATTGATTCTAGATCCTGTCAAATATGACTACTGTGTGTAGCAATGTCAGAGATACCGAACTTCCGGTCTAAGGCGTTTCTGGGTTTTCTTAATTTCGGAACTTTTTGTCGCGTCGTCGAACGATCACTTCCGGTTGGACCATGTCATGCAATAATTTAATTCTTCGAAAGCAGTGTGGTACGGTGAAAGGGGAAGTTATTCTCATATATTCAGCATTGGTTCTTCTGCTAGGCGCCAACTTATTGAGCCGAAAAGATTTCTCTGGATTTTATTTGGTTCTATTCACGATTAGTAAGGTAATTTGTCTTATAACTCCTGTATGTGAAAGAATCCTTAATTTTTTCTTGCAGTTTTGAATCCCCCGTTCAATTTTACATAAATATGAAGAGTTTCAACATTGCAGGTGTTTGCAGACGTTCAAGACAAAATATTTAGTTAGTGACATGGCCACGACGTCATACTCAAAATTGAAGATTGCGGCGCCCATACAATAAACTATACCTGTATTTATTTATAATTAGAACTGGTAATTTAAGTACTAAAATTAAACAGAATACAAGTGTCATGTGTAGCAGTAATGTATCTGTGTACTTGCATAATATTTCAGCATTTTACATGACTGAAAATAATTTTGAAAGCCAGTTTTCAGACCCGTCTGTAAACTTGTAAGTAGTGTAACTGTAAGTAAGGAGTACTTTTTTTCTAAGCTGCGCTGCAGCACTTAATTATTTAAATTTAAAAACAGTACTGTAAAATAAGTTATATGTTTTAAATAAGTTAGTATCTAATTATTAATTGCTCACTATTAGATACAGAACAGTGTAATTGTAGAGCATAAGTAGAAAGAATGTTAGTGAATATTAATATTTATATTGAATATTTTAATTATTAATATCTTAATAATTAATTAACTGCTGCTTTAATTTATGCAGCAGTTACAAACTTACTTACTTACATTAATGCATGATATTTAATCAACAAAAGAAAGCTGTCGCAATGCATTTAGGACATTAAGATAATACAATATATGATAGTAGATGGTCGTGCTGTACCTGATGTGCGGAGAGAAGTGAGGAGTCTCGTTCATGCCAACGAACCAGGCAAGCTAATACAGGAAAGTACTCTTACTAATAATTTACATATATTTAAAAAATTAGTTGTGAAACATAAAAAGCAATTAACCAAAGAATGGCCATCACTTGTGACACTCTTTCTTGAACCATTTCCTGTGACATTCAAGATTCTGCCTGTCACACCTACTTTGCCACAGCCTGTGTCAATTTGATAAAACAATTCAGGTGCACACCTTCCTGTGGTGAGTTTCTATATATTTGAATAACGAAGACACAAACAATAGATTGCACGATTTATTGCCTGGCATATTTCGCTGCATCTCGTCAGGTACATACTGCAGAAATCACACAACTTACGTGAATTAACTAGATAAATCCTTCAAACTTAAATATACACAATCGCACAGTAATGTCGATTGTCTACCACGGTAATTTTAAACTAACTAACATGTCTTTCTGCTTGCACAAGGACGACTTACGAAGGTTGATTATTATAGCTTCAGCAAACTTTAACAATCGACTACTTTGTGTGTTGAACAACACACGGAAGGCACTGTCTCTTTCAACCACGTGACCGCTCTCGAGAACATGTCTAGTGACCGATGAAGCAGGGCTGTTCCGGTGTGTCGGCCTGCCTAGGCTACCATCTTCTGTGTGTAGTATCTTGTCCACCCAATTCGTAATGTGCTTGCTTGCCCTCCAGTATGGTTTTTATAAGTGTCATGTTTTTTAATGTGGCCGAATATTTCACTTGCCTCTTTTTTTTTCTTTTTGTACTGTGACAAAGCTGAAAATATCAAAAATATAAAATTACACAGAGTAATGAAGCTTACAGAAAAGAATAACGAAAAACACAGGACGTTTTGACTAGCTTCATCAGCGAACAAATACCTACACAAAATACAATAAATAATCACGGAGAAGACCCTCCAGTGACTACATTGTTAATTTGGTCAAGGCACATCCTATCGAAAAATAAATAATACGTCAAGTTAGGCCTCACCGCCCCGGACGCAATGATATATGGCACAATGTTGTCCGTTTAGTTTAAAAATAAACAAGCCCACGGTAATAGAAGGCAAATAATAAACAATTGGCGGCCATTTTAAATTGTTAATTAGGTCACGGCACATCCTATTGAAAAATGAAAAAATACGTCAAGTTAGGCCTCGCCGCCCCGGACGCAATGATATATGGCACAACGTTATTTGTTTAAAAATAAACAAGCCATAAGGCAGAATTTCTCAGCTTCCAATTTTAGGGCCGCGATTAAAATTTTACTTATCTCTTAGTTTATCATTGCACTTCCTGGTATTAAATTACATCACCATATAATTCATAACTCCGCTTAGAATTAACGAACTCTTCTTTGAGATCCCTTTGGATTCGTTTGTCAAGCTCTTTTAAAGGGAAATGTTTTCAAAGTAAAAAAAAAAATTTTTTAAATATTGCCCAAATTGCTACTGTGCGAAATGTTAGTATATATTTATTTTATAATTATCAACCTTACTACTAAAGGGTTTTGAAGCCAAATGACAAGTGGGGGGGGGTACATAAATAAAACAACAAAACAATCAACAATAAATGTTGAATCCGTCCCGTTTTGTTAGGGACTTATTTTTTTTAAAAATCTTCATCATTTTCCCACCCTTCGCCAGACGTTGCTTTATAAAGAAAGGGCGACCATCAGGACAGGCCCTTTTTTCCACAGAAACAGCCATGTTGATAAAACGTGTCAGTGAGCAAATGTCTGTCCCTTGTAGACGTAGTGCAGAAACATCAAGGGGCGGAAGTTGCGATTAAAAGAAATCAGTTTAAATTCGTGTACGGTGCTGGGGGAGGAACGACCACGTCAAATTTAAGGTTTATATTAAACTTATTGGCACCTACAGAACATATGAAAAAAACAAGAAATTTATTTTTCACCCGATAAAAAGGGGGAAAACGATAACTAAGTAATATACTTTTACCCGACGCTTGATTTAGTTAGAAAAGTTTAAAAATAAAGAAAATGCATTAATAGCCCAAATTAAAAGAATACCCTTTAAACCCCGGGGTGGGCAAAATTTTGTGCTGGGCCCTTTACAAATGTAAAACTATTGGGGGGCATGTATGCTCAAAGTAGTATGGGGCGCGCGGGTGTGTTATTTTATATAATATTTAACACACACACCACACCAAAACACATGCTCCAAATCATAAGGGAAAAATATAAATAGAATCAACTCAGGAAAAAAGAAACTATGCACTACAACTCTACTAAAAACAAAGGCGCTATCTTAACACAAATCACAATATACAAACACGATCAGACCAGTTGTGCGTATGGCCTGAAACCTGGAGTACAACGAAAGGAGAGAAGCCTTGTTTCAAACCTCGAAACAAAATTTTTTAAAACGATCTTTTGGGCCCCTTAGGGATACACAAAGTGGAGGTGGAAAAAAAAAGTAACAAAACTTTTTGATCTGTTTAAGTCCCCCCTAATCACGGGGATCATGAAGGTTTAAAAGACTACAATGGCTGGGGCATTAGAAAGAAGGAAGATAAAAGGGAAACAAAAAACCCCTTACATCGGAAATAAGACCGTAGACCCCCAGGTAGACCCAAAACGGTGGGGAGATAAACATAACAGATCTACAAGCACTTGGAAACAAACGGCAAGAGAGGTCCCCAGAGGAGAATGGAGACGGATTGATCTGCACAAAGAAACCTCAATGGCTCGGAACGCTGAAGAAGAAGAAAAAATATATATATTATATATATATATATATATATATATAATATATAATAATATAATAATAAAATTTTAATATATTATTGTATAAAATGTATTTTGTTAAAATATACAATAATAATTATTAATTTTTTATAGGTTTATTAAAATATAAATAAATAAAATTGAATGTTTTTTCTTGTAGTCTTCTGGTGAATTAAGTAAATTGATGGTATAAGCTGAGTTTCAATCTGCTTGAACAACTGGACAGATTTTATTGCTGGTATACTCACCCATAAACCCAATAGTTATGGTTTCAAATTCCCTTAAAGTGGATTTATTCCACATTACACAGGAAACAATCCAGCCTTATACAAAAATACTAGACAATTTTCTGGAAGGGAAGGTGGCCGGTAGAGAATTCCAGCAAATCAATAGGTAAGGAAAAGACACTGCCACTAGATAGGACACACATTGAGAAAACATGTGAATAGTGTAACTATAAAGTCCTTTCTTTAAAACCTACAGAGCAAATGAAACCTATAAATACTTGGAGATGAGAATTCATGACAGAGATAAATCATATTCGGAAAACATGATGGAAGCTACAGGAGATAGAAAAAGATAGGACAGCTTGGCATGAGTTGGTTGAAGACCTATGCTCCATTTTGGGATAAAGAGCAGCAGAAGAAGAAAGGTTGGCCAGTGTGTTACTGACCACATCAACCTCTTCTATTACTCTTGGTCAAGAAAATATAGACTGACCTATCATCATATTCACAATATGACACGATGTCATGGAAATGGAGTCCACTTTTATTATAATCTGAACTCAGCAAGACTTACTAGTGAACATTCTCTATGAACATGAGGCCAGATCCTGTGCTGAGTAAGATACAGGTGAACTAGTGTGTTTGAATATTATATTAATATTGAGTGGTCTCGAGGTATGGTGTCCGCCTCGAGCGCTGGAGGTCCCGGGTTCAAGCCCCTGTGAGGGCCAGGATTTTTTCACGTGGACTTCTAGTCAAAATTTCCCCTGGTTTCTGGTTAGTGAGATCGGATGCCCGTGTGTATTTTGCACAGGTAAAACAATCCCTTGACCGTTGGAAATTGAAAAGAGTAGCCTAAGGGCACTGCCCGGGCAAAATTTTGAGTTAAAAATCTACTCAAAGTATTTCAGGATCCTCGCTGGTGCTATGGAGTTCATGTGTCACAAAGTGTTATGACATAAAGAAGTGGCTTTGGTTGTATCTAGTGGTATGTTTGTACACTGCAGGTGTAATTATGAACAGCTATAGCAACTGGAAACACACCGTTTCGCGCCACATCCCTTTTCATTAATGACTACAGATATATGATGAAACAAACATGACAGAATTTCCAGGCACAGTCTCAATCAATACATGAACACCCTAATTGCCGATGAGTCTTTCCTGTGTCCAAACTCCCTGAATGCCTGGCTAGTTTCCCTTAACGTAGCCCCACGACACTCCTGCCGCTGAAAGCCTGGCTAAGTCTCCACTAATTAGCCTCAGAATTCAACTGTCCTCTACTGTACATGGGCCAGACCTCAGTCCTCCACTGTCTGCCCAAACCTCACTGTCCCCAAACCCCTCAGGCAGAATTCTCTACTAACTCCGCCACAACTAAACTCTCCGAATCCCCTGATTTGCCTAGCCTTGTGTTTTTATTCATTCTTCCTGGACCTCCCAAGAAACATCAATTAACCTCTGTAACCCTAATTTAAATTCCTCCACATACCTTTTTGAATTTCCCTTTGTCTCTTAGTTTCCAGTCACATTTTTCCTCTGGGCCTTCATGACTACGATGACATTTCCATGATCTACTCTCCATTGTTTTTAGGGCCCGCCATTGTTTTAGAATTCTTACTTCAACCTTTTTTGACCTAACATCCATCTCATTCTTCTCTGACCCAGTTACCCTTTCTATTTTTATAAATTCTTCACTAGTACAATGACCCCAGTCGTTTGTACACCCATGCATGTTACACTACCCCTCCTCAAAAGAAAACATAGTTTTCCAATGATGGGAAAGTAATGTTTCTCCCCATGTATGACCACGTAATGATGCGTGGGTGGCCGTGAGTATGTCTCCCTCATACTCTCTCTTGCTCATGTAAGCCACCCCCTCAATAATACAACTGGTACTCACAAGTAACTTAACACATACCCCATGCATAGACCAAATGCAAACATGTAACTGGTGATACATAGTATCCAATATATATGATTAAAAGATATCAGGCGCTACATTGCCGCTGTCCTCCACCACACAATAAAATTTTGAGTTAAAAATCTACCCAAAGTATTTCAGGATCCTCACTGGTGCTACAGAGTTCGTGCATCGAGCTGAAATTCTCTGGACTCGGGCTTGAGTTAGGAGTAGAATGGAGCACTTTTGGGTTACACGTGTGTACCGTGATGTTGATCCATCAACTAAACTAAACTAACAAACAGATTCTACATAGCACTTCAACACTCTTTTTCTCGTTGCAAATGACATCTTTTTATTGGTCAGTATGTTTTCCATCTTACAAAAGGCTACCTTTGCCATGGCAATTCTTGTTCTAACCTCTTAAAGGCATCTCCCATCAGATGTTATGACTGTTCCAAGATATTGTACCAATTCTCTTGTTTAGAATATTCCCATTTGCTTGTATATTACATTGTGGTATTTCCTTCTTCTTAGTGACTACCATAATCTGTGTCTTCTTACAATTTAATTCTAACTCTAGTTGTTCAGTGTGCAACAACTGCATCTACTAAATGTTGCAGATCCTGCTCACTGTCTGCAATCAATACTGTATCATCCACATATCAAATGTTGTTGATGTTACCTACCCCAATGGTGATTTCTCTCATGTCTTCTAAATTTCTGAAAATATTTTCACTATATAGGGAAAAAAGATCTGGAGACATTACACATCCCTGTCTCACACCTCTATTAAAGCAAGCATTAATAGGCTTATATTCACTACTTCATTATCAACCTTTATGGCAGCTTGTTGTTTCCAATATATGTTTATTACAAGTCTAAGGTATTTCCCATCAATTTGCAAGCATCTTCA
The DNA here is from genome assembly GCA_014155875.1 of Cepaea nemoralis. Classification (NCBI taxonomy): domain Eukaryota; kingdom Metazoa; phylum Mollusca; class Gastropoda; order Stylommatophora; family Helicidae; genus Cepaea; species Cepaea nemoralis. Next base: position 90,149 of record JACEFZ010015784.1, on the reverse strand, counting down.
TCATGTTGACATGTCTTACTTTTTCGTAAGCCTTTGTGTAGTTAATAAAACAAAGATATGGCAAACTGCTGCAAGTAAATTTGCCTAGAAAATCAGCCTGGTATTGTGGTTGATGAAAAGTCCTGCACAGGACATGCAACATTTAAAAAAAATGTATCTTGTCGATGGCCACTCAAAGCAGACAGGAAAGATATTTTTTCCCTTTCAATTCTAAAATATTGCAAACGCACCCATAACCATACATAATTGGCACACTCTGGCAATAAATAAATAAAATGATTTTTTTGAAATACTTTATTCAATTGATTCTAGATCCTGTCAAATATGACTACTGTGCGTAGCAATGTCAGAGATACCGAACTTCCGGTCTAAGGCGTTTCTGGGTTTTCTTAATTTCGGAACTTTTTGTCGCGTCGTCGAACGATCACTTCCGGTTGGACCATGTCATGCAATAATTTAATTCTTCAAAAGCAGTGTGGTATGATGAAATGGGAAGTTATTCTCATATATTCAGCATTGGTTCTTCTGCTAGGCACCAACTTATTGAGCCAAAAAGATTTCTCTGGATTTTATTTGGTTCTATTCACGATTAATAAGGTAATTTGTCTTATAACTCCTGTATGTGAAAGAATCCTTAATTTTTTCTTGCATTTTTGAATCCCCCTTCAATTTTACATAAATATGAAGAGTTTCAACATTGCAGGTGTTTGCAGGACGTTCAGGAAAATATTTAGTGACATGCCATGGCCGTCATGACTACTCAAAATTGAAGATTGCGGCGCCCATACAATAAACTATAGCGGACCTGTATTTATTTATAATTAGAACTGGTAATTTAAGCTACTAAAATTAAACAGAATACAAGTGTCATGTGTAGCAGTAATGTATCTGTGTACTTGCATAATATTTCAGCATTTTACATGACTGAAAATAATTTTGAAAGCCAGTTTTCAGACCCGTCTGTAAACTTGTAAGTAGTGTAACTGTAAGTAAGGAGTACTTTTTTTCTAAGCTGCGCTGCAGCACTTAATTATTTAAATTTAAATACAGTACTGTAAAATAAGTTATATGTTTTAAATAAGTTAGCTATCTAATTATTAATTGCTCACTATTAGATACAGAACAGTGTAATTGTAGAGCAGAAGTAGAAATCAATTTTAGTGAATATTTAATTATTTAATATTGTAATTTTTTATTATTTAATATCTTAATAATTAATTAACTGCTGCTTTAATTTATGCAGCAGTTACAAACTTACTTACTTACATTAATGCATGATATTTAATCAACAAAAGAAAGCTGTCGCAATGCAGTTAGGACATTAAGACAATACAATATGATAGTAGATGGTCGTGCTGTACCTGATGTGCTGAGAGAAGTGAGGAGTCTCGTTCATGCCAACGAACCAGGCAAGCTAATACAGGAAAGTACTCTTACTAATAATTTACATATATTTAAAAAATTAGTTGTGAAACATAAAAAGCAATTAACCAAAGAATGGCCATCACTTGTGACACTCTTTCTTGAACCATTTCCTGTGACATTCAAGATTCTGCCTGTCACACCTACTTTGCCACAGCCTGTGTCAATTTGATAAAACAATTCAGGTGCACACCTTCCTGTGGTGAGTTTCTATATATTTGAATAACGAAGACACAAACAATAGATTGCACGATTTATTGCCTGGCATATTTCGCTGCATCTCGTCAGGTACATACTGCAGAAATCTCAACTTACGTGAATTAACTAGATAAATCCTTCAAACTGAAATATACACATGTTCGCGCAGTAATGTCGATTGTCTACCACAGTAATTTTAAACTGACTAACATGTCTTTCTGCTTGCTCAAGGACGGCTTACGAAGGTTGATTATTATAGCTTCAGCAAACTTTAACAATCGACTACTTTGTGTGTTGAACAACACACGGAAGGCACTGTCTCTTTCAACCACGTGACCGCTTTCGAGCACATGTCTCGCGACCGATGAAGCAGGACTGTTCCGGTGTGTCGGCCTGCCTAGGCTACCATCTTCTGTGCGTAGTATCTCGTCCACCCAATTCGGAATGTGTTCCGAAACCCTGCAATGTAACTGTCGCTCAGTTCTACCTATGTAGACGGCCTCGCATCTGTATGTAAATATTTCACTTGCCTCTTTTTTTTCTTTTTGTTCTGCGACAAAGCTGAAAATATCAAAAATATAAAATTACACAGAGTAATGAAGCTTACAGAAAAGAATAATGAAAAACACAGGACGTTTTGACTAGCTTCATCAGCAAACAAATACCTACACAAAATACAATAAATAATCACAGAGAAGACCCTCCAGTGACTACATTGTTAATTAGGTCAAGGCACATCCTATCGAAAAATAAACAATACGTCAAGTTAGGCCTCGCCGCCCCGGACGCAATGATATATGGCACAACGTTGTCCAGTTTAAAAATAAACAAGCCACGGTAATAGAAGGCAAATAATAAACAATTGGCGGCCATTTTAAATTGTTAATTAGGTCACGGCACATCCTATCGAAAAATAAAAATACGTCAAGTTAGGCCTCGCCGCCCCGGACGCAATGATATATGGCACAACGTTGTCCGTTTAAAAATAAACAAGCCACGGTAATAGAAGGCAGAATTTCTCAGCTTCCAATTTTAGGGCCGCGATAAAATCTTACTTATCTCTTAGTTTATCATTGCACTTCCTGGTATTAAATTACGTCACCATATAATTCATAACTCCGCTTAGAATTAACGTACACTCTTCGTTGAGATACCGTTGGATTCGTCTTGTCAAGCTCTATCTAACTGGTATGATTTCATAAGTAAAAACCCAATTTTTAAATATTGACCAAAATTGCTACTGTGCGATAATGTATAGTATTAGTATATTAGTATTATAATTATCAACCTTACTACTAAACGGTTGCAAGCCAAATGACAAGTGGGCGGGGGTACATAAATAAAACAACAGAACAATCAACAATCAATGTTGACATCCGTCTCGGTGTTGTTAGGGTGACTTATTTTTTTTTAAAAATCTTCAGTCATTTATACCCACCCTTCGCCTAGACGTTGCTTTATAAAGAAACGGCGACCATCTACGGACAGCGACTCTTTTCCACAGAAACAGCCCATGTTGATACAACGTGTCAGTGAGCAAATGTCTGTCCCTTCGTAGACGTAGTGCAGAAACATCACAGGGCTGCGGAAGTTGCGATTCAAAGAAATCAGATTAATTCGTGTACGGTGCTGAGGGAGGAAACGACCACGTACAAATTGTAAGGTTTATATTAAACTTATTGGCACCTACAGAACATATGAAGAAAACAAGTAATTATTATTCACCCTAGATAAAAAAGGGAAAACGATAACTAAGTAATGATACTTGTACCCGGACGCTTGATCAGTTAGAAAAGTTAAAGATAAAGAAAATGCATTAATAGCCAAGTTAATGAATACCTTAACCCAGGGGTGGGCAAACTTTTTGTGCGTAGGGCCGCATTGACAAATGTAAAGCTATTGGAGGGTCGCATGTATGCATCAATGTATGTATGCGCGCGCGCGCGCGTGTGTATATATATATATATATATATATATACACACACACACACACACACACACACACACATAGCTCCAACATCATAAGGGAAGAAATATAAACTAGAATCAACTCAGGAAATAAGATATACTATGCACTACAACATCTACTAAAATCAAAGGCGCTATCTCGTAACACCAAAATCACAATATACAAAACACTGATCAGACCAGTTGTGCTGTATGGCTCTGAAACCTGGAGTACAACGAAAGGAGATGAAGCCTTGTTACAAACCTTCGATAACAAAATTTTAAGACGCATCTTTGGACCCATTAGGGATACACAAAGTGGAGAGTGGAAAAGAAGAAGTAACAAAGACATTTATGATCTGTTTAAGTCCCCGCTAATCACTGGTATCATGAAGGCTAATAGACTACAATGGCTGGGGCATATAGAAAGAATGGAAGATAATAGGGAAACAAAACTCGCTTACACTCAGGAAATAAATGACCGTAGACCCCGAGGTAGACCGAGAAGGCGGTGGAGAGATAATACATATACAGATCTACAAGCACTTGGAATCAACGACTGGCAAGAGAAGGTCCACCAGAGAGATGAATGGAGACGGATTGTATCTGCAGCAAAGAACCTCAATGGCTCGGAACGCTGAAGAAGAAGAAGAAGATATATATATATATATATATATATATATATATATATATATATATATATATATATATATATATATATATATATATATATATATATTGTATAAAATGTCCATTTTGCTTACAGCAACCTATCACAATAAGTAATTATTAATTATTTATAGGTTATTAATTAAGCAGTATAAATAAATAATGATTGCAATGTTATTTTACTTATATACTTATACATTATATTTGACAATATGGACAAAAACTGTTACTAATTTGTTAAAAAGATTTTACATGTTATTATAACAAATATTCTTTATTATCTATCAATGGCTTTAATTTAGACACAAACCGACTACACTGTCACTATAATTGTTGATTTCTAATGAGATGTATGTAACTGCTTGCACTTTTTGACAATATTCTTGAAATCTGGAGCAAGTTTACTTGTTGAAATTCGCATGACAGCATGCAAGTTGCAGTCCGACAATAAAGACCTACTCTTAGATTTGTTGATCTTCAAGGAAGAGAATGCTTGTTCGCAAATGTATGTTGATCCAAACAATGATAAAAGTTTAGCTGCAAAGTTTTTCAAGTTGGGAAATGATTCTTGTGATAAAGATCCATAGAAATCCAGCAAACCATCTGACTTGAATTTCTCTTTCAGGTCATGATCTGCTTCTAAGTCAAGCAGCTCCAACTGTATATCCTCTGTGGCTGTATCAGCTTCTGCACTGAAAGGGGAACTGAGAATATTGAACTGTGGCTCTACGTTCTTGAAATCTTGGAATCTCCATCCAAATTCTTCAATCAGTGCATCTAATTGGGCTTTGTACTTTTCAGTCATTTCACCAGAAATGGTTTCTTGTTTCAGCAAAGGGAAGTGACAAAATCTTTTTCACTTGCTTGTCTGGAGTACAGTGAGAGTTTTGCCTGAAATGATTTTACATGTACATACAATTCATGTGCGAAACACACCATTGCCCTGAAGTTTGTCAATTCAGTTCATTTAACTTTTCCATAATTTCAATGGCAAACATAAAGTCTAACTTCCACTCTTTATTGACAATATTAGTATTAAAGTCACATTCAATGCCCTTCATCTCTAGGAACATCACTATTTCTTCTCTGAGTTCCCACACTCGCCTCAACACCTTGCCGAGACTCAGCCATCGAACACTGGTGTGGTACAGGACATCGGATTGTTCAGTTTCCAAATCGTCAAGTAATGCCTTGAACTGTATGTGATTAAGTCCTCTTGATCTGATGAGGTTGATGACACTGACAACTGGGTCAATAACATGCTTGATATTCAAAACAGTTTTACACAGACTTTCTTGATGAATCACACAGTGAAGTGGTAATAATGTGTGGTCTGGATATTCTGCTTTAATCTTATCACTTATCAACTTTACCAGACCTACATTTTTTCCAGTCAAAGCACGAGCTCCGTCAGTTGTAACACTTGCCATCTTGTTCCGAACTAACCCAGTTCTTTCAATACAGTTAGTAAAAGCATTGAATATATCATGGCCTGTGGTTGTGTCTTTGAGTGACTCAACACTCAAGTAACTCTTCAGTGAGTTTGAAAGAAGTGTTTATTCCACGTATAAATATCAATAATTGGGCAGTATCATGTACATCGGTACTCTCATCCAATGCAAGAGACTACCACAAAAATTGTTTACTTGCATCTTGAAGTTTATGCATAACATTGTCACTTATCTTATCAACACGTCTGACCACAGTTCTCCTTGGATAAAGTAATGTTGTCAGATCTGTTTTTTTTTGGTTGTTCTGGACACATAATAGTTTGCTGCATCTAGCAAACATTCCTTGATGAACTCGCCATCAGAAAATGGCTTGTTCTGTTTTACAATTCTGTGTGACAGCACAAGACTAGCTTCAGTTGCAGCATCTTGAATTCAAGACTGTTTAGTGAAAACAGTTTGCTGTTTCTCCAAAATTTTTCACCAACTCAAGGCATTTCCTTTCCCTCCCTTCGGTTGTTAAATTGTATCCGAAATCGGAATATTTTGTTTGATAATGTCTTTTTAAATTGTACTCCTTGAAGACAGCCACTGACTCACGACACAGCAAGCAAACTGATTTGCTACCAACTTTTATAAAACAGTACTTAGTTGTCCATTCATAATTAAAAACACGGCATTCATCTTCAATCTTACGTTTGTTATTGACACTCATTTTTTAAATAAAATTTGAACAGTTAGAACTGTACAAAACTTTAAAACGGAAATGAAACAAAACTTACTTCCGTCTGTGTGTGAAAATAAAATATTCGGAAAACAAGTAGTAAACTCAGAATAAATTTCAGAAATATATCAAGACTACTACAACAAATAAATTAATTTGAACATTGTAAATGTGGAAATAATTTAAACAGCAAAAGACTTTTAAATTTAATATTTTCTTGCAAAATAAATCATTTTATTCACCGGAGAAATATCTGTTTTTCATAAAATCATCCTTATTAAATTTTTACATGTCGATAAATATTTCTCTATATAAAAATCGATAAATTCGCATTTTAGCATAACATGGTTCCAAATGTTGCTGTATGTAGCCAGGGGCCGGGTTGGGGTGAGCGCCCAACCTTGCATAAATACCCTAATGGCTCGTGCATTCATCACCTATGCAGCAGAAGTCCAACTTCTGGCCTTCTCGTGGCGGAACTGTTTTAACTAACAGGAGAAGGGGCGGCGGCGAGTCACTGGCGCCGAGAAATATACAGAACGCTCTAGATGTGTATGCTCGTACGTGCATGCGCAGACATGTGTGTGCGTGCCTATACACCTAAACTCGAGTAAGACCACAGTCTGCTCTAGCAAAGGAAAGGTGCTGAATAAAGAGGCAACCAGCCAGGAGGCGCACCACAGAAATCAGGATGCCACCAATCACACGCAATGAAATATGTCGACTACGGTTAAATGTTACGGTGTTCGCCCTACTTTGGACCCCCAGGCAGGGTGGACCCCCAGTGCCAGGCCATATGCCTCGAAAGAGTCCAACCACAACTACTGGAGGTCCTTCTCAGATGTCCTGTGGAGCCAGGGGACCTGAGAATAGAGCGTCTGGCCATACCAAACAAAGACTAAAACTAATGCACTGGAATGCGGAGGGATTCAGCAACAAAACAATAGAACTAGAAAACATCTTGGACCAAGAAAAGGTAAGCGTATGTTGCTTGCAAGAAACTCACCTCAACGAAAACGAAATGATGTCTTGGAAATTGCCAGTATTAAGGACACTACTTTCTGAACTTAGCAGCCAGCATAAGGTCACCATACAGTGGATACCATCCCACTGTGGAGTACCCGGAAACGACAGAACTGATCGATTGGCTAAGGAAGGAGCAAAAGAAGAACAGCCTGATGTGCCCGTTACATGCCACCAAAAGAAAAGAATGATCAAATCAGTCAGAAAGCCACCAAAACCTGCTCAAGACGACTACCACGTTATGGACAGACCAGAACAAGTCATTATTCTGCTCCTCAGAACAGGACACAATAGATTACGCAACCACATGTATACAAGATTCAAGATTGGTGAATCAGCCATGTGCACGTGTGGATTATCGTCGCAGACAGCAGAGCACATACTCAAAGACTGCCCAAATTACAACATGTCTAGGCTAACCTTCTGGCCAAGAGAGACGACAGTGGAAGATAAACTCTATGGACTGCTGAGTGAACTAAAAAGGACAGTTAAATTCACACAAGAGGCAACATTGCAGTTATAGTATTTAAGGCGAACGAAAGAAGAAGAAGAAGAAGCATTACATTACGAAGGCCAAGGACTGTTTACAAAAATTGATAATTAGAAAGAAATCTTATCAAAAATGTTGAAACAATCATAACGGTACATGAAATTCTTTAAAATTCAACAAAATAACTTAAAACGAAGTAAAAATTATTATTCCTAAATGCCCTCGCGGGCCGCATAAAATCATGTGGCGGGCCGCATGCGGCCCGCGGGCCGTAATTTGCCCACCCCTGGCCTAGGTGATAGGAATGAGAGAGATGACGATTAACAGGCGAAGTGAGTAGGACAAAACCTGGTCTGACACAATCAGGGACTGCGTGCACTTATTTTCGCACTCTGAAAGACAGTCGTTTAGTCGTTTAGTCGTTGGATCAACATCACGGCACACGGTTTAACCCATAAGTGCTCCGTTTTCCTCCTAACTCAAACCTGAGTCGGGAGAAACTCAGCTCAATGCACGAACTCCGTTGCATCGGCAAGGATCCTGAAATACTTTGGGTAGATTTTTAACTCGAAATTTTGCCCCGGCAGCGCCGTTAGGCTACTCTTTTTCGATTTCCAACTGCCAGGGGATGTTTTACGTGCGCAACAATACACACGGGCGTCCGATGTCACTACCCATAGACCAGGGGAAATTTTATTACTGGAAGTCCAGGTGGATTTTTTAAATAAATCCCGGTCCTCACCGGGGCCTGAACCCGGGACCTCCAGCACTCGAGGCGGACACCATACCTCGAGACCACTCAGCCTCCGTCATCATGACACCTAGGAGACTGCAGCCAGAGACCGAAATTAGTGGCGTGCATCATTACGCAAGGGTGCAGTCACTTGTGAGGCAACCAGGACTGCAAGAGCTGAAAGACAGGCTACGATCAAGCCTCACGCCAAGATATGTCATCGACTGGGTTTCTACTCAAAATTCTCCCATTCATTCTCACTGCCGGCAGGTCTGCGTTTTCCAGTCTACTAGTTATTGGTTAGCAGAAACGATGTCTAGGCTCAAGACAAGCTCTCATCCCTCATCATATATCGAAATGTATGCATGCTAAGAGGAGGAAGATGAGATGTTAAAAAAAGGGGTGGGGGGGGGGGGGTAGGTAAATTCTCAAAAACATGTTTTATGCGCTATATATATATATTCGGCTGCTAAGTGGTGTCAGAGTCTTGCGTAGGGCAAGATAAGTAGCTCGTTTTCTGGCTAGTGTGAAGCAGTATCAAACTATCAAATCACACGAAGTGAATATCCGCAACTGTTATTTACAAGCTTTATTTACGCGCTGCATTCAGTATCGCACAGACATCGCGCAATGACAATCCATAGCAATCATTACAGCATAAACAATATCAATACAATACATAAGGATACATGCAATCAATATACATATCACTTACAAGCCAAAATACTCAAGCGTTCGAACCAGTCTCCCACTGTCACACAGGCTAGCTCTCAATGCAGATTCAAAACCACTCGCAGACTCATGCGACCTGTCCATACAAACGCCTAACCCGGTCTGCCTGGCCTTTCGTTCTACACGCTAGTCGGCGCTCAAGTCAGCTGGTGTGACCCCTGCAAGGTTCACGGGGTGTACCGCTGACCAGCGGTTATTTTAGCGTCGCTCAGTTGCTGTGCTTGGCTGCTTATACGGGCGTCGTCGAAGACGCCGCATTCCCTCTGTAGTGTTTAACATCACTCAGGGTTGCGCGTTGTTATGTCGCCTGGCGTTGGCACAGCCAACGCGTCGCAACCTCAGATGTGAGACTTTGACACTCTCCACACCCCTTTTTCATGAAAGGATTTCCTTTCATGTACAATATACATAGGTGTTATTAAACTTGTCAAAATCGAACATTGTATTTCGTCTACATAACTTACTAGTTATTATAAATATATACAGGTGAATAGTAAACAATATGTATACAACAATTATGTTGCACCATGAAGTACAACAGTCAAGTACAATCTATTTGATGGACATTACCTCGCTGTGACACAGCTAGTCCGGTAGGTCACGGCTAAACTGGCCCCTACCTCAACAACCAAGAACAAAAATACTAAAATCATCAGGTTAAACTGTGAGCATCTCCCTCTGAGATAGCTCCATCATCAGACCTCTGTTTAGAGTTTCTAATGAAGGTCAACAGTTTTGGCAATATATTGTCCATATGTAAATGACGTCACATTGACGTGTTATCTATCAAGTACACATGTTAATGGTTACAATACATATTTACACATCACCAAGAATTTAGAGTACTGTCCCTTGGTTATTATACAAAAAATTTAGGAACAATAATTTATCGTCGTTTACATGACATAAATTATCACTACAAATTTATTTCTTAGTGTCATAATTTGATACTTATTGACAAATGTGCACAAAAAGTCACGTTTGTAAAGAAGTAATCAAGTTACGATGCTGAGATTACATATTATAAAGATCGACATATACAATTCCGTATATGGAAATATTTTAAATCACATTTTAATACAATCGTCATAAATTTATAGACTTTTTAGTGTAGTCTGCTAACTTTTAAATTAATATGCAAAAAATACCGGAAGTATACAGCTGTGCTATTTTACACATGTGTTGTGGTGTCATTCACACGACGTTGTTCCGTTCTGGATGGATATTATATAAACGGTGTATTAGTTGTTACTATCAGCTGTTGGATCGTTTCTTCCGCCTTCTGTTCAGATTGTTATGTCGCAGTCATTCTTTCGTACCTTGTTAAAACGTCTTGGACACATCGGTCTGGATACATTCAGGATTACTTCACGCTGTAGTGGCTTGGTAAGTTCCTGGATCCTGTAGTGTTGTCCAGTGACACTTGTCTTTGTAGTGTCTGGTTGTTACAATATTTATGTATTTACAATAATAATCACATTCTTTCTCATACCTTACAGTTATACAACACATTAGTTTACATAATAATGATTCCATTCTTTCACATATCTCACAATTATACACGCATTCATTCGCATAATAATGATAATAATAAGAATCCAAATATGTACATAAGTTATATACATTGGGAGATACAATCTACCCCATCACATTGTTGTACACAGCGTTACTGACACATTGTCACAATTGGCTGTGGTACTGAGCACTATCTACGTTGCAGTTTTATACACCCTCTGCACTGTGCTCTGGTGTTGACTGGGTATTAGGTTCGTCGTATGGGCATCTCGACAAAAGATCTGCAAGACAGTTTTGGGAACCCTTTATATGGTTAATCTCATAGCTATAGTCCTGCAGAAGAAGGGACCATCTTGCCACCTTGCTGTTACTTGGCGTTCCTCTGGTAACAATTGTCAGCGGGCTATTATCTGTTTCAATAATGAAATGTTTACCTAAAAGAAATCTAGAAAGTTTACGTACCGAAAATACCATGGCAAGAGCCTCGAGTTCCGGTGTATTGTAATTTCGTTCGCTGGTGTTCAGTTTTCGAGAGACGTAGTATACTGGGTACAAGATTTGGTCGTGTTCCTGGAGAAGCACACCTCCAATGGCTACGGAGCTCGCGTCACATCTTAATCTAAAAGTAATATTCAAATTTGGCAATTTTAGAATAGGTGCTCTAGAAAAATATGAAAGAATCTTCGTAAATGCTGGCCTCAAACATTCGCTGTTTACAATAACATTGGGATGTTTATTTGTTAGTAAATCAGTGAAACATTTGGTCAATTCAGCAAAATGAGGAATAAATTGTCTATAATAGTTTAAAAGACCTAACACACTTCGCAACTGTTTCTTCGTTGTCGGAAGCGACAATTTCAAAATTCTAGACATGATGTTATCGTCAGTTGATATAAAACCATTTGAGATCTTATAGCCCAAAAATGAAATTTCCTGAAAGGCTATTTCAACTTTGGAAGGTTTTACAGTCAGTCCATGATGTCTAATCCTGTCAAATGTCTGCTGTAGTGCTGTTATGTGATCTGTCATGTCCTTTGTGTGTATGCAAATGTCGTCCATGTACCAAATGATGTTAGCAATGTCTGTCAAAAGAATTCTTGTCATTCTGACGAAGGTAGCCGGTGCATTGACTAATCCGAAAGGTAGTTTACACCATTCGTATAAACCCCACGGTGTGGCAAATGCAGTCAGATGTATACTGTCAGGATGTACAGCTATCTGCCAGTAACCTTTTGTCATGTCAAGTTTAGTAAAATAACGTGAGTCAGATAGTTCAGTCAGGATGTCTTCACAGTTGCTCATTGGTTCTAAATCCAACTGTGTAATGCTGTTGAGTTTACGATAGTCCACACAGAGTCTGATAGTTTTGTCCTTTTTCCTTACTAAAACTATTGGTGAACAAAAATGAGATTGTGAACGTCGAATGATATGATTTGCTTCTAAATCAATGATTTCTTGATGTAATTTTTCCTTATAGTGTATAGGGATAGAATACGGTCTACACTTGATAGGAATGTCGGATGTCAAGATGATTTGGTGCTGAACTAAATCTGTCTGTCCTGGGCTGTCAGAAAAGATCGTCTTGTACTCTTGTATCAGTTGTCTGCAACTGTCAGTCTGTGTCTGCGTCAGTTTAGGATTTACCTTAATGTCCTGTAAGTTGGTCGTCGTGTCAAGAACTGGTGTCGGTATCTCATCAGTGTCGTTGTCGTCCGTCTGGTGCACTATGGTGGTGCCTGCTGCAGTTTCTACTTGGTCGTCTTGCCTGTGGTAATATGGTTTCAGCATGTTAATGTGGAAAATTGTGTGTTTGTCCCTAACTGCAATTTCGTAATCTACCGTCGAAATTTGTCGTAGTACTTTGAACGGTCCTTGCCATGAGTCAGTGAGGAGATGTCTATCACTTGGCAAAAGAAGAAGAACGTCCTGTCCTGGTGTCAGTGTAATAGTTCTATTTCCTCTGTTAGCATATTGTCGGTAGATAGCTCCTGATTTTTGGAGAGCTTCTTTAGCTAACACACATGATTTCATAATTCTGTCACGCAATGATGTTACATGTTCATATGACTGAAATGGGTTTAGGCAAAGTTGTACTTTCAGTCAACATAGATTCATACAAGATAATGGGCCGCGTGGTTGTGCACCATATAACATTTCAAATGGTGAGAACCCAGTGCTGGAATGGGGCACTTCCCTATATGCAAACAAAATTGCAGGCAGATAAGTATCCCAATCTTCAGGGTGTTCTTGGGTTACTTTAGAGAGCATATGTTTCATATCGCCGTTAATCTTTTCCACGATACCGGTCGAATGCGGGTGATAGGGACTGTTGAAGCATTGTTTAACACCCAACATCTTGGTAAAGGCTTGTGTAGCTGAGGCAATAAACTGGCTACCCCGATCTGAAAGGATGGTATCAGGGAATCCTACCCTCGCAAAAATATGAAAGAACACTTCCATGATATCTTTGGAAGTTATGTTCTTCATTGGAATCGCTTCTGGCCACCGACTGCATAGATCAATGAGTGTTACAATGTACCTATTACCTCTCGATGTTACATGGTTAAGAGGACCAACTATATCGACCGAGATCTTTTCAAACGGTCTACTAGCCAAATCAGTAACTTGCAATTCAGCTTGTGGGTGTTTACCCTTTTTGACAAGCTTTTGGCAGATGTCACACGATCTGCAATACTGTTTGGTATCGTTGCAAAACTTAGGCCAATAAAATTGAGTAAGTAACCTTGCTCTAGTTTTAGCATACGCCATGTGTCCTGCAAAGGGTATGTCATGAGCTATATTCAATGCTTGCTTGCGGTTTTCTAACGGTAGCACTGTTTGTTCTATAGTGCTGGCACCTTTGGTGTAGTACCGTGTTAGAATTCCGTTCTTCAGAGCAAAGTACCATTGAGCATTCTTTGCTACTCTTGGCTTTTGGCCTACAAGTTTAAAATACTTTTGCAAAGATCGATCGGCTTTCTGAGATGTTATAAACTTCTCCCTAGTTGTCTCAGGAGATGTTACAACTGGACTTACTCGTTGTAAAGCCTCTGTCTGATCGATTCGATCTTGCATCTGTGCAGTAGATCTAGTTACTGCATTTATTACATCACAACGATCATTCTCATCACACGTTGATGTCACATTCACACAATTACATGTATGTTCTGGCGTAAGCCAGATTGGCATTTGTACATTCAATTACAGGTGGTAATACATCATGAATGGTGATTTGTGATGAAGGTGAAATGGTAGTATCAATATTACAAATGACAGTTGATGTAATACTGTCATGTGGCATGTCATTCACTTCAGGAAGGTTTCCAATGATAACATCGCAACAAGGATTGGTTAATGCTGCGCATTTAACCTTTCCTGTAAGGAATGGTGTAGTTATATATGCCCATGCAAGTGGATATTTCTCTATGTTACCTGAGAACGTCCTGCATGTGACATATTTACCACTATATTGTGATGGTAAAATGTAATCTCTCTTCACGCCAATGAGCGTACTTCCGCTATCACGTAAAACTGTGGCAGCTCTACCATTAACATACCCCTGGTGGATGTTTAGTTTACCTTGGGAGTTTACTACAAAATTGGCCTCCTCATTGGTAACAGGTATAGAATGGCCGCATGTTAACACGCCATCCTCATGAAATTGATCACAAATGGTACATTTTTCATGATGGAACACATCAATGGAATGTGCTGAGTTTACTGGGTGATCTTGTACACTTTCATCTTCTGAAGAAGAACTGTCAAACATGGCTGCATTAGCCTTTCTGGTCATTGCCTTGCCCTTACAATCCTTACGCCAGTGACCAAAAGCCTTACAAAGATAACATTTGGTAAGACTTCTGTAGTTCTTCCTTTCTTTATCTTGCTTAGAAATGTAGTTCTGCAAGTAAACAGTGTACCCAGGATGTTGGTCACACATATCATTTTCATTGTGTGATAGGTGGCAATATCTGCACTGATAAAATTTCTCTGCAGCTTGTTTATATGGTCTTTGTTTGTTATTTGACCTTGACTGATATTTGCCATATGTAGCTGCTGCTACAAAGTCTGTGCTGGTCAGACTACTAGAGAAACATTGCTTATTGGCTGCAAAATAACCAGAGCCACGACTTTCAATCTGTTGGACACTTTCACACTGACATTCCAACAAAAATTTAGAAAATGGGGGTGGGAGAGATGTGATAATCTTATCTCTCAACATAAGATCAACTAATTTGTCATAACTTCCATTTACTTTGGCTGCTGACAGCCATTTAGAAAAAATATTCTGAATTTCTGAGATGTAATCAGAGAACGTGTGTGTAGGCTTAGGCGACAACTTCCTAAACTGTTCTCTATAACCTGATTCATCCAGTAAAAAATGTGACATAATTTTCGCCTTAATGTACAGATAATCTTCTTTCAGGTCATTTGGGATCGACTCTATGACTTTCAGAGGTTCCCCAGAAAGACTTCTTACATATACTATACCCCATTCAGGTTTTGGAATTTTATAATGATCCATGACAAATTCAAAATTTTGGGTGAATGCTGCTATGCAATCACCTGTGTTGTAACTTTTAATCAGACCTTGGTATTTCTTGTAAGGTTGATCTTTGTCTGTTTCTCTATTATTTTTATCTTTAGAAGATTCAGCTTTTAGCTGTTCAATTTTCAGTTGTGTTTCTTGTTCTTCTCTCTTGCTTTGGGCTAAGATCTCAGCTTGCCTCACTGCAGCTTCTGATTGTGCCTGTTGAAGCTTTAGAGCAGCTTCTGATTGTGCCTGTTGAAGCTTTAGAGCAGCTTCTGAGTCCTTTAGAGCAGCTTCTGATTGTGCCTTTAACGCCCTTTCGGCCGCTCTCTCATTTCGCTCACCAATTTGCTCCTGTTTCAAGAGATATTCTGCATATTTACTTTCACTCCATGCTCTCAATCCCTCACCAGACATATTCATTTTTAAACCCATTTCAATGAAATCGTTTAAAGAAGACATGATGAACAATACGTATGATGAAATGAATATAAACAAAATTACTTATGGTGTTAGTAATTTACAAATATTTCTAGCACAGTTGATGTTTAAAGCCAGACTAACGAAAGTATAAAGAGGAATGAAAAAATTTTTATACTCAAGTAATCCTTGGGCAATGTGCTGTTCAGTGGTGCTCGAAATCACACTGGAACGTCCTTCGGGTTGACGCACAAAAAATTTTTTGAAGTTCACAAGGTTCAGGTAAAGTTGACACAAAAAACCTGTACTTTTGAAACTAAACGAAATTAGAACGTTTGTAAATGTATGGTGTATGTAATGTCACTGAAGTCTGTATAGGTTTGTATGCTGTCAAGTATTATTGTTAGTCGTTACCACAATCAACAACTTTCACGCTCACACTAACCCTACTCAATGACATTCAAGGGCACGGCCGCCATTTTGGATTTTAGGTACAAAATTGGTTGAATTTGGCGATAAGTCTGAAGACGCCTCGGTTGGCTTCAAATAATGTCTTCACACTTATAATTTAATGAAATCAACACTATTTAACCGTTACTTTACCCTAATCTGTGACTTGCGCACTTCTATCAACATCTTCACATTCGATTCAAAAACTCGGACAAAAAAATCTACAAGTTCGCATTCAGTTCAAAACTCGGACGAGAAACCCACGTTCGCACTTGTCAGAGTCTTGCGTAGGGCAAGATAAGTAGCTCGTTTTCTGGCAAGTGTGAAGCAGTATCAAACTATCAAATCACACGAAGTGAATATCCGAAACTGTTATTTACAAGCTTTATTTACGCGCTGCATTCATTATCGCACAGACATCGCGCAATGACAATCCATAGCAATCATTACAGCATGAACAATATCAATACAATACATAAGGATACATGCAATCAATATACATATCACTTACACGCCAAAATACTCAAGCGTTCGAGCCAGTCTCCCACTGTCACACAGGCTCGCTCTCAATGCAGATTCAAAACCACTCGCAGACTCATGCGACCTGTCCATACAAACGCCTAACCCGGTCTGCCTGGCCTTTCGTTCTACACGCTAGTCGGCGCTCAAGTCAGCTGGTGTGACCCCTGCAAGGTTCACGGGGTGTACCGCTGACCAGCGGTTATTTTAGCGTCACTCAGTTGCTGTGCTTGGCTGCTTATACGGGCGTCGTCGAAGACGCCGCATTCCCTCTGTAGTGTTTAACATCACTCAGGGTTGCGCGTTGTTATGTCGCCTGGCGTTGGCACAGCCAACGCGTCGCAACCTCAGATGTGAGACTTTGACAAGTGGCGAAGGGTATACGGACGCAATTCGCAATCCCGCATACCGCGTTCGAAACACAGCTTCGGGCGATTTGGAAGCAGGTCGTCTTGCGTTGGTTTCCATTCAATGATATGAGTGGTGGTTGTTCAGAAATCAATGGCAAACTACTGAACATAAACTTGTCCAGGAATTACAAACAGCCAAAGTATGCTGGAGTTGACTGCTGCCTCCTATAAAGGATATGCAACTAACTTATTTATATACATCCTCAGGTCAACCAGGTTTCATATAAATTGGTATCAGACAATTTTAAGAATTTTCTGGGAGTTGCCTGGGAAGGAAAGGAAGAGAAGAGGAAAACAGATGATAAAAGACAGCCCCTCCCCACCCCCCAAGGTCAGCTCCGGAAAAGTAGACATCAAACGAGAGGGATGGGCAAACCGATAATGATAGCAGACACACCAGCAACAACGACAAAAGCAAAAAGGATGGCAAAAAAGAGGAACTCGGCCAGACAGGCAGTAATAGAAGCTGTCTAACGCACAAAAGACCATAAAACCTATACCTCACTATGAACCACCACAACTATAACCAACGTCATTGAGACGGGTTGAACGAGGTGGAAAGTTTCTTTTTTTCGACAAATCGGAATCGGAATCGGAGAAAATTTGTCACCTAACCTGATATATCGTGACCTAGAAGATGTTAACGTCTAATTTTTATCAGAAGGCAGTATCTGCTATAGGACTACAAATGCTTCTGTATCTCAGTACGTTTAACTTTCACTTGGTGGGTTATTTGAGAATCTTCGGAAGGACAGAGCTTTATTTTTTACGTCTGCTGTATCGACGCTCAGGTCGCCTCAGCCACGGAAATGTCTTGCATCAATCAGGATGAACTGGACATTCCTCTCAATCCGCCATTTTCACGGGAACTGTGTTGCATATCTACCCTTTCCTTCCCCAAACTTAGACATCAGCCCCCGGGAAGGTTAACCAGGTCAAGTCAATAAATGCCCGCACAAGTAGGATGTGTCGGCCTAACGGCGCAAGAACGCAGCTCTGCTGTAATCATGCACAACGCAACCACGTCCGAAAATACTCTCCGGAAGAAGAAGAAGAAGAAGAAGAAGAAGAAGAAACTAGCTGGGTGCACACAACTGTTATGTTACATCCACAGAGAGGCATGGCGATGTTAGCCAGAATAGAAAGTCAGTCTATAAACAGACCGCACCAGCAAGGGGTGCTTAAGGCGTTAGCTGCAGTGAGGCTTCAACCAACCCACTCCAAGCCAACCTATCCTTAGCTTAGCTGTCTTATGCAGCTTCGCCTATGTCCTCCCTATATTACACATTTCTGTCTCTACTTCTCTTCACTGTGTTCCCCCCCCCCCCCCCCCCTCCCCCCCCCCCCCCCCCCCCCCCCCCCCCCCCCCCCCCCCCCCCCCCCCCTCATTCTTTTGCCTTGTGGATTCCAGACAATGGTCTTTCCGTTTATACTATTCGCCGGTTTTCCAAATATATGGCCTATCCCAGCGACAAGAAAGGGTACAGAACACTCCACGCAATGTTAGCGATGTATCCGCCTGGCAATGACCAGTAAGTTCATTCAGTTATCTGTATTTGCCATTCCAAGAACTGGTTAGATGTATTCATTTGTATCATTGATTTTTTTTTTTTTTAAATTCGCATATACTTTACATGACATCGCTGTCAACAGCAGCATCTTTCAGCTGTCTGTTGATTTCTTGGCAAGATTACGCTCAGTAGTTTGCCATTGCTTTCTGAGCGGCAGGCTCAGTTATCCCGCAAGTCACCAGCGGGGATCGAACCGCTTCCAGCTCTCGCCCGCCACGAGACTCCGCGCGATAAACGGGATTACGGAGAAAGTGTTGTAACCCCTCGGCCAGAGAGACCGGCACCATTGATCTATATACTATGAAAACGCAAAAGTATAGCGCTTGACATTTCTATGTACATGTTGGGGGGGAAGCGCACAGTATGTATATAAACATTCTCCGAGACAAATTAATTTAAAAAAAAAACCACTTAATTAAAACATGAAATAACAATAACTAGTGAATCCACACACAAGCGCTCGCGCGCACGCACGCACGCACGCACACACACACACACACACACACACACACACACACGTTGGAAATAATAATACACATCTGTTATTTACTGGTCACAGTGAAGCATGAGATCCCGCGGAAAGGATTCCAGTCCCATTTGTTTGCTTTAGATCGGCGCGCACACATCACATCATTGTTCTACAATAGCGATACCTGTAGCACTTAAAATATTGCTTATGTATATCGGCAGCGTATTGGCTAGACACCAGCTTGCTGACATGGTGGTCTTGGGTTTGATCTATATCTGGACTTTTTCAAACTAAAAAATAAATCAAAAACAAAAGCAAAACAAAAAGGTGACCTGGGCTTCCAGGTAGACCCAACCAAAAATGGGCACCAAGTACGTCTTGGGAAGTAAATGCGGCCGGTGTGATACTGACCACATCACCCATCGAGAACGGATTGGTCCTATACAACTTTGGGCCTTACACCGTATGACTATTGCACTTAAGGCAGTGGTTCGCAACCGGTGGGGAATTCCCCACCAGGGGGGAATTTTAGGGTTTCCATGGGGGGGGGGGGGGTGTTAAGATTATTTCAAGATAACAATCAACTACTGGCTCTAATTCATAGGGAACAGTATGAGTGAAGCCTCGTATGCGTAGACCGACCCATCCACATACCTCATGCGGTATGCCGCAGGCAGCTTTCCTCTCTCTCTCTCTCTCTCTCTCTCTCTCTCTCTCTCTCTCTCTCTCTCTCTCTCTCTCTCTCCCCGCTTACATCTTTCTTCTCTGTGCCTACATACTTCACGTGTATTACTAGTGGTTGGATCTTATACAGCCCCAATAACTCAAGCACTGGGCGAGTAGATCCTTAAATATGTTGTTTAACAACCACACTGACTATTTCATAGGGTACAGTATGAGTGAAACGTCGTACGTGTAGACCGACGTACTCCGCATACCTCAGGTGGTATATCACAGGCACTTTTCCTCTCTCTCTCTCTCTCTCTCTCTCTCTCTCTCTCTCTCTCTCTCTCTCTCTCTCTCTCTCTCTCTTCTTACATATACCTTGCACATGCCCACACACACTAGCATTTTGTCTGTTGAGGTGTGTCTATGTATGTAAGCGCGTTCACGCATATCAGTCCACCCAGACTTTAAGACTCGCCCCTATAATAACATAATGGGGTTGGTTAGCACCACCTTCAAACTTGCGCGCCTCATACTCCACTAATACATCCACTGTGATTGCTCAGATGCCCTTGCCAGACTAGTTACCGTCCTCCCTTCTATGTGCTCACTGAACCGTAACACCCAGCACCGGGTATCAGAATACATCGGAGATTTTCTCAGTCACTTTTAATCCGAGCGGTGAGGTGGGTATGAACGTTTTCTCTATTAACATTTTGTTTTTCATTTAAACATTTTCTTCAACTAACATTCTTTTCAACTAACATTTTTTTTTCAATTCTCATTTTCTCTTCATTGCTTCCATTTTTCCATGCTTTTGTTCTTCTCGTCCTGTCGTCACCTTCTGATGTAGTCACAGGAGATCTCCTTGACTGTATGTTGTGTTTGTGAATGTGTTTGTTTGCTGATGAAGGCTAATCGCCGCAACGTTCTGTATGTGTCTTAACTCTGTTATGTAAAGCTGCACTACTTTGTCTCTGTATCTCAGTACGTTTAACTTTCACTTGGTGGGTTATTTGAGAATCTTCGGAAGTACAGAGCTTTAGTTTTTACGTCTGCTGTATCGACGGTCAGATCGCCTGAGCCACGGAAAGTTCTTGCATCAATCAGGATGAACTGGGCATTCCCCCCAACCCGCCATTTTCACGGGAACTGTGTTGCATATCTATCCTTTCCTTCCCCAAACTTAGAAACCAGCCCCCGGGAAGGTTAACCCTGTCAAGACAACAAATGCCCGCTTAAGGCATTTCGAAATTTCTGTTGATGAGGACGTAATCAATCTGGTTTCTTATATTTTTGTCTAGGAGGAGTGCTGCATAGTTGTTGCTCACTCTGAAGTATATTTCGGATGCTGCCAGCTACTATGTAACGTTCAGGGAGACATACAACAATGTGATGTTTTCAATGTATCCGCCTGGCAATGACTAGTAAGTTCATTCATTTATCTGTATTTGCCATTCCAAGAACTGGTTATACGGATTTATTTGTACGATTGATCTACATACTATGAAAACGCAAAAGTATAGCGCTTGAATTCACTCTATACATCTATTCCTCACTCTGACGGTCTTAAAATCTTGGAATTTTTCTTAGACAAAAGGCACGGCCCCACCATAGACACCGGACCATTGCTGCGTCTGGCAGAATTAGTCCTTAACCTCAAGTCATTTGAGTTTAATGAGGACTATTTTGACCAGATTAGCGGGGTTACCATGGGCACTAAGATGGGCCCGAGTAAGGCCTGTCTATTCATGGGCTATCTGGAACACCAGGTATGGAGTCAAAACGCCGGTAGGCTCCCGGGGCTCTACAGGAGGTATATCGATGACTGTTTTGGTGTTTCAGACATGCCATTGTCTGATCTCCAGGACTTCATTGCCTTTTTCTCCGACTTTCATCCAAGCATCAGACTCACCTCCACTGTTTCCTCGCCGGCTGTTAATTTCTTAGACATTACAATTTCCTTGGGTTCTCCTGGTCTATGCACGATGGTTTACTATAAACCTACTGACTCGCGTGCATTCCTTCTCTATACCTCCTCCCATCCTCCCTCTTGTAAGGATTCCATTCCTTTCTCACAACTGTTACGTCTCCGACGGCTTTGTCATGATAATAGCGACTTCCGCCAAAAAGCCCACGAAATGTTGAATTTCTTCCGCCTTCCAGGCTATCCTGAGAATGTTCTGTCTACAGCTCTTTACCGCTGCCAGTCTATTAGTCGTGCCGAGGCTCTCTCCTCCAGGCCTAAACCACGTAATAATAAACCTATTCTCTCACTAATCTACCATCCTCATAATATTGCTGCCAAGAATATTCTCATGAGGCATCTATCCATTCTCCAGGCATACCCGGTAACTCGCGATGTCTTCTCAGAGGCCCCACTGGTGGCGGGATCGTAACCTGAGGGATGTGCTGGTCCATAGCACTCTACCCCAACCTCACAAGTCTCTTCCTGGCACATCGGCATGTCTTTGATCTCGTCGTAAGACCTGTCCACATGTCCTTCAAACCCAGAGTCTGGCTTTCCCTAAGACTATTTTCCACATCCGGGAGGGTTTCTCATGCACGAGTCGCAACGTTATCTATGCGATCATCTGCACACGTTGTGACATGAGATATGTTGGGGAGACAGGTCTTCGTCTGGCGGACAGATTTAGGCAACACCTCTCTGATATCAACAGTGGTGCCCAGAAACCGGTACCCCTACACTTCAACAGTTCCGACCACTGTGGCGTTGCCGACATACAGGTCACGGCGATCAAATCGTGCACATCTCACGAACGCGATCGCAAGACATTGGAAAACCGTCTCATCTTCCAGTTGGGTTCACTCTCCCCTCACGGCCTCAATGTCCAACACAGTTTTATTTAAGTCCCTAACGCCCCCTGCCCCTCCCATCCCCGTAGTCGTATAGTCCACTAATAAGCTAGTTGCATGTCCTTCACAGGACGTCGTAGTCAACGCCAGCATTATCTTTGCCTTCTGTGACTTCCCGGGTAGTTTGCGTTCAGTCGCTTCTCATTGCTTTCTGAACAACCGGCACTTGTGCTATTTTATGATGGCAAACGCGGGGCGGTCTGCATCCAAATCTCTCGCAGTGGTGTTTCGAGCTTGGCGTGCGGAATTGCGAACTGCATCCGTTACATCGTCAGTCTGCTATAGTGCTCTACCTATCCATATTTTTCCTTTTCGCTCTCAAGGGCGCACCGTGGGTTCCCTCACCGGTTGTCTTAGCCAATCCCCGAGCTTCTGGCTTTACTGACCTTTAGTCAGTTGACCATGTTAACCACTACATCCGGTTTATTCCATCCACGGATAGCCGCTCAAGCAAGGATACAGATAAGTAACCTTAATATTTTCATGTAGTGTCTTTCGAGTATTTGCTTGTCTATTTTCGTTTGTTTGTTCTGTGCTGACGAAGGCTATGGCCACAACGTCCGGTTTGTTTCTTGTAGTCGTGCTCTAGTAAAGCTCACAATTTACTCCTCGTTTGTTGGTGATTCATTCATTGACATTTCTATGTACACGTTGGAGGGAAGCGCACAGTTTGTATATAAAAATTCTCTGAGACAAATTATTTTTTTTTTTTTTAAACTCCATTAAAACATGAAATAACAATAACTAGTGAATCCACACAAACTCACACACACACATCACACACGCGTTTGAAATAATAATACACACCAGTTATTTACTGGTCACAGTGAAGTGTGAGATCCCGCGGAAAGGATTCCAGTCCCAATCGTTTGCTTTGGATCGGCGCGCACACATCACATCATTGTTCTACAATAGCGATACCTGTAGCACTTAAAATATTGCTTATGTATATCGGCAGAGTATTGGCTAGACACTAGCTTGCTGACATGGTGGTCTTGGGTTTGATCTATATCTGGGCTTTATCAAATTAAAAAAAAAAAAATTTTAAAAAAAATAAAAAAAGAAGGTGATCTGGGCTTCCAGGTAGACCCAACCAAAACTGGGCACCAAGTTCGTCTTGGGAAGTAAATACCACCGGTGTGATACTGACCCCATCACCCATCCAGAACCGATTGGTCTATACAACTTTGGGCCTTGCACGTATGACTATTGCACTTAAGGCAGTGGTTCTCAACCGGTGGGGAATTCCCCACCAGGGGGAATTTTAGGGTTTCCATAAGGAGGGGGGGGGGGGGGGGGAATTAAGATTATTTCAAGATAGCGTTAATACAAGAACCAATTACTTGATATTGTTTTTCCCTCCATACTTTATGGTTCTGTACTTCTCGCCCTTCTGAAATTCGTTTTATAACGTAAGTTGGCCCCCAAATCACGTTTTATGTAGATGTCTAGACGTGTTCTAGTATGTGTTATTAAATTTAGCTTACATTTTTACGTATATTATGTAGGGGCGGGGGTGGGGGATTTATAGGGAGGAAAAACGAAAAGGGGAGGGGAGGGGTGACATTCTAAACATGAGGTGAAGGAGTGCATGAGCCAAAAAAAAAAGGTTGAGAACCACTGACTTAAAGTGAATAATATGATCATTTGCTGTTTGTTTTTAATGGTTCTGTGCCACTTTAAAATGTCGGGGAGGTTTGGGTAAGAGCTATGAGAAGGAGTTGAGTTCCGATTTGGGTCTTGCACCGTAAGACCATTGCATTTAATGTGTATATTTAATGTGCACACTGGCGGCTTAGGTCATATGGTCGTCTTCTACTGACCGGAGCAGCAGTGGGATTCGGCAGCCCCCTGAGCGACTGAGCAGCCCTCTATAGAAACACACTGCTCACCTCCATAGCAAGAGGGAGGGGCTAGAAAAGGTGCCCTAAACATTGTCTGCTCCATCACTACCTAACCAGCTAGCCGCGGTTGGTGGGTACCCTAAACTGCGGTCGACATACAAACAAAGAAAAAACAGGTAAAGCTAAAAGAGCAAACCATATTCCCTTAACAATCGGAATTTGGAATATACGCACCCTACTTGACAGAGATGGTGCGTTGGGTCCAGAGAGACGAACAGCACTGATTGGGAGAGAGCTGGGCAGGTACAACATCGACATTGCAGCCTTGAGCGAGACACGACATTGCAGCATTGAGCGAGACACGACATTGCAGCCTTGAGCGAGACACGACTTGCAGAAGAAGGCCAAATCTGTGAAATAGGTGCCGGCTACACATTTTTCTGGACTGGAAGGAAAAGCGAGGAAAGACGCCAATCCGGTGTGGGATTTGCCATTAAGTCTGCCCTGGTAGGCAAACTAGCTGGATTTCCAAAGGCTATAAACGACAGGCTCATGACCATTAAGTTGCCCCTGCTGAATGGAAGGAAGCATGCGACTATTGTGAGTGTCTACGCACCAACTATGACCAATTAAGATGATGTCAAGTACAAGTTCTATGAGGACCTGCACAATGTATTAACATCTGTTCCCAAAGGAGACAAACTTATACTCCTTGGGGATTTCAATGCCAGCGTTGGCACGGACACCACCTCTTGGAGTGGCATTATTGGACAGCACTGAGTCGGAAATTGTAACAGCAATGGACTCCTCCTTCTTCAGACATGTGCCGAACACGATCTCCTGATTACCAACACAATTTTCCGTCTCCTCATGAGAAACAGGACATCGTGGTTGCACCCTCGATCGAAACACTGGCACCTCATTGACTATGTCATAGTCAGGAGGAGTGACAGACAAAACGTTCGGGTGACAAAATCCATGTGTGGTGCCGAATGTTGGAAAGACCATCGTCTCATTATCTCGAAAATAAACATTCACATCAAACCACTGCGGCTTCCTCAGGGGGTGAAAATGCAAAAAAAAAAAAAACTAAATGTCACCCGCCTAAACAGCAAGAAAATGCAGCTGTCGTTTGAAAATATGCTGGAAGACCGCCTCAAGCCCAATGCTGCAGCTAAACAGGATACAAAAACAGAATGAAGAGCCCTAAAGGACATAATTTACAACACTACTAGGGACATCCTGTGTCCAACTCCCCGAAAGCATAAAGACTTGTTTGATGAAAATTCCGAAGACATCAACCAATTGCTAGCCGAGAAACATCTTCTCCTAAAGGTACATTTGCATGACCCGAAGTCAACATAAAAAAAGATGCCTTCAAGAACATTCAGAGAGTAGCGCAGCAGAAACTTCGGCACATGCGGGACTCCTGGCTGAGCAGCAAAGCTGATGAAATTCAAGGCTTTGCTGACAGACATGATATGAAAAACTTCTACGACTCACTGAAATCGGTCTATGGTCCTACATCACCAGGCACAGCTCCACTCCTCAGTGCAGATGGGTGAACATTGGTCACCAATAAGAAAGACATCCTTCAGCGCTGGGCAGAACATTTCAGCAACATCTTAATGCAACTTCCTTCTTCGATGATGAAACCATCAACTGCCTTCCTCAAGTTCCCATCAATGATACACCTGATGACCTGCCAACCATAGAGTGGAAGTAAACAAAGCCATCCAGTAACTCTCCAGCGGCAAGGCACCTGGTCCGGACTCCATCCCGGCAAAGATATACAAGGCAGGTGGGCCGGTCCTAACAGAGCAGCTTCACCAAGTCTTTACAAACATATGGGTGAACGAGACCATGCCACAAGATTTCAAGGACGCGTCAATAGTCCACCTTTACAAACGAAAAGGAAACTGCCAATCCTGTGACAACCACCGAAGCATCTCCTTGCTTCAATTGCAGGGAAGATACTCGCCAGAATTCTTCTCAATCGCCTCACGGCCCATCTCGATTAAGGTCTTCTTCCGGAGAGCCAGTGTGGCTTCAGAAAAGAAGGTGGAATTGTTGACATGATTTTCGCTGCAAGGCAGCTGCAAGAGAAATGTCAGGAACAGAACTGCGAAATGTTCTTCACTTTCATTGACCTTACCAAGGCTTTTGATACAGTCAGCAGAGACGGACTATGGAAGATTATGGCAAAATATGGCTGTCCACGAATGTTTGTCCAAATAGTGCGGCTATTTCATGATGGCATGCAGGCAAGAGTACAGGAAAATGGTGAACTGTCTGAGCCCTTTCCTGTCACCAATGGAGTGAAACAAGGATGTGTCCTGGCACCAATACTGTCCAGCCTCATGTTTTCAGCTATGTTCACTAATGCTTTCGAGAACAACGACATTGGAATAGACATCAACTACCGCATGGATGGAAAGTTATTCAATCTCAGAACGCTGAAAGCTAAAACCAAAATTGACAGCGACACCGTCAGAGAGCTCCTGTTTGCTGATGATTGCGCTCTATACGCCAACTCAGAGGCGGACATGCACCATAATGTTTCAGCTTTCTCACATGCCTATGCCAACTTTGGGCTCAATATCAATTTGGTGAAGACTGTAGTTATGTACCAGCCAGCTCCAGGGAATAATCATACTGTACCGAATATCAAAGTGAATGGTCAAAGTCTAAGTGTTGTGGACAAATTCACCTGCTATATGCTTGTGAAACCTGGACTGTTTATCAGCGACACGATAGGAAATTAAACCACTTCCACACAGTCTGCCTTAGGAAGTTACTGAAGATTAAATGGCAAGACAAGATCCCAGACACTGAAGTCCTAGAAAGAGCGTCCATGCCCAGTATCCACACTCTACTAATGAAGAATCAGATTTGCTGGGCTGGTCACTTGACTCGCATGCCAGATCACAGGCTCCCTAAACGAATATTTTACGGCGAGTTGCGTTGTGGTAAACGCTCCCAAGGCGGCCAGAGGAAACGCTTTAAAGACACTCTGAAAATCTCACTGAATGCTTTTGGAATTCATCATGACACATAGGAGACTGCAGCCAGAGACCGAAATTCGTGGCGTGCATTATTACGCAAGGGTGCAGTCACTTGTGAGGCAACCAGGACTGCAAGAGCTGTGAAGAAAAGACAGAACAGAAAAACGACTGCAGAAAATCCTTCTCCTTGTCAAAGAACATTTCGAGCCAAAATATGCCTCATCAGCCATCTAAGAACTCACGGCTCCATACTTTCAACCCCACTGGATGAAATGAATGGTCATCATCATTCTTGATGGACAAACAACAACAACAACAACATTAGCAGTCTTTGCTAGATATTGGCGGTCGCCATGACTCTCATTGCTGACAAACCTTTTCGAGCTTTCGTTATGACATAATCGACATGATCTCTGAAAGACAGTCGTTTAGTCGTTTAGTCGTTGGATCAACATCACGGCACACGGTTTAACCCATAATTGCTCCGTTTTCCTCCTAACTCAAACCTGAGTCTGGAGAAACTCAGCTCAATGCACGAACTCCGTTGCATCGGCGAGGATCCTGAAATACTTTGGGTAGATTTTTTTTTTTTTATAACTCGAAATTTTGCCCGGGCAGCGCCGTTAGGCTACTCTTTTTCGATGTCCAACTGCCAAGGGATTTTTTACGTGCGCAACAATACACACGGGCGTCCGATCTCACTACCCAGAGACCAGGGGAAATTTTGTTACTGGAAGTCCAGGTGGATTTTTTAAATAAATCCCGGTCCGTCACCGGGGCCTGAACCCGGGACCTCCAGCACTCGAGGCGGACACCATACCTCGAGACCACTCAGCCCCCGTTATCATGACACCTAGGAGACTGCAGTCAGAGACCGAAATTCGTGGCGTGCATCATTACGCAAGGGTGCAGTCACTTGTGAGGCAACCAGGACTGCAAGAGCTGAAAGACAGGCTACTATCAAGCCTCACGCCAAGATATGTCATCGACTGGGTTCTACTCAAAATTCTCCCATTCATTCTCACTGCCGGCAGGTCTGCGTTTCCAGTCTACTAGTTATTGGTTAGCAGAAACGACGTCTAGGCTCAAGACAAGCTCTCATCCCTCATCATATATCGAAATGTATGCATGCTAAGAGGAGGAAGATGAGATGTAAAAAAAAAAAGGGGGGGGGGGGGGCGGGGGGTAGGTAAATTCTCAAAAAACATGTTTTATGCGCTATATATATATTCGCCTGCTGTCAGCAACTCACTTGCGACAGGCATACAAGGATTCCCTTCTTTTGCACTACACGAAAGTGACAACTCGTATTGTTTGCAAAAGGATACATTTTTATTCGGATCTGATCATATAATAGCTCCACGAGCGGAATACCACAACGGTATTAAACATCATAGGACGTGATGAAGATAAGATGGAATGAGGAGATGATATTAATATTATAACTACTGAAGCTAAGCTAAACTATATAACTATTATACTGTCCTTAACAACGTCTGATTCCTATGCCGTCCGGTCTCTGTCTGAGCCCGCTGAGCGTATCGTGTTCAGCCACGGGCTATTAGCTCAGCGTGGGTTCGTTAGTTTACGTGCTGGGCACTGGGCTGTGTTGACCAGAATTACTTGGTCCTTCCTCGTGAAGTGGGTTTCCCAGTCTCTTGGGTAACCCCAGCTCATCTGTACTGGTTGCCCTCCTTGTTGACACAAGTGTGTCCCGTTATAGCTATTTATAGCGTTTGTGTCTCTCCTGTCTGGTCTCCTATCCTGTTACGTCACTTGCCCTCTTCCTAAGCTCTATTTTAGCTCTCCTTAGCTTAGAGCTCTCTCCTAAGTCGTTGGCACCTGCTAAGTGGCGAAGGGTATACGGACGCAATTCGCA
The DNA here is from genome assembly GCA_014155875.1 of Cepaea nemoralis. Classification (NCBI taxonomy): domain Eukaryota; kingdom Metazoa; phylum Mollusca; class Gastropoda; order Stylommatophora; family Helicidae; genus Cepaea; species Cepaea nemoralis. Next base: position 60,607 of record JACEFZ010015784.1, on the reverse strand, counting down.
ATCCCGCATACCGCGTTCGAAACACAGCTTCGGGCGATTTGGAAGCAGGTCATCTTGCGTTGGTTTCCATTCAATGATATGAGTGGTGGTTGTTCAGAAATCAATGGCAAACTACTGAACGTAAACTTGTCCAGGAATTACAAACAGCCAAAGTATGCTGGAGTTGACTGCTGCCTCCTATAAAGGATATGCAACTAACTTATTTATATACATCCTCAGGTCAACCAGGTTTCATATAAATTGGTATCAGACAATTTTAAGAATTTACTGGAAGTTGCCTGGGAAGGAAAGGAAGAGAATTTGTCACCTAACCTGATATATCGTGACCTAGAACATGTTAACGTCTAATTTTCATCAGAAGGCAGTATCTGCTATAGGACTACAAATGCTTCTGTATCTCAGTACGTTTAACTTTCACTTGGTGGGTTATTTGAGAATCTTCGGAAGGACAGAGCTTTATTTTTTACGTCTGCTGTATCGACGCTCAGGTCGCCTCAGCCACGGAAATGTCTTGCATCAATCATGATGAACTGAACATTCCTCTCAATCCGCCATTTTCACGGGAACCGTGTTGCATATCTACCCTTTCCTTCCCCAAACTTAGACACCAGCCCCCGGGAAGATTAACCCGGTCAAGTCAATAAATGCCCGCACAAGTCGGATGTGTCGGCCTAACGGCGCAAGAACGTAGCTCTGCTGTAAATATGCACAACGCAACCACGTCCGAAAATACTCTCCGAAAGAAGAAGAAGAAGAAGAAGAAGAAGAAGAAGAAGAAGAAGAAGAAGAGAAGAAGAAGAAGAAGAAGAAGAAGAAGAAGAAGAAGAAGAAGAAGAAGAAGAAGAAGAAGAAGAAGAAGAAGAAGAAGAAGAAACTAGCTGGGTGCACACAACTGTTATTTTACATCCCAGTCTACTAGTTATTGGTTAGCAGAAACGATGTCTAGGCTCAAGACAAGCTCTCATCCCTCATCATATATCGAAATGTATGCATGCTAAGTGGAGGAAGATGAGATGTAAAAAAAAAAGGGGGGGGGGGGGGTAGGTAAATTCTCAAAAAACATGTTTTATGCGCTATATATATATTCGCCTGCTAAGTGGCGAAGGGTATACGGACGCAATTCGCAATCCCGCATACCGCGTTCGAAACACAGCTTCGTGCGATTTGGAAGCAGGTCGTCTTGCGTTGGTTTCCATTCAATGATATGAGTGGTGATTGTTCAGAAATCAATGGCAAACTACTGAACGTAAACTTGTCCAGGAATTACAAACAGCCAAAGTATTCTGGAGTTGACTGCTGCCTCCTATAAAGGATATGCAACTAACTTATTTATATACATCCTCAGGTCAACCAGGTTTCATATAAATTGGTATCAGACAATTTTAAGAATTTTCTGGGAGTTGCCTGGGAAGGAAAGGAAGAGAATTTGTCACCTAACTTGATATATCGTGACCTAGAACATGTTAACGTCTAATTTTTATCAGAAGGCAGTATCTGCTATAGGACTACAAATGCTTCTGTATCTCAATACGTTTAACTTTCATTTGGTGGGTTATTTGAGAATCTTCGGAAGGGCAGAGATTTATTTTTTACGGCTGCTGTATCGACGCTCAGGTCGCCTCAGCCACGGAAATGTCTTGCATCAATCAGGATGAACTAGACATTCCTCTCAATCCGCCATTTTCACGGGAACTGTGTTGCATATCTACCCTTTCCTTCCCCAAACTTAGACACCAGCCCCCGGGAAGGTTAACCCGGTCAAGTCAATAAATGCCCGCACAAGTCGGATGCGTCGGCCTAACGGCGCAAGAACGCAGCTCTGCTGTAAACATGCACAACGCAACCACGTCCGAAAATACTCTCCGGAAGAAGAAGAAGAAGAAGAAGAAGAAGAAGAAGAAGAAGAAGAAGAAGAAGAAGAAGAAGAAGAAGAAGAAGAAGAAGAAGAAGAAGAAGAAGAAGAAGAAGAAACTAGCTGGGTGCACACAACTGTTATTTTACATCCACAGAGAGGCATGGCGATGTTAGCCAGAATAGAAAGTCAGTCTATAAACAGACCGCACCAGCAAGGGGTGCTTAAGGCGTTAGCTGCAGTGAGGCTTCAACCAACTCACTCCAAGCCAACCTATCCTTAGCTTAGCTGTCTTATGCAGCTTCGCCTATGCCCTCCCTATATTACACATTTCTGTCTCTACTTCTCTTCACTGTGTTTCCCCCCCCCCCCCCCCTCATTCTTTTGCCTTGTGGATTCCAGACAATGGTCTTTCCGTTTATACTATTCGCCGGTTTTCCAAATATATGGCCTATCCCAGCGACAAGAAAGGGTACAGAACACTCCACGCAATGTTGGCGATGTATCCGCCTGGCAATGACCAGTAAGTTCATTCAGTTATCTGTATTTGCCATTCCAAGAACTGGTTAGATGTATTCATTTGTATCATTGATTCTTTTTTTTTTTTTTAAAAATTCGCATATACTTTACATGACATCGCTGTCAACAGCAGCATCTTTCAGCTGTCTGTTGATTTCTTGGCAAGATTACGCTCAGTAGTTTGCCATTGCTTTCTGAGCGGCAGGCTTAGTTATCCCGCAAGTCACCAGCGGGGATCGAACCGCTTCCAGCTCTCGCCCGCTACGAGACACCGCGCGATAAACGGGATTACGGAGAAAGTGTTGTAACCCCTCGGCCAGAGAGACCGGCACCATTGATCTATATACTATGAAAACGCAAAAGTATAGCGCTTGACATTTCTATGTACATGTTGGGGGGGAAGCGCACAGTATGTATATAAACATTCTCCGAGACAAATTAATTTAAAAAAAAAAAAACCACTTAATTAAAACATGAAATAACAATAACTAGTGAATCCACACACAAGCGCTCGCGCGCACGCACGCACGCACACACACACACACACACACACACACACACACGTTGGAAATAATAATACACACCAGTTATTTAATGGTCACAATGAAGCATGAGATCCCGCGGAAAGGATTCCAGTCCCATTTGTTTGCTTTAGATCGGCGCGCACACATCACATCATTGTTCTACAATAGCGATACCTGTAGCACTTAAAATATTGCTTATGTATATCGGCAGCGTATTGGCTAGACACCAGCTTGCTGACATGGTGGTCTTGGGTTTGATCTATATCTGGACTTTTTCAAACTAAAAAATAAATCAAAAACAAAAGCAAAACAAAAAGGTGACCTGGGCTTCCAGGTAGACCCAACCAAAAATGGGCACCAAGTACGTCTTGGGAAGTAAATGCGGCCGGTGTGATACTGACCACATCACCCATCGAGAACGGATTGGTCTATACAACTTTGGGCCTTACACCGTATGACTATTGCACTTAAGGCAGTGGTTCGCAACCGGTGGGGAATTCCCCACCAGGGGGGAATTTTAGGGTTTCCATGGGGGGGGGGGGGGGGGGGGGTTAAGATTATTTCAAGATAGCGTTAATACAAGAACCAATTACTTGATATTGTTTGTCCCTCCATACTTTACGGTTCTGTACTTCTCGCCCTTGTGAAATTCGTTTTATAACGTAAGTAGACCCGCAAATCACTTTTTATATAGATGTCTAGACTTGTTCTAGTATGTGTTATTATATTTAGCTTACATTTTTACGTATATTATGTAGGGCCGGGGGTGGGGGATTTATAGGGAGGAAATACGAAAAGGGGAGGGGGATGACATTCTGAACATATGGTGAAGGAGTGCATGGGCCAAAAAAGGTTGAGAACCATTGTCTTAAAGTGTATAATATGATCATTTGCTGTTTGTTTTTAATGGTTCTGTGTCACTTAACTATGTCGGGAAGGTTTGGGTAAGAGCTATGAGAAGGAGTTGAGTTCCGATTTGGGCCTTGCAGCGTAATGACCATTGCATTTAAGGTGTAAATATGATCCTGCTATTCCGTACGTCCAACGTTTACGTGGTCGGCCTCTTCCTCTGTTTCCATCTGGTCTGTACATCATTGCTTGTTGTGGCATGCTGTTGACTGGTAACCTACTTGCATGGCCAAACCATTTGACTTGCTGCGTTCTAATGCTTGCTTGCTGCTTGCTTGTGTTCGTTGGCTTGAGCTCCAACGCGAAGTCCTGTATGTCGGATGAAGGCATTCCTGTTGTCCAACTATCAGTGTGATGTCAAACAGGACCTGAGGTTTGCGTGAGTATCCGTTGTCCCATGTCTGGCTTATTGGTGTGCAGACTGGTGGTTCCTCTCTAATAAAATCGAGTGCTGCTATAAACCCCACTTTAGTCCTGATTTATTCATTTCTGATCTTATCTCTTCTTGATACGTTGAGTATTCTTCTCAGGAATCTCATTTCTATTGTTGTGATTTTTCAGAAAAAGAGAAAAGAAAAATCACAACAACAGAAATGAGATTCCTGAGAAGACTGCAGACTGCCTCGCGTTGGTGTTTTACGAAATAGAATGGGCGCTGGTCGTTCAGCAAGCAATGGCAAACTACTGAACGTAAACTTGCCAAGAGATAACTTAACAGCAAAAAATGCTAGTTCACACTACGACGTCCTGTAAAGGATAAGCAACTAACTTTGGTTTTGCCATTGCTTTCTGAACGACCGACACTCATACCATTTTGTAAATAAAACAACGCATGGCGGTTGCCAAGTAACAGAGCAGATGATATGACGCAAAATAGAGTTGATGAGAAAATCGCGAACCAAATCTTACGAGAAACTAGGAGGCTGACGTAAAAAGGAGAAACAAAGAGTCTGATCTTAGAGCTTGAAAGAGGAGGCAGCACGTTTCGATTCTCAGCAAGAAGAGAACTTATGTACTAGGATGGAAACTTATTCTGATGGCTAACAAACATTGGAAAGAAGGACGAGACTAGCAATGCAGGATATATATCGGCCTGAAAGCCACGGACAGATGCCACAATATTAGAATGGGACTCAGTAAGTCACAACAAGCTGACACATAGGCAAATTGGTGAAGGACAGAAGTACCAGGACATGATAGTTATAAATATTTAATATGTTCAACCTTTTACGATTCATATTTAATAATGTTTCTCTACCGTCCCGCCTGGACCATAACAGGCACGGTAACAATAAATCGGTATTGATGATTTGGATTGTAAATGTATAACAAGTTGGACTTAGGCAAATAAGTATTGCCTCAACATTTTACATACCGGCTTCGTGTGCTTGATCACGTTTGTATTATGCTTCTGGACACTGTTGGATTTGTGCAGTCCCTGGACCGTTAATTGTTTTGATGATGTTCGCATTCTTTATTGCAAGTTACCGATGTTCTCATTGTTATTGCAAATCACCGTCTAGCAGTGGTCTGCTGCCAAATCACCTGAGCAGGATTACGAACTGCGTCCGTAACCTTTTGCCACGGAGCTGGCTCCTATTATAATAATTAATATTATTATTTTGCCTCTGGATATATCTTTTTATTTACCTGTCATTACTATTCCCATTAACTTTTATAGCCCGTGAGGATCTGGTGTTGCATTTTCTCTCTAAGTTTTATGTCATATTTAAAGACGAAGAATGTAGTATTTTCGTGATTTAAACAAATATGTTGATATTATAAGTGGCAATAAAGGGGGTATTTACAATTTTAACTAGGACACAGAGAAACAAAAAGTGAAAGCTCAGTGGAAGTTGCCTGATCGGGAAACGTTAAATCATCGGGAAGTGCTAAACTTTGGGCTTTAAAAGTTATGTGCCTGTCGTTCAGAAAGCAATGGCAAACTATTGAACGTAAACATGCCCAGGAATCACGAACGGCCAAAAAATGCTGGGGTTGACTGCTACGTCCTGTAAAGGACGTTCTTTTGCATTTTACCTTCTGTGTGTTGTTCTAATATCAGGTCACAAAGTAGTGCAGTTTTACATAACAGATTTACGAAACATACAGGACGTTGCAGCGATTAGCCTTCATGAGCAAACAAACACAATCACAAACACACCATACTTCAGATCGGAACTGTGAGGTAAGTATGAACATTTTTTTCAATTCTCATTTTCTCATCATTTTTTTCATTTTTTCATTCTTTTGTTCTTCTCGTCCTGTCGTCACTGTCTATATGTTGTGTTTGTGAATGTGTTTGTTTGCTGATTAAGGCTAATCGCCGCAACGTCCTGTATGTGTCGTAAATCTGTTATGTAAAGCTGCACTACTTTGTGTCATTTTATCTTGTTTACATTTTCACAGCTTTACCGCAGTTCCACCCAATTTTATTATATCAGGTCACTGTTGTGACTAGACACCGCCCAACTGAGAGCAAAGGTTCATGTATATTTGGCAAACAGAGCCAATTGTTTGAGTTAGTTCATTCATAACACGCCTCACTAGAACAGTAGAACAGTAACAGAGAAGATGTCACGAGTGTTTCTCCAGTTGAGACACCAAGTAAAGGTAATTACTGTCAAATAAATTGTGTATTTCTAATGCGAACATTATATATAAACAGGTTCTTTATAACATTTCAGCACTCTCTATATGGAGAATAGCTCACTAGTTATGTGCAGCAGTAGATGGAGAATGGAGAATAGCTCACTAGTTACATGAAGGGTGTATTTTTAATGACTGTGTACAGTGTCTGAAAATATTGTCAGTCCAAATTTTGTATTCACCCCCTGTAACGTTCATGCAACATAATACTAATAGTATTAATTAATAGGTAAATACAAAACTTGGACCGGCAATATTTTCAAACACTGCACAAATTAAGAACCTGTGTTTGCAGTGAATTTTAGATTGTAAATGAATAAATTAGGAAGAACTTAGAAGCGAAGGGGATGTGGCTCCTGAGACGAATGTTGTGAGTACCTTGGACTGCCAGAGTAACAAACAACGATTGCCTAGAAGAGAACTACTAGTTCAACTAGTATATAAATATATATTTTTTGGTTCGCATATCCTTTACAGTACAGGACATCGCTGTCATCATCAGCATCTTTCAGCCAATTGTTGATTTCTTGGCAAGATTACGCTCAGTTGTGTGCCATTGCTTTCTGAGCGACCGGCTCACATACCCCATAAGTTATCGATGCGGAGAGAACTGCTACCGATTCTCACGCAACGTCACGTTACTTACTAGAGTATACGGGATTACGGAGAAAGTAATGTAACCTCTAGATCAGGGAGACCGGCAGTACATTAATTACAACTATAAAAAGCAATCAAACAGATTTCTTTGGCCATATTATGAGAACAGAGGCGTTGGAGAACATTGCACAACTAGAAAGATAATCGGGAAAAGAGGCAGACCAAGAGAAAAGATGCTCGATGGACTGAATTGTGGCATGGAGGAATTGATCCAGAACACCAAAGATTGAGATCTGTGGAAAGACATTAATGCCAAAGCCAGTTGGAAAGGGACATGATGATGCTGTGTTATATATACTGGAGTGTTTTAAGCATAGCTCCATTGCTCCAAACTGAAAGGGAAAATCCCAACTGCACCTCCTTATGGTTGAGGATGGACCATTAATGTTTCCTGTGGTAACATGAATGCGAGTTATGGACAATTTTGCTATCACTAAAGAAGAAAATTTTTCCCTTTGAGCTCAAATGCTACAAAAAATTTCGTAGAATCATGGACCTAGAAGAAGAAATACACTGCAATTTTACAAAGCCTGACCATCAAAGAAAACTAGCTCATAAACAGTACTCAGGCGATATTAAACACCACAGTGGCTTGGAGAGAACACTGATGAAGGCGTGGTTCCTTGTAGAAGAGGCAGGGGTCAAGCCAGCACAAAGATGGACACAGGATATGGCAGACAGCTTGGGCATGAGGTAGGAGATATGACAATGGATACGTCTTCTTCGTTCATCCAGTTTTTTTTTTTTCCGGACGTGATTGCGTTGTGCCTGTTTACAGCAGAGCTGCGTTCTTGTGCCATTAGACCTACACATCTGACTTCTGTGGGCATTTGTTGACCGGGTTAACCTTCCCGGGGGTTTCGTAAGATGTTTGACTCTCACTGTTGTGGTGTTATTCCCCCATCCCAGCTGGCTCATTTAGAACAGCGAAAGACATAACGGTCAGCCCTCAAGGGAAGGCAAGGGCAGACCATGGGCATTCCCCGCCATCCAAGGAGGCTTCCATAATTGCAGAGCCGACATACAGCGCTCTGATACTGGGCTCACCCAAGGAATCGTCATGTCCTGCACATGGCTGCTTAGCCTCACTTTCGTATATTGGGCCCTCCGTTCACCACAGGCTGTTCCTCCAGAAACCAGAAGAATGCAGTCTGCAGATAACATTCACACAGTGAGCTTTCGATTCGGACTTTCCATGTAATGGATTTTGCTATCGAAGCAATATTCCATTTCATGCCACCAGGACACTTTTCCATCTTTGATGACGCCCACACAATGAGCTTTTGATTTGGACTTTCCACACAATGGATTTGCTAGCCAAGCAATATTCCAGTTCATGCCTCTGGGACACTTATTACCGACATACCTGTGGTATGAAGTGTGGCATGAAGTACTTCTTCATACACCTTTAGATGTCAACCTGAATGTAGTTAAAGTAGGCTGCGGTCAACTTGAGCTTGTTGATATCTCCATAAAGCTTTTCCTCAAATGAAGCAGGTGTGGGCCAAAATATCTTTCTCAGTTCTGCATATATTGGGCACTCCTGCAGCAAATGTTTAGCTGTCATTTTACCAGTTCCACAATTACATTCATCGGTATCTCTTTTCTTTAGTTTATTGAACAAGTGGTATTTCAGCCTGTTATGTCCTGTGCAGAGTCTTAAGATTGCTACTTTTCTCTTTGGTCGAGTTTGTAATATGCATCATCTTTCTGGTGGCCTGGATGCTCTGATTCCCATTTGGTTCTATAAGTGCTTTTTATAAACCTCTTTGCCTCATTATAGGTAATGTCTATGTCACGCTGAGGTAGTCGTCCGCCCTCTTTTGCCAGTCTGTCAGCCTCTTCATTTCCAGGTATACTGCAATGTGATGGGATCCACTTTATTACAACTTTTTTGGATTTCTGACATAGTCCATAGAGTGCTGCTCTTAGGTCAACTAGTTCTGTGCTGTTTTTGCTCATCAGCATTGAGACAGCTGACTTTGCATCTGTGAAGATAGCTATTTGCTTCTCTTTATTTTCCTCCATCAAGAGCATTTCTGCTGCAGTTTTCAAAGCTTTTACCTCTGCTTTGAAGTTACTTGAAAATTTTCCAGTTGCCACTAACTGTGTTAATTTCACTTCTTTTTTTTTAAGTTTAGGAGAATTACTCTTCCTCCATTTTCTATTGAATTTTTGGCTTTTCCGTCTGTATATGCATATGTTCTTTTATGTAGTTTAGAGCGATTTTTCTTCTTTCTGTTTCATTCTGAGTGTTCTTTTTCTCAATACCAGGAATGTTTTCTATCATCTCGGGCAGTTGCTGCTGTCTCCAAGCTGTGAACTTGTGTGCATTGTAAATGGGTTTGACTGTTGATATGTTAAGTATAGGATCTGCCCTAAGCTTTCGTTTTGCAGTGAGAACTAAAAGTATATTAATTCTATAAGGAGTAACACACCAGAGTACAGAGAGTTATTTAGTACAGCATTAATTAAATACACATCTGTCATCATCTTGCTCTTATCTAGGTAACTGAACATGGGTTCATACAGGCAACAATAAATCTGTTCGCTATGAGATAGAATATTTATTGTATTGAATATACAGTTGGCGCAGTGGGTTAACAACCCGCGCTATATTATCTTACATATCACAGATAGTTAAACATCAGACACATAGTTGTCATACAACAATCTAGCACACTATCTAGCCTATGTATATATATATCTATGAATATCTATTGAGTCCCTCTCAGGCAGGCCTTGTTGCCTCTCTCAAGTCCGTCTGTCCTCTGCTGGTCTCCTCGTGTCCTAATTCGACACGGGCGGTAACTCTGTCCGAGTTCCTCGTGGACCCCGCATTAGGCGGGCCACATCAGTGTCCACGGAGCCAGGGACTCGGTGACCAGCTCTTTCGAGAAGGCTCTCGATTACTCGGGTCCTGAGCGACTCTCTTCTGTCCCTTGGGCTGGAGTTGCAGCCCTCTACTAATATATCTGACGGTGAGGCGGTGACAGGATCCCCCCTCCCCCCTGATATGATTTGTTCTTGGGTAATTAGATCTGTTCTAATTCTGTCACCGAATCACATAAAGTTGGTGTTTGTAGTTTGGTGGATAGTAATCTGGTAACCTACCTACTAGCACTAAAACTCATGTATTCTACCATACCACACTTCTCTGATTTGGTGAAGAGATCACTCTGTCTCCTGTGTCCTTAACAATGCTTATCAGACCGAAGTTACGTGACGTTTTAGTAGTTGTATTTACAACCCGTCCTTCTCATAGTACCCAAATTGGTACCCAGACAATTAACCTCTGTATTAAAGAGAGTTAACAAGACCGAAGTCCTGGCAAATTAAGTACACTTTCAAATCTTGATCTGTGTGTGCATTTTAATACATTTTTACTCTCGTATGTTATATAATGCTAAATATGTAGTTACCTTGTTATTCTATCCCCCTCAGACTACATGTGTCCCTGTTGGCTTGTTAGTGTGTTGGCTAATAAGTTGCTGTTTCTAATAAAGTGACTGTATTTTAAATTGATAGTGTTGAGTTTTGAGGTTTGTGTACATGTGTGTTGAATGTGTGGCGTATTTCCAAGCGTCACGAGTTGGGATTACCTCAATCATGAAATATTCCACTGTGTGAAATACATGATGAGGCATTCCAAGTAGTGGTGCTTAGATGTATCCTAACTGCTAAACTAAGTATATTATCCTAAATACTAAATTAAACTCACTATTAAACTAAGTAATGCACATGTATTCACAAATTAGACAAGTCATGCAATTTTACATGGAAGACGCAGACAAATTACAATAAATACGTTTTGCGTACAATTTGTCCGCCAAGTGTATCGTTCTCTCATTTAATCCTTTCACGCAGTCATTCACTCACCTTTCATTCAAAATAGTATTTGGTTAAAATATATACTTAAAGTTGAGGTAAGCGTTATTGCCCTTAGAAAAAATGGGCTAGGCGATATTTGCCCTTTAAGAAAATACGTACTTTTTGTACGATGGATGAAAAATAGGTTATAATTTAATTAGAGACAATTGTATAGGACGGTTGTTTAGCCTATGAATGGCACCGCCTGTAATATTAAAGTAGAATATGTACAAATTACAGGTTAACCCAATTTATATACATCATTAATGGAAATATAATACATTTTTAATACTAAAGTAATTAATTAATTAAATAATTCCAACGATGATGTGCGCGTTGTCGTCCTGTCGTTAGCGTGTTATGCCATGAATGTTAAAGTTAGTATGGCTGTCTCTTGAGTGTTGTCGTCGATGTTGTTCTGTTTCGGCTGTTTGCAAAGTTTCGTAGCAACAGCAAGTATGGATTGCTCTCAATGTCCCGTATGAAATATTACAGTGTTCAGAGTCAGTTCACTGGTTGATATTATTGGTTGAAACAAACACCGTTACTGTTTCTTGCTGGAATTGTTTTCGAGCTTAGGCACTTGATGGTATAGGTCTTAAAGTATAGCTCTTAACGTATGTTCATGAGTGTCGTAATTCACCTAATCAATGAGAGTACTCTAGCGGGTGTAGAGTCACACTGTTATATGCAAACGACTAAAAGTATCACAGTTTATAGTGTGGCGAATGGTCGATGTGGTAAGAGTCATTCTACTGGCGCATTCGCTTGCCGTGATAATAGGTCAGCCACAATGTTATCTGTGCCTCTGATATGGCGGATTTCGAAGTCGAAATCTTGAAGTAGAAGACACCATCTTTGTAACCGGTGGTTTTTGGGCGACCCATGGTTAAGGACCAATAATGGCGAACTGTCTGTGAGGACCACAAAATGACTACCCAAGAGGAACTTAGATAACCTCAATATACAAAACAAAAGGCTTAAACACTCCAATTCCACTGTGGCATAACGAGTCTCCGCCTTCTTTAGTTTGCGGCTGACGTAGAGAATCGGGTGCCTTACTCCATTCACTTCCTGCATTAAACATCCTCCTATTGCGATAGCGCTCGCATCTGTGGTCAAAATAAAGGGTAAATTTATGTTGGGTAATCGTAAAACTGGTGGATTAGAAAAAATATGTTTCAATCTACACATTGCATCATCTAAGCTGGTACTTTTACAAATTTTTGATGGATGATCTTTAGTTAACATATCCGAAAAGACTGAGGTGAGTTCTGCCCAATGTGGAATGAATTTGGAATAATAGTTAATAAGACCTAGTACACTTCTAATCTGTTTCTTTGTGGTAGGAACTTCTAGATTAAGGATCTTGGAAACAATTTTATCATCAGTCAACAATTTTCCTTCAGAAATTCTATGACCAAGGAAGTCTATTTGTGTATAACCTATTTCAACCTTGGAAGGTTTGATAGTAAGTCCAAAAAGAGAGATTTGGTTGAAGACTTGTTTCAGGGTGAGTAAGTGAGAAGTCATATCAGAAGAATGGACGCATATATCATCAATATAGGCCACTACATCATTAATTCCGTGTAATAACAATCTTGTTAGTCTCACAAATGTGGCCGGTGCATTCTTCAGGCCAAAAGGAAGATATAGCCATTCGTACAACCCGAGAGGTGTTGCGAATGCTGTTATATGTCTACAAGAAGGGTGTAGTGGAACTTGCCAATATCCTTTCGCTAAATCGGTCTTGGAAAATAAGGATGATTGAGCCATATTTAAAATAAGATCTTCACAACTGTTCATTGGCTCTGCATCCGTTGTTGTTCTTGTATTTAATACTCTATAGTCGATGCACAAACGGATTGTCTGGTCCTTCTTTTTCACCAGGACAATCGGTGAAGAATATTGAGACATCGATTTCTGAATAATGCCATTCTTCTCTAAATCTAAAATTTCTTTATCTAAATTAGATCTGTAATGTAGAGGAATAGAATACGGTCTACATTTGACCGGTCTCAGATCTGTCAGCACAATTGAATGTGTTATTCTATCAGTGCGTCCAGGTTTGTTGGAAAAGATAGTCTTATAGTCGTCAAGGAGCGTCAAAATGTCTTGTCGCTGTTGTTGTGTCAAAGTGTCAGAGATATGTATGTCATTTATACTCCCGTCGTCAGTCATGATTGGTACAGGGATTTCAGTATTGTCCACGTCTGTCTGATTTATCACCGATGCTACTGTTTGTAAATTGTCTTCAATGTCATTGTCGTCGTCATCGAGATCAATCGTCAATATGTCGTCAAATTTGTCGTTGTTGTCGATATCACAGATTGTCGGTAATGTCCATATGTTTTCGTCGTTTTCGTCGTTGTAAGCTTGTGTCGTTAACGATGCTTCGTTTGTCGAGGTGTCATTTCGTTGGGAAATTGTTGTTTCGTCTCCGTCATCAGTTCGTTGTGTCCGTTCATTTGTCTCATTGTCCTGTCTAGCATAGTATGGTTTCAACATATTTACATGGAATATTTTCAACTTTCCATTTAAAGAGATTTCGTAATCTACTTCTGAAATTCTTCTAATGATCTTAAAAGGTCCCTGCCAAGAGGTTGACAGTAAATCTCTTTTGTCAGGTAGGAGGAGTAAAATATCCTGACCTGGATTTAGCACAATTGTTTTTGCACCTCTATTGGCGTACTGCCTGTATTTAAAACCTTTCTCCTGTAGTGATGCTCTAGCCAATATACAGGAACGTATGATTTTGTCTCTGGTGTCAGTGACCAAATCATAGGTAGAAATGGGAAGTTGGATATCTACAGGTTGTGATATGATCTCTTTATAAATGGTGAGAGGTCCTCTTGGGTTCGCTCCATACATCAATTCGAAGGGAGAGAACCCTGTACTTGATTGAGGGACTTCTCTGTATGCGAACAGCACCGTTGGGAGAAGTATGTCCCAATCGGCTGGATTTTCAGCTGCCACTTTAGATAGCATATGTTTCAGGTCCCCGTTTAGCTTTTCGCAGATACCATTTGCGGCCGGTCGATAGGGACTAGTGAAACACTGCTTGATGCCTAGTAACTTAGTTACTGATTGGGTGGCATTCGATATGAACTGGGTTCCTCTATCAGAAATGATTTTCTCCGGGAAGCCAAAACGGGAGAAAATATGTAGTAATATGTCCGTCACATCCTTAGAGGAGATAGATCTTAATGGAAGCATTTCGGGCCATCTCGTACATAAATCCACAAGAGTAAAAATATACCTATTCCCCTTATTCGATATGTGATTCAACGGACCTACTAGGTCAACTGCCACGATTTGGAAAGGCCTCGAGGCAGTTGTCGTTGAATGGACTTCTGCTGTAGGTTTTTTTCCCCTTTTTCACCAGTTTCTGACATATATCACAAGATCTACAGAAGGCTTTTATATCTTGGCAAAACTTTGGCCAATAAAATTGGGTGAGGACTCTAGCTCTGGTCTTTTCATACCCCATATGACCTCCAAAAGGGGAGTCATGGGCTATTTTTAGAACTTTGTCTCGGTGTGCTTGTGGTAACACTACTTGCTGTGTCGTGGTCTGGTTTGTTGTGTAAAATCTAGTTAAGATGTTGTTCTGTAGCCTAAATGTCCATGATGCGTTTTTAGTGACTTTTGGTTTAAGTCCTACTAATTTAAAGTATGGTGCAAGTGAAGTATCTGCTTTCTGTTCATTTCCAAAATTGATGTTAGTTGAGTTCGGCGCTATTATTTCTAATGATTCCTGCAGTTGGTCAGTGTTGGTTTTATGGTTGTCTGTCGTGTTATTGCGTTTGTGTGTTGTGTGTTTTGTTGCACATTTACAGGTTTGGTACTTGGTAGCTCGGTAGCATCCTCAATTTGAGGTTTTAATTCGGTCGTATCGCTCATAGATTCGACCGCCCCTGCATTGTACACCTCGGTGAATTCTTTCTGAATTACCTCAGTGGTTGTCTCCCCTGGTATTTTGGCAGATTGAGACAAGCCTGAATGGTGTTTCTCTTTAGCGTCGCTGTTTGTGTGGTTGATACCGTGTTTCTGCTCCCACTCTTTGATTTCATTTTCAGAGCATGGATGTATGTTGGGTAAATTACCAAGTATAATATCAGCGACTGGATTGTCAAGGACAGCGCACAATACTTGTCCTGATATGAACGGTGTTTGAATTTCGACCAGAGCAAGGGGGTATTTCTCTATCGTACCTGAGAATGTGCGACAAGTCACATGTTTGTCTGTGTAGTCTTTAGTGTCTATTAATGTTTTCTTAACCCCACAGAGCGTTGCGCCGGAATCACGAATTAATGTGCACTTTTTGTTGTTAACAAACCCTGTAAAAAAAATTAGCTTGCCTGTAGATGACAAAGCAGCGTTTGCTGTTTCATTTGCAATAGGGATCGTGTGGCCACATAATAATGTTGTGTCAAGTTGGAACTTCGTACAGGTGTTGCAATTACTGTCTGTAATGGTGTTAATAATGTGTACAGCATTCCCAAGCTCGCTTTCATTGTCGTGTTGATTATCACATTCATTCAGTGATTCAATCTCTTCGTCCGACGACGTTTCTACAAATGCAAGATTGGCCTGTTTCAATAACTTTCAGCCCTCACAATTCCGACTATAGTGGCCCCAGCTATTGCAAAAATAACACTTGACAGCTTTCTGGTAAGCATTGCGCTTAGCTTTCTGCTTCTCCACCATCATTTTGAGGTGGTGAGGATAGGTAGGTGCTTTGTCGCACATCGCGTGCATGTCGTGATTATAACTGCAATATTGGCATTTCACTACTTTACCGACACTGGAGCGCGGTTTAAATTTACTCTCTGTTTGTTTGGAGTATTTGGTGTTCATTACTGCAGCTGCTGTATCGTTGTGACTTATGTTCAGCTGAAAAATGTCCCTAACTCAACATGTTTGTCAGTTGGACTTAAATGTTGAGTTCTCGTCCTTGACTTTGGGATGTTAATTACCAGCTCCTCAGAAGTCTGAGTGAGTTCACTTGATGGTAGGGGACACTGGTAATAGGGAAAGCCATCCCACTTGCAAAACTTAGTCCAGTGCACTCCCTAGTCATAACAACTGCCAGTAGCACATGTAAACATCTGTAACTATCAAAATGTTTAATTGTTTTATCTTTTATGCAATAGAATTCACATTCACCACTATGGCTGAACAGATGTATGTCATCTGGTCAACCAAAGGGAGAGCGCCCAGTATCACGATTTTCCATACCTGATCTTAGTGAGATTCCATCTGATATGCGAGAAGTCATAGAGGAGGCAAAAGAGAAGGTAAAATTGATAAACAATACTATGTTGAACTTTAACTGTTTAAAAAATGTTGTGCTGCATAATCATTGAGGTGCAATTCTTCTTCTTCTTCTTCTTCTTCTTCTTCTTCTTCTTCTTCTTCTTCTTCTTCTTCTTCTTCTTCTTCTTCTTCTTCTTCTTCTTCTTCTTCTTCTTCTTCTTCTCTTCTTCTTCTTCTTCTTCTTCTTCTACTTTTGCCTTTTCTGCCCCAATGAAGCATAGCACCTCAACCAACTCACACCAAACTCTCCTATCTGTTGCCATCTTCTGCTGCTGCCTTCATGTCTTCCCCATATTATTCATCTCTGTCTATAATTCTCGTCTTTATATGTTTCAGGTCTCCCCCTATCTTATTTTACCCTATGAGTACCTGAGAAAGGACTTTCAAGTTATACTAACTAGTTTTTTAAAATGTTTCCTATTCTGTGCCAGTGTCTTTTCCTTACCTTTTAGTTTGCTGAAATTTGTTTAGTTCTTCCTATACTCTCCACATTTATGAATCATTTTAATCCTTCTATTCCATGCAGGCAACAGTTAATGAATGTTTGTAGTTTATTAGTAATTGGTTTAGTTGTTCTCCATGTCTCTGATCCATATAGCAGTACTAATTTGACATTAAAGTTAATATTCTGAGTATGGCACTAGATTTAATTTCTTTAGACTTCCACAAATTGCTTAGTGCTATGAAAGCTCCTCTTGCCTTTTGCACTATTTTAGCATCTCTATCTGTATCCTGTATGTGTCAGCATTGCTACCTAAATAGGTGCATGATTCTGCCTCTTGAAATGAAGCTCCAACAAGGTTTGCTTGGTTTAATCTCATTATCTTTTCTCTATGAATTTTTAAACCTAATTGTTGTGACCTCTATAAAGTGTTGTAGTGTATATTGCATCTGATTTTGTGTATGTATCAGGTGGACAGTAGTGCAATGCCATCAGCAGAGTCCAAATCATCAAGCTGTTCTGTCAAAGCCCAATGAATCCTATTTCTGGTGGTAGTAATTGTTGTTGTAATCCATACCTATGTCAGTAAGCATAATAATGATGACAAAATGCATCCCTGTCGCACACTCCTGTTTTTTTTTTTTTATATTTATCTGATAGTTTTCCTTTGTAAAGACCTTTGTAAAGACAAGGTGAGAACCTTGCCAGTGAGAAGTCCTGATCGTTCGGGTCCCATCGATTGACGGACGTCAGTCGTGGCGATTGGGCAATCTTGAGCATGGCCTACGATGGGTAGCGTTGTGATGTTCTGTTGTGATAATTTGGTGTGTCCAGTGTGTGCCGCGTGGTTACACACCCGCTTCACACGCGTGATCCGGGACTGTTTCCGGATCCGGTCAAGGATATGCACTACTGACGAGCTCAAACGAGGGCGAAACTCGAGTATAGTGCTTCCATATTGACGTGGATAGGCCTTATGTTCATACCAGAATGCGATCGGCGTGGCCAGTAGTGGGTTGTGCTCAATATTTAAATTTAAAATCCCGAAACAACCACATAATCCTCTATAATTGTCTCACTCCTGCAGGTTACCCTTTCTTGGCAGCATCACCAGATAACCTTCTCCTATTTGCTGATATTTCTTGAGTGTCTCTGCCTCTGCGAAATAGTGTGTGCAGTAATTCAGTTGGCATATTTATATTGGCTGTAAAAGCTTCTGCTGGGATACCATCTGGACCAGCAGCTTCCCCATTCTTCAGGAGTTTGGTAGTTTTTCTAATTTCTTAATAAGATTCCTTTCTGACATTTAATATCTGGCTTTACATCTGCAGGTTGCATATCTGCTGGCCAGGTGGTTATGGGTTTTAATCCCCATCAGAGCAGATGTAAGAAATTGACCTAAGTTTCCAGTTTGACCTAGCCTAAAATAGGTACCATAAGTCTTAAGAAGTAAGGGCAAATTGCATTATACTGACTACATCAGCCACCAAATGCCCATTGGCCTATAAAAATATAGGTCTTGAACCATATGCCCAATGCACCTTAAGGTGTGCAAAAGAGTCCTTTATTGTCAGCACTTACTTTACATACATAATGGAACAGTCCCAGGGCTTTGATAACCAATTTCCCTAATATAGTTCACATATCCATTTTTCAAACTGAGCAAGTCAGAGTTGATACAACAATGTATGAAACCTGCAAGCAGTAGGTACAAAGCTAAGTAGGTCATTAAATTCTGCTAACCCAGGGTGCTACATTTCCACAATTATTTTAGAATAATTGTGAGATTTTCTAAATAAAATCTATATACTGACTATGTATCAATTCTACAAACTTTATGAGGCTTTATATCTGGTCCTATAGGATTTTTAAGCAATTTAACTGAGTAATGGGTCTAATGTCATCATTATGGGAAATGAATTGCTATAGAAAACATGACTGTAGATGCAAGTCAAACAAGTTTTCTGCATGATAAAATAGAAACTTTTGGTTTTGGTTGTAACCACAGGCTGGCTTTATTCCAAATGTCTTCAAAACATTGTCACACAGACCAAATGAGATGCGAGCTTTTGTGAATTATCATGCTGCTGTCATGGAAGACAGAGAAGAAGGTTAGCTTTTAAGATTTTAATTGTTTTGGAACAAGGGGAGCTGTGACTGATACAAGTGATACTAGCACAGATGGCACTGACACAAGTGATACTAGCACAAATGGCACTGACACAAGTGATACTAGCACAGATGGCACTGACACAAGTGATGCTAGCACAGATGGCACTGACACAAGTGATACTACCACAAATGGCACTGACACAAGTGATACTACCACAAATGGCACTGACACAAGTGATACTAGCATAAATGGCACTGACACAAGTGATACTAGCATAAATGGCACTGACACAAGTGATACTAGCACAAATGGCACTGACACAAGTGATACTAGCATAAATGGCACTGACACAAGTGATACTAGCACAAATGGCACTGACACAAGTGATACTAGCACAGATGGCATTGACACAAGTGATACTAGCATAAATGCCACTGACAAGTGATACTAGCACAAATGGCACTGACACAAGTGATACTAGCACAAATGGCACTGACACAAGTGATACTAGCACAAATGGCACTGACACAAGTGATACTAGCATAAATGGCACTGACACAGGTGATACTAGCATAAATGGCACTGACACAAGTGATACTAGCACAAATGGCACTGACACAAGTGATACTAGCACAAATAGCACTGACACAAGTGATACTAGCACAGATGGCACTGACACAAGTGATACTAGCACAAATGGCACTTACACAAGTGATACTAGCACAGATGGCACTGACACAAGTGATACTAGCACAGATGGCACTGACACAAGTGATACTAGCACAGATGGCACTGACACAAGTGATACTAGCATAAATGGCACTGACACAGGTGATACTAGCATAAATGGCACTGACACAAGTGATACTAGCACAAATGGCACTGACACAAGTGATACTAGCACAAATGGCACTGACACAAGTGATACTAGCACAGATGGCACTGACACAAGTGATACTAGCACAAATGGCACTTACACAAGTGATACTAGCACAGATGGCACTGACACAAGTGATACTAGCATAAATGGCACTGACACAGGTGATACTAGCATAAATGGCACTGACACAAGTGATACTAGCACAGATGGCACTGACACAAGTGATACTAGCACAGATGGCACTGACACAAGTGATACTAGCACAGATGGCACTGACACAAGTGATACTAGCATAGATGGCACTGACACAATTGATACTAGCACAAATGGCACTGACACAAGTGATACTAGCATAAATGGCACTGACACAAGTGATACTAGCATAAATGACACCATTACAAATGATAGAGACATGACACTGAAACACTTGAAATTGAAACAAGTGAAATTAACACAATTGATACAGACATGAGTGACAGTGACACAAGTAATACTGACACAAGTAATTTTTCAAAGTGGTTATATCCTCTCCTAGACTGAAAGAATAAAATCAAGTATTCCTCAGTGACACAAGTGACACTGACACAAGTGATATGATACAAGTGACATGACACCAATGACATTGACACAAGTGACACTAACACAAGTGATATGACAGAAGTGATATGACAGAAATGAAAGTAACACAAGTGATGTGACACAAGTGACATTAACACAAGTGAAACTAACACAAGTGATATGATACAACTATTGCATTGGCACCTTTCCGTCTTGACAGACGATAGTTTGGTACATTGTGCTTCAAAAAGGCTTAATAACTACGATCCATGGCGGTGGCGAGTGTGGCTGGTAAGGCCAATTCTTGCTGCAAATGTTTGCCCACAGTAGGTGCATGTGAAAACATGGTCACTTCCACCATTTTGCACCATCTTACGTCTCTCACACTCTGTGTGTGCTTTATCTGCAATCATTTTCTCCTTTGTCTTTATTCCATTTCTGATAGTTGCCCTCCATGCATCACGTTCAGCGGCGACGTGCTCCCAATGTGCATTATCAATGCCTGTATCAATCATGTCCCGCTTACACACATCTTTGTATCGTAGTAGAGGCCGACCCTGAGATCTCCTACCCGTCTGTAATTCACCAAAAAAGATGTCCTTTGGTATTCTACCATCATCCATCCTCCTAACGTGTCCTATCCATCTAAGTCTACGAAGACTGAGCATGGAATACACCGTCACACAACCTGATCTTTCCAATACTTCAGTATTTGTGATTTTGTCTTGCCACTTAATACCAAGTATTCTTCGCAGACACCGCATATGAAAGCTGTTTAAACGTTTCTCTTGGCGTGAGTAAGTTGTCCAGGTTTCACTGCCATAAAGAAGAGTACTAAGGACACAGGCTTGGTAGACGAGGACTTTTGTTTTGGCAGTAAGCTTCCTGTTCTCCCAGACTCTTTTTGCTAACATGTTCATTGTTGTTGCTGCCTTGCCAATCCTGATGTTGATTTCCTGATCGAGGGATAATTTGCTATTTACCTCTGATCCTAGATATGTAAAATGGTCTACTATCTCCAGTTCGGCGTCGTCAATAAAGATTGATGGTACATCATGTGCACCTTGTGACATAATCTGTGTCTTCTTTTTGTTAATTGTTAAACCAAATTCAGAACAAGCATTGGAGAATGCATGATAGTAGATGTTGTAATTCTTCCTCAGAGTGGGTCGTAATCGCAGCATCATCCGCAAAAAGCAACTCTCTGATTAGTACCCTGCTAATTTTGGTCTTGGCCTTCAATCTCTGAGCATTATAGAGGCCACCATCTGAGCGTGAGTGAATGTATATACCGTCATCCTGATCACGAAAGGCATATTTCAGTAGAAGTGAAAAGTATATCCCAAAGAGGGTGGGGGCTAGTACACAACCTTGCTTAACTCCACTCTTGATTTCAAACTCTTCTGAAGTTGAGCCATCAAACTTGATTATACCCTTCATGCCTGTGTGGAACGATTCCACAATGGACAGAAGAGTTGGTGGGCAGCCAATCTTCTTTAGTGCTTTGAACAGACCCTCACGACTGACCAAATCGAATGCCTTTGTGAGGTCGATGAAGGCAATAAACAGTGGCTGATTTTGTTCCCGGCATTTTTCTTGCATCTGTCGCAATGAGAATATCATATCAATGGTAGACCGGTTCTGACGGAAGCCGCACTGTGATTCGGGGTAGACTTGATCTCCCAGGACTTGAAGTCTGTGCAGGACAATTCTGGCAAATACTTTCCCAACAATACACAGAAGTGAGATACCCCTATAGTTGTTACAGTCGCTCCGATCTCCCTTGTTCTTGTACAGCGTTATGATGTTTGAATCTTTGAAATCCTGTGGGACTTGTCCTTCTCGCCAGCATAGCTCTATTAGCTGGTGGATCTG
Source organism: Cepaea nemoralis (assembly GCA_014155875.1). Classification (NCBI taxonomy): domain Eukaryota; kingdom Metazoa; phylum Mollusca; class Gastropoda; order Stylommatophora; family Helicidae; genus Cepaea; species Cepaea nemoralis. The sequence goes on along the minus strand of JACEFZ010015784.1, from coordinate 38,440 downwards.
TAGAGCGAGTGTGTCTTGCCCACTCCTGATTCACCTCTATTGGAATCCCATCCTTACCTGGAGCCTTGCCAGATGCAAGCTCATTTATAGCACACTTAACTTCTGTTATAGTGGGAAGTGTGTCCAGGTGGTCAAGAGTTGGCAGGGCCTCTATGGCGTTGAGGGCATCATCCGCTAGCTTGGTCTCACTTGAGTAAAGCTCTAAATAGTGCTCGACCCATCTATCCATCTGCTGTTTCTTATCAGTGATGATTTCTCCAGTCAAGGTTTTCAGCGGTGCACTTCTTTTGATCATTGGACCACAGGCTTTCTTTATCCCTTCATACATGCTTCTGATGTTTCCCTTATCACTTGCGATTTGAATGGACTCACATAACTTGATCCAATAGTCATTCGCACACTGCCTGGCAGCCTTTTGTACATCCTTCCTTGCTTTCTTCAGCTCACTCAGAGTGTTACGCGTTGGTCTTTCCTTGTTTCTTAAGAGAGCTATCTTCTTTTTATCAATCAAGGTCTGCAGTATCTGGCTGATTGCCGCAAACCAGTCCTGCCTCTTATGATCCACAGTGCCGTAAACCCCTACCGCTGTTTTATAAATAGTTTCCTTAAGTTTACTCCATTTATCATTTACTATACAATTTTCTGATGTATCATTGAAAGCGTCTTCAAGTTGCTGTTGAAATTCAAAGCACTTTCCAGGATCGTGAGTGTTAGTAATATTAATCCTGGGGCTAGACTTGTGTTTAGCTGTGTAGATTCTCTTTGGTCTCAGTCTAACCCTTGCAACAACCAAAGAATGATCTGTATCACAGTCAGCACTGTGGTAACTTCGAGTTAATGATGTATGGTTCAGATGTTGTCTCCGTGTGATAATGAAGTCCAGCTGATGCCAATGGCTGGATCTTGGATGTTTCCATGTGACCTTATGCATCTCTTTTGTTTTAAAAAAGGAGTTTGTAATACATAGGTCATTTCTAGTGCAATGCTCCAGCAGCCTTTGCCCATTATCATTCATGCGACCGATGTTGTATTTTCCAAGGCACACTGGCCATGAACTCGAGTCCTTGCCCACACGAGCATTGAAATCACCGAGCATATAAATGTAGTCGGATTTTGGAACTGCCTTGATCGCAGAGTCTAGCTGCTCATAGAACGTATCCTTCACATCATCAGAGGAAGCGAGTGTCGGTGCATATGCAGTGAGAATGGTGGCAAATCCACAAGAGGTTGCCAAGCGCAGTGATAATAATCTTTCATTACCTCCAGCTGGGATATCAATCATTCCCAGTAGCGAATTCTTCACTGCAAAGCCCACACCATGTTGCCTTTTTTCTGCCTGCCCTCTTCCCTTCCAAAAAAAGGTGTAATTGTTTTCCCTGAGTGACCCTTCCTCAGCGAGGCGAGTCTCCTGCAGGCCAGCAATATCAATGTTAAGACGATTGAGTTCAGCATCAATCACAGCCGTTTTTCTCACATCGTCAATATTTGTCAAGTCAGTGGAAAATCCTGGACACATGGTTCTCACGTTCCAGGTTGCAAGCCGTAGCTTGAGGTTTCTATTCTTTTTATTAGTACCTGGTGCATTGGTTTTACAGCCTGCGATTCAGATTTTGTCCTAGCCCCAAGCACCCATTGAAGCAGGCAGGCTGTGGCGGATCAGCACCCAATTGGCTGGGGGCTGCCCAGCTTGAGGCGGGCGGTAGCTGATCAGTGACACCTGTAGGTGTCTCCCACCGTCAGAGGCAACGCGTGGCGCCCCATGTCTACGCCAACTGACAAGGACTTATAACCCGTAACAGTTGCCTCTCGCTTTGATTCCGAGACCGGTTAAGACCAGGGATGGAGTTATTGCCTCTCCATAGCACAAAGCCTGGGCTAAAATAAAGAAACCATGTGTTGCCCATGCAGCATGATCCCTCTCTCGGCCTGCCTAGTTCACTCCAGAGGAAAGTTGACACCTATAATCTGGAACAAGACAAGCTGCAGAAGCTGCCGGATCAGCAAAGCAATGCTCTAACTGTCCGCCTGTCGGAGCTTCGATCCTAGACCAGCTGCCAACCAAGGCTTAGGGCCTGGTCTGCCCTGCCATGACTTATTTTGTCTTTGGGTTGCATTTCCTCGCACCAGGATAAGGCTAGTACCCTCCCAATTGCGCTCTTCCGCCCGAAGCCGTTGGCACAATGTGGGGTGTCGGGTTTGGTAAGCGCCGCCCAACATTCGGCACTGACAGAAAGCAGGTAGTACCGTCTACTGTCATACGGTAGCTCAGTCATATCTGACTAAGACCTGACCTATATGATACAACTAACACAAATGAAACTAACACAAGTGATATGATACAACTAACACAAGTGAAACTAACACAAGTGATATGATACAACTAACACAAGTGATATGATACAACTAACACAAGTGACATTAATACAAATGAAACTAACACAAGTGATATGATACAACTAACACAAGTGAAACTAACACAAGTGATACTAACACAAGTGATGTGACAAGTGATATGACAGAAGTGAGACTAACACAAGTGATATGACACAAGTGAAAGTAACACAGGTGATATGACACAACTAAAACTAACACAAGTTACACTAACACAAATGACACTAACACAGGTGATATAATGCAACTAACAGTAACAGAAGTGATACTACTAACCATCCATCCATCATGTGCCATGCTGATAAACGTGGGTGGCCATGATGCGCCATTTCACTCGATCACCAGAGTCATGGATCAGCTCAGTGTTCTTGTCTTGACCATACCATGTGGCCAAGCCATCCAGGTATTTACTTCTCTGTCTTCCCCTTGTTCTCTTCCCCTTGATCTTGCCATTTGTCACCAAGTTCTCCAATTTATTTCTTCTCTTAACATGCCCACAAAATTGTGACTGTCTGCGTCTAATTTCTCTAATCAGTTTATGAGTTTCATGTGTTTCTTGCAGGACTTGGTAATTGGTTTTTCAGTCTGTCCGTGGTATTCTTTGCATTTTCCTCAGAAACCACATTTCCACAACCATCAGATGTTTGTCAGCTTGTTTGCTCATTGTCCACACTTCACATCCAAACAACAGTGCAGGTTCTATGTAGCACCTGAACACTCTTTTTCTCGTTGCAATTGACATCTTTTTATTGGTCAATATTTTTTCATCTTGCAAAAGGCCACCTTCATGATAATTCTTGTTCTAATCTCTTCAAGGCATTTCCCATCAGATGTTATGACTTTTCCGAGATAATTGTACAGATTCACTTGTTTAAGAATATTCCCATTTACAGAATTATAAAATGAGATAGCTGCTCCCTTCCTTGCAGTGTGTCTGAAACAGCATTATAAAGTGAAATAGCTTCAGGAGATTCCTGGGATATTGGATCGGTGGTAGCATTATTTTCTTTATAATCTGTGTCTTCTTACAATTCAGTTCTAACCCTAGTTGTTCACTGTGTGCAACAACAGCATCTACTAAATGTTGCAGATCCTGCTCATTGTCTGCAATCAATACTGTATCATCTGCATATCTAATATTATTGATGTTTCGTCCCCCATTGATAATTCCTTTCATATCTACTAACACAGGTGATACAATACAACTAACACTAACAAAAGTTACACAAGTCATTGAAATATATCAGTCGGGATATTTTAAGTGTGTTTGTTTCAATGTCTTCCTGAATCATGCCTGCCTGTACATTCATCTATTAGTTGCCTGCCTGGTTAGAATAATTTGTCATTCTTTTGTTTCAGGTCATCTGACAAAAGCAGACAAAGAAATGATAGTTGTAGCTGTTAGCTCCTACAATAACTGTACCTACTGTATCATTGCACATAGTGCTTTGTGCCGAATTTATTCAAAAAATACCATACTTCCTGATCAGGTATAAGGCTGTACATGTTAATTAATCTCTTGTTCCAATTTGATCATTTTTGTGCCTATTTATCTATGTGTAGAATAATTGCGGAGCTCATCATGACCAATAGGTTATAAGCGTTCACTCTTAAACTTCCTGTGCACTAACAACAGACTATTGTATCTGTATGTTATCACTTTGTCTATGAATAGACCACTTTCCGACCAGCACAATGATTTAAGTTCAATCCCTAGTTGAGAAAGAATTTTTGTATCACACATGATTCTGGAGTTTATAATGCTGTGTCAGATAGGCATCAGGATGGTCACTCCAGAAAGAATTTTTGTATCACACATGGCTCTGGAGTTTATAATGCTGTGTCAGATAGGCATCAGGATTGTCACTCCACATTATAATGCATTTGACCAGGCATAAAGATGGGCATTCCACTTTATAATGTTGTGTCAGGAGGTTTCAAGGAAGTAGACTTTCACTCCACTTTATAATGTTGTTTCAGACAGGCAACCAGGAATGGGACGGACACTTCACTTTATATTGTTGTCATCATCATTATGTGCCATGCCGGTAAGCGTGGGCGGTCATGTTTTGCCATCTCACTCGATCACCAGAGTCGTGGATCAGCTCTGTGTTCTTGTCTCTACCATGCCACGTGGCCAAGCCATCCAGGTATTCACATCTCTGCCCTCCTCTTGTTCTCTTCCCCTTGATCTTGCCAGTTGTCACCAAGTTCTCCAATTTATTTCTTCTCGTAACGTGACCAAAAAATGGTTGACTGTCTATGTCTAATTTCTCTAATCAGTTTACGATTTTCATTTGTTTCTTGTAGAACTTGGTCATTGTTTTTTTCTGTCTGTCCAAGGTATTCTTTGCATTTTCCTCAGAAACCACATTTCCACAGCCATCAGATATTTTTCAGCTTGTCTGCTCATTGTCCACGCTTCACATCCATACAAAAGCACAGGTTCTATGTAGCACCTCAACACTCTTTTTCTCGTTGCAAATAACATCTTTTTATTGGTCAGTATGTTTTTCATCTTGCAAAAGGCTGCCTTCGCCATGGCAATTCTTGTTCTAATCTCTTAAAAGCATCTCCCATCAGATGTTATGACTGTTCCAAGATAATTGTACTGATTCACTTGTTTAAGAATATTCCCATTTACTTGTATATTACATTGTGGTACTTCCTTCTTCTTAGTGATCATAATCTGTGTCTTCTAACAATTTAATTCTAACCCTAGTTGTTCACTGTGTGCAACAACCACATCTACTAAATGTTGCAGATTCTGCTCATTGTCTGCAGTCAATACTGTATCATCCACATATCTAATGTTATTTTTGTTATGTCCCCCAATGATGATTCCTTTCATATCGTCAACATTTCTGAAAATATTTTCACTGTACAGGGAAAAAAGATCTGGAGACATTACACATCCCTGTCTCACACCTCTCTTAATAGGCTGATATTGACCTACTTCATTATCAATCTTTATGGCAGCTTGTTGTTTCCAATATATGTTTTTTATGAGTCTAAGGTCTTTCCCATCAATTTGCTAGATCTGCAAGCATCTCCATCATGTTGACATGTCTTACTTTATCAAAAGCCTTTGTGTAGTCAATAAAGCAAAGATGTAAGTCTTTGTTTACTTCTATAGAACGTTCAATTAATGTTCTCAGCATATACACAGCATTTACTGTACCCTTGCCTTCTACAAACCCACATTGTTCTTCTCCTATTTCAGGTTGTATTTTCTTCCTAACTCTTTGCATGATAATTCTTAGCAAAATCTTTGTGATGTGGCTCATTATACTAATTGTTCATATTGATCACATTCCAAGGCTCCTGATTTCTTCGGGATTGCAATAAATATAGAATTACATAATTCAGGAGGTATATCTCCAGTATCATATATTGTGTTCAGCAGTCTGGTGACTTGGTCTATTCCATATTCTTCTAAGGCATTGATCATTTCTGTTGAGATGTTGTCTGGACCCGGGGTCTTGCCAGATTTCATATGGTTAAGAGCATTCTGAACTTCTATCTTCAGAATTGATGGTCCTTCATTATTACTCCGAATATCTTATTGTTCTTCTCTTGTATGATCATAAAGGTTTTTCACATAATCTGACCATGTATGTAAATTTTCATGTTTTTCTATTATGATTTTTCCATCTTTTGTTTTCAGGCAGCCTGTTAATGTAGGTGTTCTTTTATTAGTAATTTCCTGAATCCTTTTGTGCATTAATTTATTTTTACTGTTGTGTTGTTTTTCAATTTCTATGCAATTATTTTCAAGCCATGCTTCTTTTGCTTCTTTACATAATTTTCTGACTTTCCTGTGAATCTCTTCATATTTGTCAGGATTATTTTTGTTGTGTCTTCTTGTTTCCATAGTCTTAAAATTTCTTCAGTCATCCATTTCTTACGACCTACTTTCTTTAATTTTGGGATAGTTGTTTCTGCAGCCAAATTGATTGAATTCTTCAACATTTCCCATTGATCATCCACATCTTGAAATAAGATCTCTAACAATACATCAAATCTGTTCTTTACTTCTATGTTAAAATTGTCTTGTATTTCCTTGTCATTTTTTAATGCACACAGATCATATTTAGTGTTTCCTGGTGTATACTTGACTTTCTTTAACTTTACCTTCAATGTGCCTATAATCAATCTGTGATCACTGTAACAGTCTGCATTTGGAACTGTTTTTGCGACTGTTAACGCATTTCAAAACCTTCTGTTAATCAGGATGTAATCGATCTGGTTTCTAATCCTGCTGTCAGGACTTCTCCATGTCCATAATCTTCTGTGATGTTGCTTAAACCAGGTGTTTCCGACAATCAGTTCATGTTCTTTTGCCCATTCTACAAGTCTGTATCCTCTCTCGTTTCGTTCTCCCAAACCATGTTTACCTACTGTGCATCCATCACCTTGATTTCCTACTTTCGCATTGAAGTCACCCATTATGATGTTTATTTCTGAATTTTTACATTTCTTCAAAGCATTCTCCATGTCATTATAAAATTCCTCTATTGCTGTGTCACACAGGCAGCAAGGAAGGGAATGGCTACCCCACTTTTTAATGCTGTATCAGGCAGTCAGTAACGAAGGGGATGGTCACCCCACTTTATAATACTGTATCAGGCAGTTAGCAGGGAAGAGCATGGCCACCCCACTTAAAAATGCTGTGTCAGACATGCTGTAAGGAAGGAAACAGCTATCTCACTTTATATTGCTGTGTCACACAGTCAGCCACGAAGGAAACAGCTATTTCACTTTATATTTCTGTGTTACACAGTCAGCCAGGAAAGAAACAGCTATTTTACTTTTTATTGCTGTGTCAGACATGCTGCAAGGACAGGAACAGCTATCTCACTTTATATTGCTGTCACGCTTCCGGTTTCAAGATGGCGACGGACGGTCGTGTTGTTTTGTGTTCGTTAACTTTTTCGCGTAAGGGATGGATTTATTCATTTCTTGCGTGTAATTGTGCCAGGATGTAAAACCAGGAGTTTCTACTCAAGATCTGCGCGGGTGCTACGGAGTTCGTGCATCGAGCGAAGCCATCCTTGAGTGAATTTTCAGCAGCGTGTGTGGTTCTCAATCAAAAGTCTGTGTTTACGTTTTTTCAACATGGCGGAACAACGTGTGTTTTCCGAACGATCAGCAGTCAACATACCGAAGCGGCGTGGTAGCCGCGCAGGGAAAAAGAAGCCAGGTAAGCGCGGTGGCTTGAGACGTTTTAGACTCAAGTGTCACCGTCTAGGACTCAGGAACATCCGTATTCTATATTGGAACTGTGCCAGTGTAAAACAACGGGGCTCTATTTTAGAAACCCTAGTTTACAGGAACGACATTGTAGCACTCCAGGAGACGAGACTGGGCGATCAGCTACTCCGAATTGCCGGCTTCAAATGTTTCTATAACAGACGACATCTGGGAACGGCGATTCTCGTTCGCGACAGCATGGTGGCGTCAGAGCTAGACATGTCCAGTTGGAACAGTGACGATATACAAATACAGGCGTTGAGAGTTCATTCCAGTATACCATTCGTGTTGGTTAATGTTTATGCCCGCAATGCGAGTGTGGACGCCCAGAAGTGGCAGTGCTTAAGTGGCATATTAGGCCACGAGAGAAATGTTATTTTCTGTGGTGACTTCAACGCTAAAGGCAGATCATGGGGAAACACTTCCTCCAATACACAAGGGGAGGAGCTCGAGACTGCACTGGAAACCATCGACCTGGTTTGTATCAACAGTGGCTGTGTCACCAGGACAGCAAGCCGTCCAGGCGATGAGGACAGTACTATTGATCTGGCGCTAGTTTCACCTTCACTCACTACAGTGTGTAGATGGGGTGTCCTAGGACACCATGGCAGCGACCACCACCCATGCAGCATATTGGTGGAGAAAGGCAGAACCAGGCAGCACAAGCTAAAGGTAAAGACGTTCCAGTATGACAGTACAGGGCAAGATGTGGTGAGTAAAATAAGACGAGACAAGCGCAGAACGTTTCAGGGCAGGAAGAAAAGGAAAAAAAGCTGGGAGCAGCCACCGTGGTGGAGTTTCGAGGTGGAGAAGGCTTGGGTGGATAAGCGTAGTGCTGTAAGGAGATGGCAAAATGCCAAGAAGAACAGAGCTGGTCATCCTAGTCCCTGCTTGCACTTAGAAAGAGAGATGCACACAAAAGTAAGCTATTTAAAAAAACTGGTCACGGTGGTTAAAAGCGAAAAATGGGCAGAGGTGTGTCAAAGAGTAAGCACAGACAAGTCACTGAAATTGTTCTGGCGACTACATAAAAGCATGAGTGGTGTAGTCAAGAATAAGAGCATTTCTGACTTCCAAGGTGCTGACCTCATCTGGCAGAGGACTGACGAGGACAAGGGCAAAGCCCTCTTTGAACGCTACCTTGAGCAGAGCAACCAGACAGACATGGGAGGCCGGAATCTGGCCAAGGAGGTCACCTCAGACAGATGCAAGGCCCAGAACACTTCGGATGAAGACACAGTGACAGTGCAAGAAATCAAGGCTGTGCTTCGACGATCAAAAAACAGTGCTCCAGGTCCTGATGGCATAAGATACGACGACATAAATAGGTGTACCGACAATGAGCTAGAGAAACTAGCAGACATGTACAACAACAGTATAGGGAGTGCTAGCATCAAGGAGGAATGGTTACACAGCTATCTGATTCCCTTGCCGAAGCCTGACAAAGACCACAAGAAAATTCAGGGATATCGAATTATAACCATGCAGAATACAATAGGCAAGCTGCTGGAGAAGGTAATTGCCAGGAAAATATCAAGCCAACTAGAGAGGCAAGGTGTTTTCCCACCTACCCTGGGTGGGTACCGTCCAAAAAGAGAAACCTGGACCAATGCAGCAGTCTTTGCCCACGATGTCTATGAAGGTTTCCACTCCGGCACTGAAACCGTTGCTGCAGCGATTGATCTTGAGGACGCATACAACAGAGTACCACTGGATTTTTTAATGTTTCAGCTTCTTGAACTAAACGTAAGTCCATTCCTCCTTAGTTGGATCGCTGCAGCTCTCTTCCAACGGAAAGTAGTTTTTAGATGTGGCAGTTGGACTTCGGAACCAACAACAATATATCCTGGCCTACCACAGGGATCACCATTATCTCCGGTACTGTTCAACGTATACACAGTGAGAATCACCAGTGAGCAGATCACTGGACCTGGCAGGACATTGTCATATGCCGATGATCTTTTAGTGTATCGTCAGGGTAAGGATAGAGAGGAGGTTGCTGTGGAACTACAAACCGAACTCAATCGCATAAGTACTTGGTGTGATGAAGCTGGGGCAATGGTCAACCCAACAAAGGCAACAGTGACTTGGTTCTCGTTGAATAATCATATTGTCAACAATCCAACACCAACTGTAATGCTGTGTTCAGAGACGGTGGAAAGAACGCAGGCAATGAATTACCTGGGGATACGGTTTGATCGAAGCCTTGCTTATAATGTGCACATAGACCAGGTGATAACAAAGGCCAAGCGGGGTTTGGCAGCGATGCGGGTGATGGCGGCAGCAAACTGTGAGCAGCGCCATCTATGTCTTCTGTACGAGGGGCTGGTCATGTCTGTTTTGGAGTATGCAATGGCAATCCTGACTGTCAGCCATAAGCAGATAGAAAGGATGGAAAGGATACAGAATGAAGCTATGCGCATTATTCTTGGATGTACAAGAGATACAGCATGCAGGGCGATGCGCTACCTTCTTGATTTTCCAACCATTGAAGAGAGAATGCAAGTTTGCAGGGCACGTGCCTACCTCAGAATTAACGCAAACACACAGCATCCACTGCATAGTGAAATTAGGAAGGTGAAGGGCAGCAGGTTAAAAAGAGGACGGTCGTGGATGGGTCAAGCCGAGGACATTCTTCAACAGGTGTGTTCACTTGAGGACTTAGAACCTGGCGAGGAGTGGGTGCAAGTGCCAACAGACTTCTGCACATCCTTTTCAGTTTGCATCCAACTAGATAGAAAATGCAGACAAGAAAATCCGGCTGCTGTTGAGGCTGAAGTACAAGCGTTGATTTTCGAGAATTCGCTAGACAGTGACGCGGTCATCTACACAGATGGGTCGGTCGTCCGACATGTGAGAAGCTCATGGGCCTTTACAGCTCGGGCCGGAGGGAGAATTGTGAAGGAGGACTCTGGTGCTTTCACTGAAACCACAAGTAGCCTGACCATGGAAGTCATGGCAGTAAGTAAAGCAATAACATGGCTCGAGACACAGACATTCACTAGGGCTTGTTTCCTTAGCGACTCAATGAACATGATCAAGAGGATAGAGGAGGGGTCGATCCGAAGAGAATGGTTGCTGCCTCTGAAGCGGTCTCGGCTGGCAAAGATTAGTTTCATCTTCGTGCCAGGGCATGCGGGAGTACAAGGAAATGAGCGGGCTGACAAGCTCGCAGGTGAGGCTACTGTTGAGGGCGGACGCGCCATGGACCAGGCTGACATTCTGAATGCTCTACGAGAAGTGAGACTTTTGCAACAACCAAGTGATGACTGTGAATCTACAACAATGGCCAGACTGCGAGAGCAGCAAATTAAAAGAGGGGTGGCCAAACAAGAACACTACGCAGGAAGCCAAAGAAGATTGATAAACCAACACAGAACTGGCGTCGTTAGCCGCTACACGCTGCGGGATTTGCTGAGGAGGGGATCCGAGCACTTATGGACTGAATGGTCCGATGTGCAACGAGGATGATCTGTCGACTAACTAATTAACTAACTAACTATATTGCTGTCACACAGTCAGCCAGGAAGGAAACAGCTATTTGACTTTATATTGCTGTCACACAGTCGGCCAGGAAGGAAACAGCTATTTCACTTTATAATGCTGTGCCAGACATGCTGCAAGGAAGGAAACATCTATCTCACTTTATATTGCTGTGTCAAACATGCTGCAAGGAAGGAAACATCTATCTCACTTTATAATGCTGTGTCAGACATGCTGCAAGGAAGGGAACAGCTATCTCACTTTATAATGCTGTGACAGACATGCTGCAAGGAAGGGAACAACTATCTCACTTTATAATGCTGTGTCAGACATGCTGCAAGGAAGGGAACAGCTATCTCACTTTATAATGCTGTGTCAGATATTCTGCAAGGAAGGGAACAGCTATCTCACTTTATAATGCTGTGTCAGATATTCTGCAAGGAAAGGAACAGCTATCTCACTTTATAATGCTGTGTCAGACATACTGCAAGGAAGGAAACAGCTATCTCACTTTATAATGCTGTGTCATACATGTAGCAAGAAAGAGAATAGCCGCCCCACTCTATAATGCTGCCTGATATATGTGATAGCCTACAACTTAACACTGTGACAGTCATATCTGCTTTAGCATTACTGTTATCTTTATGGTTTACCGTTGCAGTAAATTGTTGCACTATCTGAATGTTAATGATGTCCATATTTCATACTGTCGTTGTGTCAAATGTCTGTATGTTTATAGACATTTAACTGTGTTACATTTCTCTGTACAAAATGGGGTTTAAAAGGCAAGAGGCAAGACTTCATTGCACCAGGTTTTATCCCATGTGGCTCAGTCTTTCCACGTGATGGTTTGACAAAAGCATCACACACATCACAAATTCCATAGCTCCAGCGATGACACACACACACACACCCTCCCCTCCCCCACCTCCCCCAACCCCAGGAGTCTCAGAGACAATTTTATTCATGAACTGAAGTAGCCCAGAATCGAAGCCACAACTTGTGGAGCATGAGGTAGGCAGCATAACCACTTCGTCATGTAGACTCCCGAAGTAATTCTCCATGGTTTAACAAGACATAGCAGAAAGGTGTGACGCAGCATTCATTATGCAGAGACGTGTGTGGAATTAATTTAATTTATTGGTGGGACTGAATGATAACTAACGCAAACAAGAAACAACTATATATAAAGAGCTTACCTATCTACTTACCTAGTCTGTCTGTCTGTCTATCTGTGTGTCTATTTCTCCGTGTGTCTGTTTGTCTATTTCTCTGTTGAATTGTCTATCTATTCCCATATGGATGGTGGTGTTTGGTCCACATTTGCCATTAAGTGTAGGCTGGAATTTTAGTTTTCAACCTTGTGTTAAGTGTGTCACTGAGACTGTATCGAGCTTGTTTGTATTTTGTATACTTTTTATAGAATCTATAAAGTCTTTCTCAAACTCTATAGCCACAACTTTTTTAAGTTGGGCACACAGCGGTGACTTATTGTGCTCTATTCTCACAAGATGTCCAATCACTAAATTTGTTGTATCGTAAGGAGTGGTATCAATGATATTCTTATGTCTTTTTACTTAATGTGTAACCACTTTATTAAGTGGAGATGCTTGAGTGATCATAACAAATGGTATAAAATTACTTAAACATGAAAAATATAAGAATTTACTCATGAACCTAATTATTTATGTACACTTTCAGTTAGCAGATTTGAATGTTTAAAACTGACCTAGATTGCCTGGTCAGTCCAGCCTCAAACAGGCACCAAGAAATGACTTGGCAAGTAGAGGTGGCCAGCATGATAATGATCACATGACCCACAAAGTGCCGATTGGTTTTTAAAAATAGGGTTCTAGCACCATTGCTCCTGTGAACGAATGTGCGAAAAAGGTTCTTTACTTTTTTTTACCTTACTTACACTTTCAGATAGCTGCCAACTGGGAAACTGCAGACATAGATGACAGACAACGAGCTATTTTAACCTTTGCCATGGCAGTTGCCAAATGTCAACCCCTGAAAGATCAGCACTTTGAAGAGTTGTACAGACATGGCCTAGACAAGGAAGATGCCTGGGATATTGGATCAGTGGTTGCGTTATTTTCTTTATCCAATCGAATGGCTTTTCTTACAGGCGTGAAAGCAAATGAAGAATTTCATATGTTTGGAAGAATTCCTAGGCCGCCCAAAGATTCGAAGTTGTGAGGTATTGACACTTTCTGTCTGAGACAGTTGTTAAATTAAGCACTCTAACCTGTCCATCAAAATTAACTCTGTCCCAAGCAGTTGTTGCTTAATCTCTTTCTGACCCACACAGTTATTGCTTTAAAATGACCAATGTCTGAGAGTTCAGAAAAGCATGTGATGAATAGTGTAATAAAGGAACATACATTGAATTGCTTGATACAGAATGTATTCACTCTAATAAACATTACACAGAATCATAAAAGTCATATGTTTACAAATCAAAATGATTTCAACAAAGATGAGGGTAGTTCTGTAGCAGATTCCTCTAAAGATGTGAGAGTCATAATCTAAAGATTGAGCACAACCCACAACTGGCAACGCTGATCGTATTTCGGTACGAACCTAAGGCTTTGCCCACATCAATTTGGAAGCACTATACTGGAGTCAAGGCCTTAGGTTCGTACCAGAATATGATCAGCATTGGCATTTGTGGGTTGTGTTCAATCTTTAAATCTCAAATCCCGAAACGACCAAAAACAAACATAATCATCAAGTACCATGCATGTGGTATAAGAAATGATGTATCTCTGCAGCTTCTATACTCTAGTTCAATGTATGAATTCATGTGCTGTTATACTTCCATGGGAGCCATGCTAACGTGATGGCTAGCATGTTTGCCTGGTGGCCAGGTGGTCATGTGATTGAACCCCCATAGAGGCAGGTATGTTTGTGACCTGGACTCCCAAGTCAGCCCATCCTAAAATCTGGTACTAGGAAGGTGGCAAGTAAAGGTGACTTGGCTTGCCATTGAACACATCACCCATGAAATGTCTGATTGTCTGTAAACATATGAAGCTATCGCCATATATCCTATTACACCTCACGGCTTGAAAAAGAATCCTTTTTTGTATTTTTATTCTTCCATGCCATGGTGGAGTTCTGTTTAAAATCTCTTTTCACTACTTTACCTGTCTCATTTTCCGCTCATCTGATCATTTGTTAGAATATGTTCATTTTTCTCCTATTGTTTTGTAGCCAGCAAATGTAAATTGTTTCTTTCTCATGTCTGTTATTCACTTTACACATGTATCAATCATTTTCACTCTTTGCTTGCCCCTGCTTTCTCTCAAATCAGTTATTTCTTAGTTTGAGCTAATGATGATGAGTTAAAATAATCATTCATTCATCATGTGCTATGCCGATAGGTGTGGACGGTTATGTTTCATCATATCACGCTATCACCAGAGTCATGTATCAGCTCAATTTTCTTGTCTCGGCCAAGCTATCCAGGTATTTACTTCTCCGCCTTTCCCTTGCTCTCTTTCCCTCGATCTTGCCTTGTATCACCAAGTTCTCCAATTTATTTCTTCTTAACATGTGGCCAAACAATTTTGACAGTCTATGCCTAATTTCTATAATCTGTTTACAGTGTTCATTTGTTTCGTGTAGGACTTGGTCATTGGTTTTTCTGTCTGTCCATAGGTATTCTTTGCATTTTCCTCAAAAATCAAACCGGTGAGGACCGGGATTGATTTCACTTGGACTTCTGGCAATAAAATGTCCCCTGGTCTCTGGGTAGTGAGATTGAATGCCCATGCGTAATGTTGCGCACATAAAAAATCCCTTGGCAGTTGGAAATCGAAAAAGAGTAGCCTAATGGTGCTGCTCAGGCAAAATTTTGAGTTAAAAATCTACCTAAAGTATTTCAGGATCCTCGCCGGTGTTACGGAGTTCGTGCACTGAGCTGAGGTTCTCCAGACTCAGGTTTGAGTTAGGAGGAGAACGGAGCACTTATGGGTTACACCCGTGTGCCGTGATGTTGATCCATCGACTAAACTAAATTAAACTCTCAAAAATCACATTTCCACTAACCATCAGATGTTTTTCAGCTTGTCTGCTCATTGTCCACATTTCACTTCCATACAAAAGTACAGATATAATAAAATTAAAAAAAAAAAAAAATTAGGTTGCATGTCCTTCACAAGACGTAGCATTTTTGCTGTTCATGATTCCTGGGCAAATGTTACGTTCAGTAGTTTGCCATTGCTTTCTGAATGACCGGCTCCTATACCTTTTTTCGAAAAAACCAGCACCGCTGTGTTTCGAACCCGGGTATACGGGCTCACAAACCGCGTTCGCAAGCCCTTAGCCACAGAGACCAGCTAATAAAATACACCTCATTAATAAATTTAAAAAAAAACAATCATTTGTTATCAGTTTTGCTTTCGTCTGTGTGTGCAATTTTGTGAGAATGTGTCAGTCATGGAAAAAAGATGTTTTAAAATGGCATAAACGACCCCAAATTAACAGAGTAACTCAATCTAAGATTTAGGGATTTTGGTCATTGAGAGTGTGGGTGGGTGTGTGCACGCGCGCGCACACGTGCACTTGTGTATGTGAGCGTGCACACATACACAGGGGGAGCTTTGACAATGTGATGCATGACGAAATAATATTAACAAACAACATTGGCGGCAAAGATCTTCTAATAATTAAAAACAATATTAGGAATTAAGGCCGCCTGGCTAGTGCAGTCGCCACAAACTGTGCAGGTTAGGATTTTCTTTTTGCCCCCGATAAAAGAACATGGGTCTCCCGTAGGAGAACCCGGCGTTCTTAGCCGCTCGGCCAGCCGCTTATACAAGCATCAAGACTAGTGAAAATTGCATCTGTCCCCTCTCTGCGACTCAAGGAAAAAGTAGTCGGACAAAAAAGGAGACGAAGAGGAGGAGGAGAAGAAGAACAACAGCTAATATCAACAGGTAAACTTAGAAGATAACTTCTTCTTCTTCTTCTTCTTCTTCTTCTTCTTCTTCTTCTTCTTCTTCTTCTTCTTCAGCATTCCTAGCCATTGAGGTTCTTTGCTGCAGATACAAGCCATCTCCATTCGTCTCTCTGGTTGACCTCTTGCTAGTCGTTGATTCCAAGTGCTTGTAGGTCTGTATGTATATTATCTCTCCACCGTCTTCTTCGGGGTCTACGGTCATTTATTTCCTGAGTGTAAGCGAGTTTTGTTTCCCTATTATCTTCCATTCTTTCTATACGCCCCAGCCATTGCAGTCTATTAGCCTTCATCGATACCAGTGATTAGCGGGGACTTAAACAGATCATAAATGTCTTTGTTACTTCTTCTTTTCCACTCCCCACTTTGTGTATCCCTAATGGGCTCAAAGATGCGTCTTAAGACTTTGTTCTCAAAAGTTTGTAACAAGGCTTTGTCTCCGTTAGTTGTACTCCAGGTTTCAGAGCCATACTGCACAACTGGTCTGATCAGGTTTTGTATATTGTGATCTTGGTGTTAGAAGATACCGCATTTTATTTTAGCAGATGTTGTAGTGTATAGTATATCTATCTTATTTCCAGAGTTGATTCTAGCTTGTATTTCTTCCCTTATTATGTTGGAGCAGTTGAAGATTGTACCCAGGTATTTGTATGTTTCCGTTCTTTTAATGGTCATATTATCTATTTGTATGTGGCCAGAGTTTTTAGCCATTCCTTCTCTTGAAATTACCATATATTCTATCTTATCTTGGTTGATAACCAGCCCCATTTGTTGAGCTTTTCCCTTTAAGTGAGTCAATATTTCCGATGTATTTTGTTCATTTTCCCCTATAATATCTATATCATCTGCATAACCAAGCAGTCTGGATGTTCCTCCAATAGCACATTCCTCCTTTGCCTTCCTTACAACTTTCTCTAGAGCCAGATTGAAAAGGAGCAGCGATAGTGCATTACCCTGTTTCAAGCCAGATGTCATTTGGAAAGGGTCTGATTTCCTGCCTTTATATGTTACTTGTGGGGACGCAGAGGTGTTTCCAAGGCACCAGGGCCGGGTTATATACTGGCCAAGACCTATTGACACGTCCTCGTCGAGCGTCCTGGGCAACAGGTCCCTTCGGGGTCCTGGCTGAAGTCAATAAGATCGCTGATTCCTCCGAAGTCGGAGAGTGTCTGCCTGTACGGCGAGGAACCAACAGTCTGCACACCAATAAGCCAGACATGGGACAACGGATACTCACGCAAACCTCAGGTCCTGTATGACATCACACTGATGTTGGACAACAGGATGTCGCGTTGGAGCTCAAGCCAACGAACACAAGCAAGCAAGCAACAAGCAAGCAAACATGTTACTTGTGTTGACTTCTTTACGTGCCATGACACAAGACTGTCAATAATCTTTTCACGATGTCTTCCTCTATCTCTCTTTTCGCAAATCTTTCCGGTTGTTACAACATGTTCCAGTTTTTGTCTTCTCATAACGTGACCAAAAAACGATGACTGCCGCTTTTTTGATGTTTTTGATAAGTTGTCTTTGCGACTCAGTTTCCCTTAAAATGTCCTGTATTCTCGTTTTGGCTGTCCAATTAATTTTCAGCATTATTCTATAAAACCACATCTCTAAGGCTTCCGGGGATTTTTTCGCCTGTTTACTAATTGTCCAGGACTCGCAGCCGTATGTTAAAACTGTTTCTATGTAACATGCAAGAACTCTTTTTTCTGACTTTCAAGGACAGTGACTTATTGCACAAAACGTTCTTAATTTGATAAAATGCAGTTTTTGCTTGTCATATTCTGCTCTTTATCTCAGTGATGCCTGTTTCATCTGATGTTATCCGTGTGCCTAGATATCTACATTTCTGTACTTGCCCCAAAATAACTTCCTGTACTTTAATTGCTTTTGAAATAAAAACTGGCAACAACAATTTACACGTTGTGGAGGGAACGGCCATGAAAAGTGAGACCTAGTTCGAAGAGAACTGGTTTATGGATAGCTTCAATAAATGAGTGTTGATGGTTTGTTTAAAGAGAAGACGTATAGACATAATGCAAGTGTACTACTATTACAAAATGAGATATGTCAGAAAAACAAACTGAGAACAAATGGAAGAATAATATTGTGAATAGAGCACACAAAACTTAAAGTAATTAATTGGATGGAGAACACATAAAATTACCAGAATCGCAGCAGAAGGAAAAGTACCAAGATCAGACAAAGATTCTTGGAGAATCTGGTAATCATATTCTTCTTCTTCTGTCGTTCGCTTGAAGTATGTCTATAACTGCAATGTTGCCTCTTGTATGAATTTAACAGTCTTTTTTAGTTCACTCAGCGGTCCACAGAGTTTATCTTCCACTGTTGTCTCTCTAGGCCAGAAGGTTTGCCTGGATTTGTTGTAATTTGGGTAGTCTTGGAGTATGTGTTCTGCTGCTGCGACGCCAGTCCATACGTGCACATGGCTGAGTCACCAATCTTGAATTTTGTATACATGTGGTTGCGTAATCTATTGTGTCCTGTTCTGAGGCGCAGAATAATGACTTGTTCTGGTCTGACCATAATGGATCTGCTTGTATCTTGAGCAGATTTTGGTGGCTTTCTGACTGATTTGATCATTCTTTTCTTTTGGTGGTATGTAACGGGCACATTAGGCTGTTCTTCTTTTGCTCCTTCCTTAGCCAATGGATCAGCTCTGTCGTTCCCGGGTACTTCACAGTGGGATGGTATCCACTGTATGGTGACCTTATGCTGACTGCTAAGTTCAGATAGTAGTGTCGTTAGTACTGGCAATTTCCCAGACAGGAGCGTCTCGAGTACTTGCTTGCTTGCGTTAGCTGGCTGTGAACTCCAGCGTGAAGTTCTGTATGTCGGACGGATGAAGGCATCTTGTTGTCCAACATCAGTGTGATGTCATACCGGACTGAGGTTTGCGTGAGCTATCCGTTGTCCCGTGTCTGGCTTATTGGTGTTGCAGATGTGGTTCCTCGCCGTGCAGACAGATACTATCCGACTTTGGAAGAATCAGCGATCCTACTACGTTAGCCAGGACCCCGAAGGGACCTGTTGCCCAGGAAGCACGGCTAGGACGTGTTAATAGATCTTGGCCAGTACAGAACCTGGCCCCGGTGCCTTGGAAGCACCTCTGCGTCCCGCCTCGAGTACTGATTTTGCATCTGTCAATAGCACCACAGGTTGTGTACCATGGCTGGTATTTAGTAATTTCTCTGTTGCTATCTTGATTGCCTCAATTTTAGCATCATAGTTATGGCAGTACTTTCCTGTTGGTACTCTGGCCGTGTCCCTAGTATTATTTGGGTATTCTGCGTACACTCCGCTCCTCCATTTCAAACAGCATTTTGTGCTGACCCATCTGTGTAGACTCGGATCCAGAGGTCCTGTGGGTATTCTTCATCAAGGAAGCTGAGAGTGGCTGTTCTGCGCTGTACACTGTTCTGTTCTTCCTTGTCAAATATTCCTCTCACTTTTGTCTGGATTTGTAGTGATAGTCTATGTTCATCTTTCCATGGAGTTCGCTCTGGAATAGTTTTCAGGGGGATACCAACTGTGGGCAGATCAGTGGTTTCTCTGCAGAGTCGTTTGGCCTGGTGGATAAAACTGCTTCTTTTCAACCGCCCCATAGCTAAGTTTTCAAATCTGTTCTTCATAGGGTGGCCTGGCAAGCTGAGGAACTTTTCTGCTTGTATTAGCGTTTCGTATCTCTGCGCTCTCTCAGTGCTTGTGTCCTCCCCATCTTCTCCATCTCCACTATAGGGGTTGATCTCATCCCTCCTGTGGTGACTCTAAGTGCTTGATTTTGCACCTTGTCCAGCTCTTGTATTGTGGTTTTTGATGCTGAACACCACGCAGTTGACCCGTATTTCAAGTGTGGTCGTATGCTCTGTTGATAAACTTTGCTAAGTATTTTCCCACAGGCTCCCCATGTGGTTCCACTTAGTTTTCTCAGGATGGCTATTTTCCTTCTGGCTTTTGCTACTGCTTTGTTGATGTGCTTTCTCCATGTCAGCCTGCCACCAAATGTTACTCCAAGGTATGTTGGTTCTTTATCTTCTCTAAGGGGTATTCCATTTATCTGGATGATCCCTGCCTTTTGTTTTGGAGAAAGGGTAAATAGAGTGGTGCTGCACTTGTCAGTGTGTATGCTGACACACCATCTATTTGCCCATGTTGATGAAGATTAGAAAAAGTATTGGGACAAGACTTCGCCCTGGGGAACACCGTGACGCAGTAGTACTTTCTTGCTCTTGAGTCCGTCTATCTGTACTCGGGCTCTTCTGTTGTGCAAGTATGCTTTCACCCATTTGTACATTCTTCCATTAACTTTACAGTTTCTCAGTTTCTTCATCAGACTTTTTTTCCAGACTTTGTCAAAGGCTTTCTTCAGATCTATCCATGCAGCAAGCACCAGCTTCTTCTCTTGGAATGCATCCTCAATTTCTTGAGAGAGGTAGATTGTCTAATCTTCCGTAGAGAAGCACTGCCTAAAGCCAGCCTACTGTGGCCCAAGGATGTTTTCACTTTCAATGTACCACTGTAGTCTGTAATTGATGATGTTCTCTATTGTTTTGCAGAGACAGCTGGCGATGCTAATTGGTCTGTAGCTGGAGGCAATGGAACTATCTTTCCCTGATTTTAGGAATGGTATCATGATTGCTTGTCTCCAGGCTTGCGGAACACTGCCTAAGGTCCAGCTGTTATTGAAGATTTGCAACAGCTTTGCTTTGGCCTCTGTTCCTAGGTTCCTGATCATTTCATTGGAGACGTTCTCATTTTCAGTTTTGATTTGGCTAGCTCCAGTTCGCTGATTATGATAGGTGCCTCCAGAACCTCATCTACTGTTTCATTCTGTCCTGTATGCTGCCATTTCTCTCGAATCTCTTGTTGTTTCTCTGGGCTAATTTCGATATTGTTATCTTGTGCGAATGAGTCCGCAAAATGGTCAGCTGCTTGCTTTCCCGTTAAGATGTTTCCATCTTTATGTAGTGCAATTTTTGAGTTTCTCCCTGTGCCCTCATCGTTAAGTGGTTTTATTAGCTTCCACAACTCCCTTGTGTCTCTTTCAAAGTTCAGTGACTCTGTTTTCTCCTGCCAGCTTTTCCGATCTAGCCTGCAGCTTGGCCTTTTGAAATTTGGCTTTTGCGTGCTGGTATTAATTGTGGTGCTCTTGGCTGGGTTTGGGCTCTGTTTGCTTTCTACACACTTCCACATCATTATGCAACTGTTCCAATTCACTACTCCAGTAGGGTTTATAATGTGATAACGCTATATTCTCAGGTCCCCTGGCTCCACAGGACATTTGAGAAGGACCTCTAGTAGTTGTGGTTGAACCCTTTCGAGGCATAGGGCCCGTCACTGCACATGCCAGGGGGTCCAAAGCAGGGCGAACACCATAACATTTAGCAGTAGTCAACATATTTCATGGCGTGATTGCGTGGCATCCTGATTTCTGTATTGCACCTCCTGGCTGGTTGCCTCGGTCTTCAATACCATTCCTTTGCTAGAGTAGACTGTGGTCTTACTCGAATTAAGGTGTGTAGGCACGCACACATGTGTCTGCGCATGCATGTACGTGAATACACATCTAAAGCGTTCTGGTTATTTCTAGTGACTCACCGCCGCCCCTTCTCCTGTTAGTTAAAACAAGTCCCCCACGAGAAGGCCAGGAGTTGGACTTTTGCTGCAGTGGTGATGAATGCACGCGCCATTGGGATATTTATGCAAGGTTGGGCTCTTACCCTAACCCCGCCCCCGGCTACATAACAGCAACATTTGGAACCCGATAATCATATAATTACACATCTGTTAAACGACCTGAACAACAGCCGCACATCGCCAAGGATGTATTAAAATCAAATGTGGCCATTCTAAAGATGTCTGGATGAAGACATGGAAGAAATAGAGTGAAAATGTTGTGGTGGATAAAGTGAGTGAATGATTCCGTCATACACTCAGATAACGCAGCTTTGATAAGGTGCTCTTTAAATGATAAATTGTTAAGGATGAAGCCCCGAACACCATTGTAAATAGCAGTCAGATCTAGAGAGAAGACATAATTAAATACCCCGGAATAACATTTAACAGATGCTAGTCTTACAGGGACCATTCCGAGGTTGCTGACAATATCTCACTGTCAACTGGAGAAATGAACGTATGCAAAATAAGACAGTGAGAGTATTTTTGAGATGCGTAAGTTTCACACTAATTGTGTACATGCATATAATTTCTCAGTCATCCATAATTGATAGGCACAAGGTGCCACAGGCAAAAAAGAAGGTTAGTGTTGCTCGCGACAAGAAGTACCCTCTTTATGAGGCAATGCATGACACCAGGGTACACAGGTTGAAGAGAGGAATTTTTGGATGGCACAGTCTGAAGAAACAATTAGATATGACCAACTAATTCATTCTCTGAATCTGTTAACTATCAAACATTATTCATACACTGACATATATGGCAATATTTATTTACGTATATTATTTTATTAATAATGTTTGTGCCATCAGGATAGTTCATGTAACAGTTCTATAATTTAATAATTTATTGTCAGATGTCAAGATTCTGAAATGGATCTTATGTAATAAACATTTTAATGTATCTAAATTTTATGTATTGAAATCAGGCTTTGTAGTTTTTGTCAAGGAAAATTTTAATATTCCTTGTTCTTGTATTCTACCTCATTCCAGCGTTATGTTTATTGTATTTGTCACAAAGTTATGGACATAAAGAAGTGGCTGTGGTTGTGTCTAGAGGATGTCAGTGTGAGTATTGTGTTGGACGACTGATTAGCAATGATGAATCAAATTCGAACACCAGACTGCGCAAACAAGATTTTAATTCGAAACTCATCAGGAGAAAAAAAAACTTCAGCAGTAAAATATATCAATATTGCATATGAACAGTTCCAGCACACTCAGAGAATACTTTAACACAATAAGATCCTAAGACCACACTATTGCCGTCTACCGGCCTCGCACAATACACTGTTACGGACTCTTCTCCATCCGTGAATTTAACCACCTCCTCAGAGGCTCTTCTCTCTCGACTCAGCTCCAAACTCAACTCTACTCAACTTCGAATGCCCCTATCTTGGCTGGTGTCCCTCACTCAGCCCAAAATCAACTCCCCTCAATTTGCCCAGACTTCTCTCTTTATCCCCTCTTCCCGGACCTCCCACGAAACATCATTTAACCTCGTGCACTCCAATCTAAATTCTTCCAACATAACATTTCTGAGTTCCCTTTGTCTCTCGGTCTGCTGTCACGTTTTAGCATCTCATTAGTGACCTCCTCTTAGCCCGTACGTGTTCTAACAATCCCTGTGTTGGGTCTTATCCATTGTTCTAGAGTTTCTTAATCGACTTCTCTGACCTCACATCCGCTCTACTCTCATCTCCACCTATGACCCCGTGTTGTCATTCTCACATTCTTAAACTCGTCCATTCACCCCAGTTTTTTGTAAACCTGCGCACGTTACAGTATTGTACTCATATATGTCCATTATGTGAATATTTTTTTCAAACTTAAGTACACACACACATACACACACGCGCGCACACACACACACACACACATACACACACACACACACATATATATATATATATATATATATATATATATATATATATATATATATATATATATATATATATATATATATATATATATATATATACGATGTTCGTCCATCATGAATGACGTTGATCATTCATTGACGATGACCATTCATTACACTACATCTTTGATTTGATGAGGAACGAATGACTTGCGCTTTGGTTTTGTATAGCGAGGAAGTGGTCGCGCAAAACCTTCGCCCCCGCTCCCTCGTCTGTGGCCGTCTGGCTCCAGTGGCGAGCATGGCAAGACGACTGGAAGACGGACACAGATGCAGTGGACGTTAGGCTGCCACGGCCAGTTATCCCTGTTTATATTGGCTCTCGGGAGCCTCGGGCCCTTCCGTCAGTTCCTTTAATTTTCAGTTTTAAGACAAGCGTAGCGACAATCAATGAGCGTATGATTACTTATAGGATCAACACGATTTCCTTCACCGAAGACGGACTGACCGCCAGAACAAACCACAGACAAACATGAGGCGAGCAACTGCCCACAGAAGATACTGCTCGACTAAGTTGCGAGCAGATCTCCCGATTTACGGTTGAGCCTCTCCAGCGCAAATGTGCACATGGCGACTGTCCGGACAGACGTCCACGTCTTGCGCTCTCCAGCGACATGTATCAGTTCTTGGGTTGACCCACTTCTGTGTCTTGTCACAAGATTGTCAATAATGTTATCTTGCTGTCTTTCTCTATCTCTCTTTGCACAAATCTTTTCCGTTGCCACAACATATTCCAGTTTTGATCTTCTCATAATGTGGCCTAAAGGTGAAGACTCATTCTTTCTGATGTTTGTTATACGTTGTTTTTGTGAGTTAGCCACCCTCAAAATGTTCACACTGCTCATGGCTGTCCAATGAATTTTCAGCATTCTTCTATAAAACCACATCTCCAAAGCCTTGACGGATTTTTTTCGCTTGTTTACTAACTGTCTCGGATTTGCAGCCGTATGTAAGAACATGTTCTATGTAACTAACATTTGTCCTTCCAATGAAAATGACTTGTTGCACAAAATGCACTACATAGAATGCAGTTTCTGCTAATCCTATTCTGTTCTTTATCTCTGTAATGCTTCTTCCATCTGATGTTATCCAAGTGCCTAATTAATTGAATTTCTGACCTTGTCTCAAAATATCATTTACTTTAATTGAATATTTAGGCACGATCTGTGTGTTTTGTGTGTTTTAAAAAAAAAAACTATCGCCATACTTTGGTCTTCAAGCTAAGGCCCATGTCACAATAATAAAGTAAAATTAAATGTAGCAGCGTGTTACCACTGCCCATAAGGGAAGCAAAAGATAGTAGCACTGTAACATACCATGCTTGTCGTACAAAGGCTACTAAGGATGGTTGGTGTGAGGCTACCTCATCATCACCATCATCATCATCATCATCATCAAGTATCATGCCTGCTAGCGTGGGCGTCCATGACTCTCCACAGATCTCGGTCTTTGGTTTTCTGGATCAACTCTGCTGATAATATTCCTCCATGGCACCGTCTCAATCCATCCAGCATAATTTCTCTTGGTCTGCCTCTCCCTCTCTTCCCTTCGATCTTACCAGTTGTCACGATTTTCTTCAATGCCTCTCTTCTCATCACATGACCGAAGAAAGCCGTTTGTCTCTTTCTTATTGTTGTATACATTGTTCTAGTTTCATTAGCCTCTTTCAGGCAGTCATTGTTAGTTACTTTGGCAGTCCAAGGAATTCGCAACATTCGTCTTAGGAACCAGATCTCTGTTGCTTCCAAGTTCTTCCTAATTTGTTCATTTACGTTCCAAGATTCACTGCCATACAGTAATACAGGTTCTATATAGCACATTAGCAGTCTCCTGCTTACATTAAATGATAGTGACTTATTGCAAAGGATACTCTTCATTTTCCAAAATGCCAACATCCCAAAAAAAATCCCAAAATCCAACCAGTTATGACCAAGTCTACAAAGAGCTTTTCATGAGCTGGTTGAGGCCCTTTGCTCTATTGAGAGAAGACAATAATATGAGTGTCATTCAATTATATTTTGTTCATTATTACATATCCATGCTTATTTAGTTACATCTTGTCAAACTATCATATTATATGTGTATATATGTGCACGAATGCAAGCATGATAGCGGACAGGTGAGAATGAGGCAGGAGAGAAATGTATCATCAGATCATCATGAGGTTATGTTTTATGATCCAACTAATGCTAATAACTCTTCTAGTTTTAATACATACCATAATAACATTGATTGTCATGTCCACAGCCTCCTGTCTCAGATACTCTCAGTAATGTAGAATACGAATGTTCCGGATGCCAAGACGCCAGGCTCTCTAACATAACCTCTCAAAGTCTGTCCTCTAGAAACAGCAATTATGCTAACGGATAATGAAATATTTGTGCAAATGAGATGGAAATGTATTTTGGTTAGAAATATTAATCAATCTGTATCTGAATAATTACTTTGGATTTCGTTTTTTAATGTGTTACATTAGAAATATGTGTTATTTATGTGGTATTTTAGTTTTATGGAAGAATATAATTGAGAGTATATAATATTAATATTGAAACTAGTATACTTTTAATACCTCCCATTTATTGTTATTTTATTTTTTAAAGAATTATTTGCAAGAATGAATGATCATATTGCTAATGACACGGGGGATTTTTCAACTGAAATATTTGCAGCTAAATTTATCTTTAGCCCACTAACATAAATGTGATAGCTGCCTGTATCCCTGCTTTGTGCCATAAATATACAAAATGACGTGATGAGTATTTTTATAATTTTACATTCAGTTTATTTTTTTATGTATTTATTGACAGCTGTACCATATATTGGAGTTGTTGAATTATTGACCTTATGTTTTTCACGCTAATTAATTTGTATATTCAGTTGGTGCTTCCATTTTCAGTTTTCTTGAAAACATTAATTGTCCAGAAGTACAAAAACTGTTTGAAGTTTTATTTCATTACTATTAATTATTTTGGTTCTATAATTATTCTATTTTTCTTGAAGTTTAGTTCCGTTTTTAATAAATGTCAAGATTTGAATTATTAAAAATACTTCTACATTGCATGTCATATTATACATTTCTCACACTCCCGCACTCTTTATGTGTATGTATATGTGTAAATGAGGAGCGAGGAGGAGAGGAAGTGAGACAGAGAGAGGGGGGAGATGATTAAAGCTAACACTAGTAAAATAACTGCTTGGTTAGATAAGTTTGATAGATAGCTCAAGTTGCAAGGTTTGAGAATTCTGAGAAAACATGTGACAGAAGATTTTCCGGGGAGTCAAACATGCTATAAATATGGTGAGAGTTTAGGGTCAAACATACTATGTGGTAACAATCTAGGTTTAAATATACTGTATGGTGACAATCTGGGGTTAAATATACTGTATGGTGACAATCTGGGGTTAAATGTACTGTATGGTGACAATCTGGGGTTAAATGTACTGTATGGTGACAATCTGGAGTTAAATGTACTGTATGGTAACAATCTAGGTTTAAATGTACTCTATGGTGACAATCTAGGTTTAAATGTACTGTATGGCGACAATCAACTGACTGAAATTATGTATTAGTATGCAAGCATATGAAATTTCACCAAAGTTATCGTTACACAATCAAATTATGCCACACTGATTCTAAAGTAATTACCATAGAACACAATCAATTTTACTAGGTAAAAATTAATGTTAATGCTTTAACTCGCTTTCTATCCAAAGCCATATCTACATCAATGAGTCATTAAAACAGGAATAATCAGAGTTAAACCATGAGGTACTTCTATAAACAGGTAAATATATGAATATGTTACGTACACTGAAGTTTGGAAAACAAAAACCAGATGAGGAGTTTCTCCAGTTTAATTTGTGATTTTAATTACTTATTTAGGGTTCAAGGTTCCCCAGGAGCAAGAGCCGCACCATGAAGTTCCACGTCCGTGTGTCATTCGGATTACCGCTTCCTCTGGTGGCCAAGGCGGGTTCTATGTGTGGATAACTATACTTTGATCTTAGAGAAAAAAAGCCCAGAAGCGATCTTTCTCCAGCTTAAAACAGTTGATGACAAAATTTATACAATGATTCAGAACACTCGGGTGATAAATTAACTATAGAATTGATATAGCAGAAAGTAGGAGGGATCAGTACACACGATTGTATTCTAATTAACCGATATAAGAGGCTGTAAACAATTTTTAAAAATAAATTTAAACAAAGGTTAGAAATTTTAAAACTTAAATTTACCAGTTTGGAACATATCCTTTGACATTAAAAAAAAATCTGGTGAGACACTGTAGGGCACAACGAATGGAATTAGATGAAAGCAAACTATGGGTAGCAGAAGTGAAATGAGTCTTAAAGAGTTGTCATTCATGCACGGATGGTAGGCAACCATGTTGTGGATGTATAAACAAATGTACACATGACAGATTTACGGGGAACCATGCACGGATGGTAGGCAACCACGTTTGGGATGTATAAACAAATGTACACCTGACAGATTTACGGGGAACCATGCACATATGGCAGGCAACCAAGTTGTGGATATATAAACAAATGTACACCTGATAGATTTACGGGAAACCATGCACGGATAGTAGGCAACCAAGTTGTGGATGTATAAACAAATGTGCACTTGATAGATTTACAGGAAACTATGCACGGATGGTAGGCAACCAAGTTGTGGATGTATAAACAAATGTGCACTTGATAGATTTACAGGAAACTATGCACTCATGTTTACACTGTCTGTGCATTGACGACAGGGTTGTGGGTTCATGCCACACATTGGTCGGTCGGACTTACGTTTACTTCTCGTTCAGAAAGTAAGCAAAGGCAAACTATTGAACGTAAAATTGCCTAGAAAATCGACCTGGATTTGATCGCAACGTCCTGGAAAAGCCATGCAACATTTTTAATACTCAGATCATCATCATCATCAAGTGCCATGCCGACTGGCGTAGGCGTTCATGACTCTCACAGATCTCGGTCTTTGGTTTTCTGGATCAACTCCACTGTTGATATTCCTCCATGCCACCGTCTCAATCCATCCAGCATAATTTCTCTTGGTCTGCCTCTGCCTCTCTTCCCCTCGATCTTTCCAGTCGTCACGATGTTCTCCAATGCCTCTCTTCTCATCACATGACCCCCCAAAAAATAAAACAGCTGTTTGCCTCTTTCTTATTGTTGTATATAATGTTCTCGTTTCATTAGTCTCTTTCAGACAGGAGAGTGAGTTCCCTTGAAGCAAGATGCCGGGACATTTTTTCGTCCCGTAAAATGGAACGTGTTTTTTTCCGAAATGTGTATGGATTAAGTGTTTGTTTTTTTCGTGGTGAAATGGAGTTCGGACCGTGCAACGGAGTTCATGCACGCGCGTCCCGTCTTCTTTCGGCGTATCATCGGCGCCCGGTGGCGATAGTTAAGCCTAACATGACGACCAGACGACCAGCTAGGACACAACGTGGTAAGAGGGCGGGCGCGCGCAGAAGGCGCTTAAAATGTGACAGATTGGGTATCGGAAATGTTCGAGTACTGTACTGGAACTGTGCATCATTTAGTCAACGCCGACCCATTCTTGAAAAACTACTCTACGGAAACGATATTGTAGTCTTGCAAGAAACACAGCTCACCGACGGAACAGTCAATGTTGCGGGATTTCAGGGTTTCTTTAACAGGCGGCACCTCGGACAGGCCATTCTGGTCCGCGACAACATACTAGTGTCTGAGATCGATATGTCCGCCTGGAACAGCGATGCCCTGCAAGTGCAGGCATTAAGAATAATGACACCAGTGCAGCTTGTAATCGTTAACGTCTATGCGCGAAATGGGAAGGTCGACGTGCGACAATGGCAGAGTTTGTTCGATATGGATGAAAGGCATATCATCTACTGCGGGGACTTCAATGCCAGAGGCAGTCAATGGGGGAATTGCATCACCAATAGACAGGGAGAAGATTTGGAGGACGCCCTGGCATCTGCTGCCCTAATCTGTCTGAATGATGGGAAGGTCACTAGAATGGCCACTCGACCAGGCGACTCTGACAGCATCATTGACTTGGCTCTGGTGTCGCCCACCATCGCACCAAGGTGCCGGTGGGGCACACTGGGATACCACGATAGTGACCACTACCCTTGTGTCATCCTGATCAAGAAAGACGGGGCCATGAGTCAAAGAAACAAGACCAATGCCTTCCCGTACGACACCACTGGTCAAGACGCCATAAGCAAGATCAGAAGAAGGAAACTAACTTCCTCCCGTAGGAGACAAGAAAGATGGCTGCAGCCACCATGGTGGAATGGAGAGGTCGAGAAGGTGTGGCTGGGAAAGAGGCAGGCTGTCAAAGACTGGCAAAAGGCCAGAAAGGCTAACATGCCACAGGTTGAGTTGGCGAACCTGAAGACTGAGGTCGTTAGGACGACGACTTTATTCAAATCCTGCGCCAAACAGGCCAAGGCCGACAAATGGGACGAGTTCTGCAGGAAGGTGTGCTCCGAGCAATCTCTTACGACATTCTGGCGCCTCCACAAGAGCATGAACGGTGCTGCACAACGTAGGGGTATTCCAGACTTTCAAGGCACAGACCTCGCATGGAAAAAGTCGGATGCGGATAAAGGTAAGGCCCTTCTTGCACGCTACATAGAACAGACTGACCAGAAAGACGAGCCCGCCAGACAGAGGACCACAACAACACTCTCTCAGTTGTGCGAGGGGGTCGGGACAGACGAAGAATGGACAATCACAGTTGAGATATTGCGTGCGATGCTCAAGAAATCACCTAACACCGCCCCAGGCCCAGACGGCATCCGATATGGTGACCTAATGGTGATATCAGATGATGACATGGAAGAACTGGCCAGAGAATTCAACACCAGTATCCAGAGGGGTCAGGTCAAAGAAGAATGGCTACACAGCTACTTGCTGCCGCTGCCAAAACCGAACAAAGACCACTCCAAGATAAGCGGCTACAGAATCATTACGATGCAGAATA
The DNA here is from genome assembly GCA_014155875.1 of Cepaea nemoralis. NCBI lineage: Eukaryota > Metazoa > Mollusca > Gastropoda > Stylommatophora > Helicidae > Cepaea > Cepaea nemoralis. Next base: position 7,739 of record JACEFZ010015784.1, on the reverse strand, counting down.
CTGTTGGCAAGCTACTGGAGAAAATTGTAGCACACAGACTTGCTTGGGACTTGGAACAGCTCGGCTGCTTCCCGCCCACACTTGGAGGATACAGACGCAACAAAGAGTCATGGCTGAATGCGGCGGTCTTTGCTCAAGATGTTTACGAAGGATTTCAGGTCAGAGAAGAGACATGTGCGGCCGCCATAGACTTAGAGGACGCATATAACAGAGTATCTTTCGAGCACTTGATGCAAACCCTCCTCAGACTGAAAGTGCACCCTCACCTTGTACGATGGATAGCTGCAGTTCTACTCCAAAGGAAGGTGGTGCTAAGATGCGGGAGTTGGTCTTCTGAGCCGATAACGATATGTCCAGGATTGCCGCAGGGTTCACCACTGTCACCAGTACTATTCAACGTGTATACGGTGCCGATCACTGAACAACAGTTGGATGGGAGGGGTAGGACTCTATCATTCGTTGACGACATCCTCGTGTATCGACAGGGTCGAGATAGACAGGCGGTTGCCAACTATATGCAGGGCGAACTAGATCGAATTTCCTCATGGTGTGCTGATGCCGATGCCCTTGTCAACCCTGCAAAGGCAACGGTTACATGGTTCTCACTAAACAACCATATTGTGAAAACAGACCTGCCGGCAGTAAGAATGGATGGGAGCATTCTGAGTAGAACCCAGTCAATGACATATCTTGGCGTGAGGCTTGATCGTAGCCTGTCCTTCAGAGATCATGTCGATTATGTCATAACGAAGGCTCGAAAAGGTTTGGCAGCAATGAGAGTCATGGCGACTGCCAATATCGAGCAAAGACTGCTATTACTTCTGTTCCAAGGACTTGTGCTTTCACGCATCGAGTATGCCCTGGCCATCCTCACTGTCAGCCCTACACAGATTGGAAGACTTGAAAAGGTACAAAACGAAGCCATGCGCATCATTTTGGGCTGCACGAGAGACACCAGCTGTGTAGCAATGAGATACCTCCTTGACTTCCCGACAATGGAACACAGGATCAAGATCTGGAGAGCTCGTGCATACTTAAAAATAAGTGCAGATGAGCAGCACCCTCTGCATGACGCTGTATTCAGAGAAAAGGGTGACAGGCTAAAGAGGGGCAAATCATGGATGGGTCGGGCGGAAGATGTCGTCGGACAGGTCTGCAGTCTTACCAGTATCAACCCCGGCAAGGAATGGGTGCCGGTGCCTCCAGCTTTTAAGTGTACCTTCTCCTGCATTATCACACTCGACAGACGGTGCAGAGAGCAGAACCCTGCCGCTGTCAATGCAGAGGTTAACGCGCTCATCTATGATCACTCAGATAGCCCCGAAGTGCTCATCTATACAGATGGATCTGTTGTAAAGCAGCAGAGAAGTGCGTGGGCATTTACAGCCCGTTCAGCGGGCCGAACCGTTCAAGAATCCAGTGGTGCCCACTCTATGACCACGAGCAGCATGACGATGGAGGTGATGGCAGTTACACAGGCTTTCATATGGCTGGAATCACAGCATTATACCAACGTGTGTGTACTAAGTGATTCAATGAGCATGATTCAGAAGGTCGAAGCTGGATCTGTACGTAGACAGTGGACTGAGTCGCTGCGGAAGTCTGTTGTCCGCAAAGTCACCTTCATCTTCGTCCCGGGACATGCGGGAGTCGAGGGAAATGAACGAGCTGATAAATTGGCTGGCTCTGCACCCCCTGTAGATGGCCAGCCCATGGATCGTGCCGATGTTATTAACGCCCTTAAAGATATGGCGAGAACAGAGGATTTTGACGCCAGTGATTCCACATCGCTTTCCAGGATGAAAGACCTGGGAGTAAGAATCGGCACAGCCAGACGCGAGAGGTACATCGGGAAAACAAAGCGCCTCGTCAACCAACACAGAACTGGCACTATTAGCCACCGGACGCTGATGCATATGCTGGGGGGAGGATCTGAGCACCTATGGACATGTCCGGAGTGCAACGAAGATACCCCAACTGATAACTAACTAACTAACTAACTAAGGCAGTTGTTGTTAGTTACTTTGGCAGTCCAAGGAATTCGCAACATTCGTCTCAGGAACCACATCTCTGTTCAGGATTCCAAGAACATGTTACTGTTACCTGTTACAAAAGATTACACTGTACATCGAGCAAGAATCAGCTGATGGGTAATATAACATTGTGACACATGGTGAATGACGAGTATACTAAGTACATCACTCACGTACATCAAAATCTGTGAGGCTTTTTCTTCCTCCTTCTTCTCTTCCTCTATTTACCTAATTGAATTCTTGGTGTCTGATATAAAGATCTTTTATATGTTTCTTTCTAGGCTCTCTTTGTAAGTTGGTCTTCATTTCTCTAAGGCTGTTCTTGATATCATCGCTCTATCTCAGTGGTTCTCAACCGGGGGGGGGGGGGGATAAGATTATTTCAAGTTCGCGTTAATGCAAGAACCCATTACTTGATGTTTTTTTTCCCCCTTTATACTTTACGGTTCTGTACATCTAACCCTCCTGAAATTCATTTTATAACGTAAGTAGACCAGCAAATCACGTTTTTTGAAGACGTCTAGACTTGTTTTAGTATGTGTTATTAAATTTAGCTTCCATTATTATGTATACTGTGTAGGGGCGAGAGGTGAGGGGGGGGGGGGGAATTTGTAGGGAAGAAATACGAAAGGGGGAGAATGAGGTTCTGAAAATATGGTGAAGGCGGGGCACGGGCCAAAAAACGGTGAGAATCACTGCTCTGTCTCTTACAACATCTTTTCCCTTTGCTATGTATCCATTATATTTCTTCAATGTGACTTTTTGTGACAGATGGTGCGAGGGCATTCTTGTGCGATGGCTGAGGTGCAAAAATAAAAATCAGTGTGGCATCGGCGGGGGTTGGGTGGTGGGTGGGATATATAGATCCATGGTCAGATGTTAAAGAATCTTAATTACATTGAAATATGAAGAACAACTGTTAATAAACTGCGAACACTCGTTACCTATTGCTTGCATAGAATAGAAGTACTGAAAAGGTATGATATAATCAATAAATTTTCCTCCGAAGTCGGAGAGTGTCTGCCTGTACGGCGAGGGACCACCAGTCTGCACACCAATAAGCCAGACATGGGACAAACGGATACTCACCCCATAATTTCATTTTATTTATGGCTTCTCCACAAATTGCGATCTTCGACGGCAGGGATCAATGCATTTATGTAGACTGCTTACTTCACTCCTTCGAAACTGGGGGGGGGGGGGGGGGGGGGGGGAGAGATTAATTTACTGATGAGGTTAACAAATAATTATGATAGATAGGCTTACTGTCCCTTCGGTAATTTGCTAAGCTCCCTCCTATATCCTCTAGAAAAGTGAAACTGACTGTGATCTTCCGACGGAAAAGGAAGGAAGGAAGGACAGTCGAACGAACGGACGGGCTGGCGGGCGGGCGGGCGGGCGGATAGCCGGCAGGCAGGTAGGCAGATAGGCAGGCAGACAGGCAGGCAAGCAGGTAGGCAGGCAGACAGGAAGAAAAGGAGACTGTAGACCTCCTGTACATGTAAAAGGCGACTAACAGTGTTGATCACAGACTGGCTACTTCAAATCGTAGGAAGAAACACCGCAGACACCCAACCAACTATGATCTGACTTATAAAGGTTGTGGGATGAAATTAGCTTGGAGTCTTAAAGGCAGAAGAAGACGGAAAAGAAACAGAAGGAAGAAGAGAATGAGGAGGAAGCATCAGCAGGAAGAAGAAGGGGGGGGGGGGGAGAGAAATAAGAAGAAGAAGGAGGAAGAAAAACATATGAAAGAAGAAGAAGAAAAATGGAAGTATAACAAGGAAGAAGAACAAGGAAGGAGAGAAAGAAGAAGACGAAGAAGGAGGAGGAGGAAAGAAGAAAGAGGAAGAATGAAGAAAAAAAGAGGAAGAAGGAGGAGGGGAGAAGAAGAAAGAGAAGTGGAAAGGAAGAGGAAGAACATGAGGAGGAGGGGACGATGGAAGATGGAAGAAGGAGGAAGAAGAATGAGGAGGAAGAGGGAGAAAAAGAAGAATACACGTGAATAGGCCCGGAGCAAGCAAAATACCAGCATTCTGACATGACGCACATATAAGCACTTGAGCGGAATCATTAGCAGGATTTGTCAGGCGGTATTTGCTTTGATTAGTTGTGGCAGGAATTGATCTCTTGCAGGGATGGAGTGCGTGTTCACCATCAACGCAGAATTCATCAGCATACTATGGTTGTCTTGTTACACGCGGTTTAAAGTGTAACCTCTTATCATAGTTTTAAAGAACATTTTGGCGGGGAAATTATGTTTGCAGGAAATACTGGGGATGCGCCCTTAGAATGTTTAACTCTAACGCTAAATCAGTACTACTATACGCATCAGAAATACGGAGGACAGCTGACAACAACACATATTCATTAATTGCTGTCTGTGCGAATATAAGGACTAAAATCGTATGACAGAATCCTCAATGTTGAATTCATCGGAAGAACTAAACAAAAAGCAGTGAATCGAGAGGGAGTAGGCAGACGCAGACGCTGGGTAAGACACGGTGAGAAAACCGTATAATAGTTAAAATTAGAAGGTCTTTGTCTATGACTAACAGAGAAAATGAAACAGTGGGATACATAAAAAGAAACGGAAAAGAGAATTACCGCAAAGACGAATAATATCAAGGAGACACGAAGGGAGCTGAAAGAGATAGCGCGTGTTGGTTGATGCTCCAATGAGGGTTCACGGGCAGCAGAAGAGAATACAACAGCAAGTTAAATGGATCGGCCATATAACTAAGCTACTGTGGTATATTTCTTGCAAACCGTCACAGCGCTGTTTTTAAATTCCCCGCACTAACCCTCCAGTTTACAACAAGCGCCAACAATCACCAACATACTGAAATTTAAAAGTATAGGAAAGAAAGGATTAGCGCGAGAATAAAGACAAAGGATACATTTACATCAACCAAAGTGGAAATCGCGTGGATTCCTCAAACGAACGGCAATATTCCTAAGATAGTTTGCAACAATCGTCGTGATTGGACGTGACATCACAACCCAAACAAAGACGAACGAGGCTTTAAGATGGCGTGGCGACCAGCAAAAGGTCAGTGTACTCAAACCAAGAACCCAAGAACCTTCACGAACCAACGTAACAGAAGAAGGACCACTGAACTTACCGGCTTGGTAGCCTATGCAAACTTCTCCATAATTATAAAACAATAGGAGAATATACGAAGCACAAGCCTATAAATGTGCAGCCAGCGACTGTGGAAACACAAAACCTAGTCTAGAACCCTGAAATCTGCTGACCTTATGTGTGAAGAAGACACTCAAATTTTTTAAAGATACTTATTAGATCCATCTAGATCCAGGCCTGACTTTTCTTTTTGAGTGAAGTATCTGGACAGAGTGATGCAGAACATTATTCCAAAAAGAACAACCAACTGCAAGCAGTTTCCTTAGTTCAGTAGGAAAGGTATAATAGCACTGGCGTGTAGGGAAACACAGACACTATTCTATACCCAGGAATAGAAGTAACAGTCATTAGGGGGACTTAACCAACACAAGCTCGGGGAATTGATGACATCAAGGATCCAGTCACCCTGAAGTAAGACAATATGTTTACAGGCAGTTTAAGACACAGTATATCCCAATGAAATATGATCACAAGGTGTTTACTATATGAAAAGATGTCAGTAAAATGTATATTTATGGCATCAAGGTATATGTAATACCTTTGAATTGTGATCGGTGATTATATGAACATATAGATGTACATAATACCATTGTTTGAATGGAATTGATGTGTTTATGTATTGATTGACCATAAACCATGTTTATGATTAATTTTTAAATTATGAAAATATGTCATTTCCTCCATTGATTGTTTTCTTATCGTGACATGTAGTTCAATAAGACACACCTTAGATAGTAATTAATTAGCTGAGAGAGGAGAGGCAAGGAACCCCCAAGAGGATATTGTTGGCCTTCAGGAAACTTTTCATTGTTTCCTGGAGGAATTCCTTGGTTCTCCGAAACTCTAGATATTAAATCAAGCATTTGAGCCAGTGTTAGATTAATTAATTAAAACGGGCAGGATCACATTGGGAAAGAGGAACTTAACATTCTTTATCTCTTTCTGGTTTACACAAACGTATCTGACAGCTACCAACTAACAGTATACCACAAGCAATGTTCTACAGACCAAATGGAACCATAAGAAGAGGCCGACCATGTAAACGATGGACAGAAGGAATAACAGAGTCCACGGGAATCGCGATATGTGAAGCCCATAAACTGGAACTCTCCCACTGTTTATGCTTCACGTGGACACTGCAAGGGACAAAGGGAAAAAGATAAGATGAAATAATGATAATAAGATAAACATTTACATAATTTTGAATACACAAAACATATCTAAATCAAGCACAGGCACAATTACACTGTCTTTACAAAACGAACGAACAAATTAGGAAAAAGAAACGCATTCTCTAATAATTGGTGAAGTGAATAATAGAAAGGAAAATAATATAATACATGTACCCCCCCCCCAAAAAAAATGAATAATAAAGAACATATATTGACAGCAATCAGCGGTCATAAGAATAAACAACCTTGTTGGAACATTTCAGTGTTTAAAGAAGGACGTCAGACAAGGTTGTGTATTGTCTCCTGATTTGTTCTCATTTCACAGTGAATATATAATGAAATCTGCAGAAAACATACCAGGGATCCTGGTTGGTGGACATAATATAAATAACTTACGTTATGCTGACGACACCGTCCTAATAGCAACAAGGTCAAAACCACCTACAGACAATGATACGTGGGTAAGTTAATAAGTAAGTCACATATGGCTGTAGAAAAATAACTAAATATGATAATAACTTGAAACCAGTTAATTTTTATACATACATTGTCCCTTTATTTCTCAACATAATTTCCACCAACATTGATGCACTTATCCCATAGTTTTATCAGTTCTCCCAAATTGGCTGCATAGAACTGCGTGCTTTGTTTTCATGTATCTGTTGCCCCCCCCCCCAGAACTGTGTGACTTACTTATTGACTCGTCGTCGTAGCCATTTCTACCCAGCGAAGCTAGGGGCCAAGTCCACTAAAATCCACCTTAGCGGGAGACATTTCACGAGTGACGCCTAAGTTGAATGTGAAGTGAAAACGTGGTTTAGAAAACAGAACACGCAGTTCTATGCAGCCGGTTTGGGAGGACTGATAAAACGATGAGATAAGTGCATCAATGTTGGTGGAAATTATGTTGAGAAATAAAGGAACAATGAATGTATAAAAAATAAACTGGTTTCAATTTGTTATCATATTTAGTTATTTTTCTACAGCCATTTGTGACTTACTTATTAACTTACCCTTGTAGATACCGTGGTTGTATAAAGTGGAAAAAAAATGGGCCTTAGTTTGAATAATAGAAAGACAGAAGTCATGGTGATACAAAAGAAACAGATTGTGCCTAAATGTGCAATTACAGTACAGGACGTTATTTTGCGGCAAGTGCAGAAATTCAGATATCTAGGCACATGGGTAACATCAGACAGAAGATACATCACTGAGATAAAAAGCAGAATTGGACAAGCAAAAATTATATTCTATCAAATGAAGAACGTTTTGTGCAATAAGTCACTGTCCTTAAAGGTCAGAAAAAGAGTTCTTGCATGGTGCATAGAACCAGTGTTAACAAACGGCTGCGAGTCCTGATGAATTAAAGGGAAAAAAAGGTCGGGGGGG
>JACEFZ010015783.1:0-97454 GCA_014155875.1 Cepaea nemoralis | reverse complement strand
CAGGAGAGCGGGAAAGGGGGAGACAACCTAACGGTCAGTTGGTCGTCCCGAAATCACGGCCCCAGATTCTTCATATGGGGCATACCACTCCTTTAGTGGACACAGGTATTGCCGCCACCATGCAGCGGATTTCCTGCCACTATATTGGCCGGGAATGACAGATGATGGCGTCGGTAGGAAAGTCATCCCTGAGTGCCAAGGGTGGCACCGAAAACTGGACAGCCCCGGTGATGTTGGGTGAGATGCCCATCATAACTCTCCTTCGAGAGGGTAGCATCGATATCGTGGGTCCATTTCCCCCGGATAGAAGAGGAACATTTATACTCACAATGGGGGATTGCTGACAATGTGGGGGGGAAGCCATACCTTTTCCCACGATTGACTCAAAAAGAGGGCGGACGCACTGATGGAGGCCTTTACAAGATTAGGTTTTCCGGTCAAATTTGACGGAAATGGATCTCAGTTTTGGGGAAAACTCATGGGGGAGGTATTTGGGGGTTTCCCTCTAACCACATACAACCACCCCTTACCACCCTCAAGCCAATGGACAAGTAGGCGTTTCAACGGCACGTTGATGACAATGCTCAGGAAACTACCAAAAAAAAACCCCGAAGGTGGATGAATATATCCCAGCGCACTCTTTTGCTAGGAATTTTCTCGGCTAAACCCCGGACTACCCCCGTACGTTGCTTTTTGGTCGTCCAATCAAAGGACCGTTGGAAGCATGTTGAGGAGTTGGACGAAGGGGGGACGTCAGAAGAAGTGATCTCACCCTATCAATACGTGGAGGAACTGAAAGAAAACTCCAAAAGGGATGGACTCTGGCAAATCAAAATTAAAAAAAGGCCAGGAAAAGACAGGGCTTACTAAAAACCGTAGGTCAAAAAAAGATCTCTAGAGGTAGGAGATACAGTCTTGTTTTTACCCCCAACGGGAAACAAAAACTGGGATGGGTTTGGAAAGGGACTTTTCCCGTGGAAAGGGTGATATCCAGAACCAACTATCAGATCCGGATCCGGGGAAAGTCGAAGATTTTCCATATCAATCTCTTGCGGAAATACGAAGAGAGGACCAGGAGACAAGGCAGCTCACCTCATGGCAATGGCAGTTGCAGTGGGACAGAAGGGGGAACCACGAGGGGGGGAAATACCCCTTAGTAACAGGGAAACTTATAGGGATGTGCAGTAAACCCCTGATCTGACCTCCCGGAGGGGAAAGGAAAACCCCGGGTTTCTCAAGTCTCATGGAGATACTGACTGAAAAACCGGGCGAACGGGGGTTTGGTGAGTTCGAGATGACTTTGACCACACAGGAGCCTTTTCGAAAAAGGGTTTTTACCCTGCCATTCTTAAAGAAAAGGCCTGGAGGGGGAAATAAAAAAACTGCTGGAGGATGACGTGTTGCCCATCCACATCCCCATAAAATGCGGGGTAGTTTTGTACAAAAACCAAGTGGAGAACACGTTGTGTATAGATTACCGACTGCTGAACAGTCAAAACCCAGTTTCAGGGGAAAACCTTTTGCCAAATCCAATCAGTTTTTTCGCTAGGCTCCAAAAGGGCTCGGTACTTTCAAGGGGGATTGAGTCGGGGGGGACTATCAGTACCATAAAACCGGAGATTCGCCCCTGTTAGTTTTCAGTACCCCAGGGGAACACACAATTCGGGGTCATGCCCTTTTGGACTCAGCAATGCACCTATGTTTTTCCGCATGATGAGGACTTTACTAGATCCGTTACAGGATCCGTCCATCATCTCTTTCAGGAGTTTTCTGTTTTCCAGTGACAGCTGGTGACCACAATCCTTGGAGAGAGTTTTTAATAGACTCAAGGAAGCAGGTCTTACTGCTCGCCCAAACCCAAGGCATGATGGTTACGTTTGGAAATTTTTCTAGGTCCACCATCACTCCAGGACACATTGTCCCAAAAGAGAAGAACCGGGGAAAAAATCAAAAATGCCCGGGGGAAAAAACGAAGAAGGATGTGCGATCTTTTCTCTCGTTGTGTGGGTTCTACCACAAATTTTATCCCACATTTTAGAATGGGAGTCCGTTGACGGGAAAAATTGAAAAAGGGACCCGGGTCAAATCATTTGGACACCAGAATGTGAGAATGCCTATAGTCAGTTTAAAGGAGGCCTTGGTCAGCAAACCTGTATTACAGCTCCCTGACCTTTCCAAACCATTTGTGTTGAGAACGGATGCGAGTGCGATTGGAATTGGAGCCGCTTATGTTACTAGGAAGGAAAAGACGATGCTTCGGTTTGAAACCTGTGGCATACGCAAGTAAGAAACTTCTACAAGGGTAGAGGAATTATTCAACCGTCGAGAGAGAGTGCTTGTCCCCTCGTATGGGCAGTGCAAAAATTTCAGCCATATTTGTATGGAGTTAAGTTTCGGGTTCAGTCGGATCATCAACCCCTGATGTTCCTGGCTACTTCTCAGAAGCTCAACGCACGTTTGATGCGGTGGTCGTTGTTACTTCAACCGTATAATTTCACAGTAGAGTACATTCCTGGGAAGGAGAATGTTGGAGCGGATTTCTTGTCAAGACACCCAGCTCCTGAAGAAGAGGAATGAATCATCTGGATTTAACTCATGGTGGAGGAAGAGTGAGATGGACTACTCTCTTAAGAGGGGGCCTATGTCACGAGCGCCATGAGTTAACCAGCTAATAATACCGACGTTTGCGTGGCGTATATTTTCTAGGCCACAACAGTCGTACTAACAGAGTAAACACAGCTGCACAGGTTACATCGTGTCAGCCCATAAACACATTTGGTGGTGAGGTGAGAAGGAATGGATACATCGAGTTGGCAGTTCATTAACAGTTAGAATCACATATGATTGTCGGCTTAGGATATGGAATGGTTCCGTTTGTCATCTATACTGCCGGACTTTCAGACGGAAATGGCTGCTGGGATTGTCACCACGGAACAGAAGATTGACAGTTTATCAACAGGTCGGAAGTGCCCGACTAGGGAGAAACAGTGCATCTGTCAATTCTTGGTTTCCGGCACATCGAGAGGATTGACGGGGTTATTTGCAACTCTTTGTGTAACTCGACAGAAACTCGCTGGCTTGTTTGAGAATCTAAACTATTACTGACAACTTTGACAGGACTAAAGCCAGGAAAATGGATTCTTGACAAGGGATGATCTGCCACGGTGCCACCTGTGTGGGGGCATAAAGGATAACGTCAAGTGGCCAACTTTGGTAGTTTGCCATATAAACCCGAGTTGGGATCAACTAGGGGGGACTTGAAAAATGCTCTAGTCAGAGTGCCAGGGCACTGCAGTGCTTAGTGGAAATAATATCTACCGTGTGTTAATTAGTGACTTAATTTTGCACGTGCCTATAATGGCAGATGTAGATATGATTGATAGGACTGCAGTAGTGCCATTTAAGGTTCCCTACCAGATCCAAGGAAACTCTACAAGTTTTGGGGAAGAATTAAAAAAAACCATTCTGAAGAACACCAGTTCAAGAGTCAATAAAGTTGCATACAGAAACGTAACTTACGCTAGAAGGAAATTGATTCATCAAAGAGAGTGGGTGTCGGATCTCCTCACTCCAGGGACGACACTTTAAAGGAGGACACGACACTAGCTACAATACCTCCAGCTAACAAAAATTCTTTTATTTTTATTTCAGAAATAAAATATATAATACTGCAGTCATTTCTTGCAATCACCAGAAGAAAGCTATTAAACTTTTTATACAACATTTGTTTAATCTTCTTTTACGTACATTTTATAATCAACTTTTTCAATTCTACTTTTATGTTTAATACTTAAAACTGTACTTTTAATGATAGTACTTAGTCCCTGGGTAACTGATTTCCCCGATGTGGGGAAACAACAATTTTTTACTGGCCTCTTAAGGTCACCCACAATTTAAAGAAAATTTACTTACATTAACGGCGAAAGACCTTGGAAGTCGATGGGGTTTATGTTGATAAATATGTTTAGAGGAAATGTCATTTATGTTTGTAAATTTCATTCAATTTGAACAAATAGTTCTCTCTCTCTCTCTCTCTCTCTCTCTCTCTCTCTCCTCTCTCTCTCTCTCTCTCTCTCTCTTTCTCTCTCTCTCTCTCTCTCTCTCTCTCTCTCTCTCTCTCTCCTCTCTCACTCTCTCTCTCTCTCTCTCTCTCTCAAATGCTGGTGCAATTACGTTTGCTTAGAGAATATTTAAAATATCATAATTACATGATAGTAATGCCTTGATGGGTGCCTCCTTCCCTCCGCTAGCCTATGGGACACCCTTGGGCAAGGTGGAGTACCCGCTTAGCCTACCGATCAGGGTTACATGAAGCCATGCGTGCAGGTGGTGGATGAAGTTGAAGAGCAGTCGAAAGATAGTTGTAGGTTATGCTCTCCAGCTTCACGACGGAAGGCAGATGATCTCTTTTTTGGGAGACATTGGCTACGGTCATCGACCAGTATGGTCACTGCTAGGAAGGAAAGCAATGGCAAACTACCTTTTTTACAGATGCCAGGAATATCATGTACTGAAGTCTTATCGATAATCAGAGAAACGGCGTAAATGGGTGCTCCATAGGAGCAGCCTCGCCCGGTAGGGCTAGTCATGTGCACCAGGCGACTCCAGACCATCATCAGTAGACTGAGTGCAAAAGAATATCAACATTGAAAGTAGGAACTTGGAATGTAAGAACTATGAGTGGGGATGGGAAATTTGATAACATTAAGAGTGAAATGAGAAGATTAAATATTAACCTGTTAGGTGTACGTGAGACCAGATGGACAGGAATGGGCATTATGACATCTGAGTAATATAGAATAATCTATTCTGATGGAGAGAAACAACAGCGAGGAGTAGCAATTATAATGGATACAGAGAGAGCAAAATCGATCAAAGGATATTGGACTATACATTTTTTACCAGGGATATGCTACTCCATACTCTTGTAGAGTTGCGGCAGGCGGATTCATTTGGTAATAGAATATATCTCATAATAAGGTTCGCAAAATTTATAAATAGGGCCACCTAAATAAACAACCTAGTGTAGCCAGGATGTCTCCGCACGTGTGAAGATCTCCTATTATTCTAAACATAATATTTACATTTAAATTGTATCACAACGTTCGTGTTTCTTAATTATATCAAGCAAGTTCGAGTACCGACGGCGGGCCGGATGAAATGACGTCGCGGGCCGGATTCGGCCTGCGGGCCATAGTTTGGTGACCTCTGGGCTACATGATCAGGTGCCTTCAACACGAATCATCGAAGTATCTGTTGATAGTGAGATTGGGCTGACTAATTCTCCGTTCTTAATTATGAACTCCGTTCATAACAGGTGACCACGGTAACTAGTTGCTAACTCACTCACCTACCGCCCTCGAGATGCTATGTTCAGTCATCTCTGAGATTGGATTATTGTGTCGTCGCAACATGGCTCCACGGCCGACCGAGCCTCATCGAATGAATATTCGAACTGTTAGTCGTTCAAACTGTCATCTGCTTGAAAGTTCTCCTGTTCTTCCCTCTCAGTTTAGAGATTCGTCTAGAAACCCTACCGATTTCCCGCTACATCATTCTCTCCACATTCAGGTTCTCTTTCTGTTCCCCGGCTTTCTCCACCTGGTCCCACAGGCGCACGACCACATCTCCATTGTCAATAGGTAATCTACCACCGAGAGGCGCATACCCTGCAGCCTATCAGCCTGTTCATTCCCCGGCATGACCAGGGCAGAAAATCCATACAATTCTCACAATCTGTGACCTCTAAAACGAGGTAAGCCATTCCACACGAGACATTCCTTTCTCCACCATACTAAGCTTACTCAGTCCGTAATTAATGCACTGCATGTTGCAGCTGTCTCCTCCAACCATTTTAAGGCTGTTGTTATTCCCAAACAGCTGGAGAGCCTGTGTGCCAGACATCGGAAATATTAATGACACCACGATGTATTTATGTGTTTATTTCATATTTTCAAGACAAGTATCCTACCATACATACACAGTCTAACATATATCTCCTACAGGCCGCAACAGTCGCCCGTGCCCCAACCCCAGCGACCTGCGCCAGACGGAGCCTTGCCCGGTCCTCCACGACTGCCTGACCTACCAGTGGGAAACCTCCAGGTGGGGTCAGTGCCGGCTGGACATCGCTGGCCCTCGTGTTCACTGTGGGGCTGGCACGCAGACTAGAACAGTGGAGTGCTACACGTCGAATGGGATCAGGACTGCAGACAATAAGTAGGAGTTATTCATTTCAGAACCGTAACGTAGTGGTTGGAGGCTTGACTGTCGGGGTGGTGGTCACGGGGTTAAATCTACATCAAGGCGAATTTTAAAATTGAATTGGTCCCATGACATGGGTCCCATGACATGTCTTGGGAAGTGACCACACCGGCTTTAGAGTGGCCATTGGTCTATACAAAATATGGGTTTAGCACCATATGCCAATTACATCTTAGGGCATGTAAAGATTCCTTTACCTTTTAATTTTCAGAATGATTTACTATTGGGTGTTAATTTGAGAAAGATTTACTGTTAAGGTTTATTTCAGACACATTTTGATCGAGCAGAACAAATGATCATCTTCAATGTAAGAACAGGACATAACTAACTGAACAGTCACTTACACAGTCTAAACAGTCACACAGATTAAACAGTCACTTACACAGTCTAAACAGTCACACAGATTAAACAGTCACTTACACAGTTTAAACAGTCACACAGATTAAACAGTCACTTACACAGTCTAAACAGTCACACAGATTAAACAGTCACTTACACAGTCTAAACAGTCACACAGATTAAACAGTTTCTTACACAGTCTAAACAATCACTTACACAGTCTAAACAGTCACTTACACAGTCTAAACAGTCACTTACACAGTCTAAACAGTACCTTACACAGTCTAAACAGTCACTTACACAGTCTAAACAGTCACTCACACAGTCTAAACAGTCACTTACACAGTCTAAACAGTCACTTACACAGTCTAAACAGTCACACAGATTAAACAGTCACTTACACAGTCTAAACAGTCACTTACACAGTCTAAACAGTCACTTACACAGTCTAAACAGTCACACAGATTAAACAGTCACTTACACAGTCTAAACAGTCACTTACACAGTCTAAACAGTCACTTACACAGTCTAAACAGTCACGTACACAGTCTAAACAGTCACTTACACAGTCTAAACAGTCACTTACACAGTCTAAACAGTCACTTACACAGTCTAAACAGTCACTTACACAGTCTAAACAGTCACTTACACAGTCTAAAAAGTCACACAGATTAAACAGTCACTTACACAGTCTAAACAGTCCCTTACACAGTCTAAACAGTCACTTACACAGTCTAAACAGTCGCTTACACAGTCTAAACAGTCACACAGATTAAACAGTCACTTAAACAGTCTAAACAGTCACACAGATTAAACAGTCACTTACACAGTCTAAACAGTCACACAGATTAAACAGTCACTTACACAGTCTAAACAGTCACACAGATTAAACAGTCACTTACACAGTCTAAACAGTCACTTACACAGTCTAAACAGTCACACAGATTAAACAGTCACTTACACAGTCTAAACAGTCACTTACACAGTCTAAACAGTCACTTACACAGTCTAAACAGTCACTTACACAGTCTAAACAGTCACACAGATTAAACAGTCACTTACACAGTCTAAACAGTCACTTACACAGTCTAAACAGTCACTTACACAGTCTAAACAGTCACTTACACAGTCTAAACAGTCACTTATACAGTCTAAACAGTCACTTACACAGTCTAAACAGTCACTTACACAGTCTAAACAGTCACTTACACAGTCTAAACAGTCACTTACACAGTCTAAACAGTCACTTACACAGTCTAAACAGTCACACAGATTAAACAGTCACTTACACAGTCTAAACAGTCGCTTACACAGTCTAAACAGTCACTTACACGGTCTAAACAGTCACTTACACAGTCTAAACAGTCACTTACACGGTCTAAACAGTCACTTACACAGTCTAAACAGTCACTTACACAGTCTAAACAGTCACTTACACAGTCTAAACAGTCACTTATACAGTCTAAACAGTCACTTACACAGTCTAAACAGTCACTTACACAGTCTAAACAGTCACTTACACAGTCTAAACAGTCACTTACACAGTCTAAACAGTCACTTACACAGTCTAAACAGTCACACAGATTAAACAGTCACTTACACAGTCTAAACAGTCGCTTACACAGTCTAAACAGTCACTTACACGGTCTAAACAGTCACTTACACAGTCTAAACAGTCACACAGATTAAACAGTTACTTACACAGTCTAAACAGTCACACAGATTAAACAGTTACTTACACAGTCTAAACAGTCACACAGATTAAACAGTTACTGACACAGTCTAAACAGTCACACAGATTAAACAGTTACTTACACAGTCTAAACAGTCACACAGATTAAACAGTTACTTTCACAGTCTAAACAGTCACATAGATTAAACAGTCACTTACACAGTCTAAACAGTCACACAGATTAAACAGTCACTTACACAGTCTAAACAGTCACACAGATTAAACAGTCACTTACACATATTAAACAGTCACTTACACAGTCTAAAAAGTCACTTACACAGACTAAACAGTCACACAGATTAAACAGTCACTTACACAATCGAAACAGTCACTTACACAATCTAAACAGTCACACAGATTAAACAGTCACTTACACAGTCTAAACAGTCACACAGATTAAACAGTTACTTACAGAGGTTAAACAGTCACTTAAACAGGCTAAACAGTCACTAGCACAGACTAGACAGTCACTTACACAAACTAGACATTCACTTACACAAGCTGGACATGCACTTACACAGACTTATCATTCACTTACACAGACTGAACATTCACATACACAGACTGAACAGTCACTTACACAGACTGAACAGTCACTTACACAGACTGAACAGTCACTTACACAGACTGAACAGTCACTTACACAGACTGAACATTCACTTACACAGACTGAACATTCACTTAAACAGAATGAACAGTCCCTTAATCAGGCTGAACAGTCACTTAAACAGGCTAAACAGCCACTTAAACAGGCTGAACAGTCACTTAAACAGGCTGAATATTCACTTACACAGACTGAACATTCACTTACACAGACTGAACATTCACTTACATAGACTGAACATTCACTTACACTGACTGAAAATTCACTTACACAGGCTGAACATTCACTTACACAGGCTGAACATTCACTTACACAGGCTGAACATTCACTTAGACAGAGTGAACAGTCACTTAAACAGGTTAAAAAGTCACTTACACAGAGTGAACTGTCACTTACACAGACTGGAATGTAAGCTACTTAGTCGGGTTAGTTAGTCCACAGGTTATCCTCATTGTACCTCGAACCCTTCCGCCCATAAATGCTCGGATCCCCTCCCCAGTATCTATCTCTGCCTGTGGCGCTGAAATATTAGTGATGCGTTTGTTTACTATTGTTCTTTGGACCCCTGCGTTCCTCCTTCTCCAGTCCGGTGTTGGTTGCAGATTCACAGTCATCACTAAGGTTATTTTACTCGCCCTGCCCCTCTGAGGGCATTCAGTACCTCAGCGCGGTCCGTGGCCCGCACGTTTTCTTTATTAGCCCTAACTGCCAGCCTATCAGCCTGTTCATTTCTTCGTACTCCCTCGTGGCCTGGCAAAAAATAAAAAAACGGGCTTTTTTCAGCCTGTATCTCTCTATGAACTATATGCACTATCTTCGAGCCCAGTCCATCTCGATGGTCTCGGTCAAACTCACGAGTCGCTGAGAAAGCATTTCTGGGCGAAAGTCTGTACCCCTTACCAGGATATTCCTATAGTTACTATCGGGACCAAAGTGGAGGGCAAGCTTGTCTATCTAAAGACGACAACGTTACATGTGAGTGAACAACATCAAGAGATGTAGTGGACATAGCTTATTTTGGCGCATCATAAAAACGCCAGACAGCGGCTGTTGGAGACTCACTAGACTGGCGATAGTGCTTGATGGGGGTGGGCTTACATTTGTAGGTCAGAAGTGGTGAATCCGCTCCATTAGGCGAATGAAGTCTGATCAACTGCACATGTTTGATTACAATAGTATAATGTCTGGGTGTAAGTCGCCAGGAAGACCTAAATGAACATGGCTCATGGTATGCTTGCTATGATATCTGAAGAACATGAATAAGCAAAACAATAAATTATAGGAATATGTGTAGTGGTACACTTGTATTATTTCATATTGTGTGGGCAATAAGGTAAACAGTAGAGGGCACGTTGTTATGCCTTAAGATACACATCTTATAGTGCTAGATTCATGTCTAGATCTATGTCTAGAACCATGTCTAGATTAATGTCTAGTTCCGTGTCTAGATCCATGTCTAGATAATGTCTAGATAAATGTCTAGATACATGTCTAATTCTATGTGTAGATCTATGTCAAGATCTATGTCTAGATCTATGTCTAGATCCATGTCAAGATCCGTGTCTAGATACATGTCTAGATACATGTCTAGATCTAAGTATAGATCTATGCCTAGATCCATGTCTAGATCCAAGTCTAAATCTATGTCTAGAACCATGTCTATATTCATGTCTAGATCTATGTCTAGATACATGTCTAGACCCATGTCTAGATCCATGTCTAGATCCATGTCTATATCCATGTCTAGATCCATGTCTAGATGCGTATCTAGATACAATCTAGATCTATGTCTAGATCTATGTCTAGATCCATGTCTAGATCCATGTCTAGATACATGTCTAGATCAATGTCTAGATCAATGTCTAGATCCATGACTAGATATATGTCTAGATACATGTCTAGATCTATGTCTAGAACCATGTCTAGATCCATGTCTAGATCCATGTCTAGATCAATGTCTAGATCCATGACTAGATCCATGTCTAGATCCATGTCTAGATCTATGTCTAGAAACCATGTCTAGATTTATGTCTAGATCCATGACTAGATCCATGTCTAGATCAATGACTAGATCCATGTCTAGATCCGTAGCTAGAATCATGTCTAGTTCCATGTCTATATCCATACATAGATTCATAGCTAGATCCATGTCTAGATTCATGGCTAGATCCATAGCTAGATACATGTCTAGATCTATGTCTAGATCCATGTCTAGATCCATGTCTATATCCATGTCTAGATCCATGTCTAGATGCGTATCTAGATACAATCTAGATCTATGTCTAGATCTATGTCTAGATCCATGTCTAGATCCATGTCTAGATACATGTCTAGATCAATGTCTAGATCAATGTCTAGATCCATGACTAGATATATGTCTAGATACACGTCTAGATCTATGTCTAGAACCATGTCTAGATCCATGTCTAGATCCATGTCTAGATCAATGTCTAGATCCATGACTAGATCCATGTCTAGATCAATGTCTAGATCTATGTCTAGAACCATGTCTAGATTTATGTCTAGATCCATGACTAGATCCATGTCTAGATCAATGACTAGATCCATGTCTAGATCCGTAGCTAGAATCATGTCTAGTTCCATGTCTATATCCATACATAGATTCATAGCTAGATCCATGTCTAGATTCATGGCTAAATCCATAGCTAGATACATGTCTAGATCTATGTCTAGATCCATGTCTAGATCCATGTCTAGATCCATGACTAGATCCATGTCTAGATCCGTAGCTAGAATCATATCTAGTTCCATGTCTATATCCATATCTAGATTCATAGCTAGATCCATGTCTAGATTCATGGCTAGATCCATAGCTAGATACATGTCTAGATCTATAGGTAGATCTTTATCTAGAGCCATCTATGTCCACCAACCAACCCGACTATCTAGCTTCAATATACGAGAGCTGATTGGTCTATACAACAGTGGGGCTGACACCATTTGCCCAATAAGCCTCACGGTCCGTAAAAGGGTCCTGTGTTTTTTTTTTCCTTTCTTTTTGTTAACTTAAAAGCAAAATTCCAAAGATTACAAAAGTTATCCAGAATAGAATATTCACAGCAGATAAATCTCTTATTTGGATGTGGAAATCAAAGGGAAACCACCATATCAATTTGCCAATAATACATTTACGGATAGTTAAAGTCGGTGTAAAAAGCGGACACTTACAAAGCGTCAGTGATATATTATCTAACATGGCATCCTAAAATACCCAAGTCATGCATTCATGATTTCATTTTGATCATTTTCTAAATCCCCAATGGAGTGCATCTATATTTTAATGCCACTGAATACAGACAAACAGCTGTGGTGTCCGTGTATCCACAAATACGTGTGGACAGCTGCGCAGAGAAGGGCTCTGGCTTGTCTGGACTGTCGGAAATTGCTGTCAAAGACAGAGGTACATACGGACGTGGAAGGCATTATCTTCCTAAGTTTGTATCAACTGGTGCTATGGCGTAGAGGATGGAAGTGGGGCTGGCAATGGCCTGAACACGGACGGACGATGGTTAGAGTGGAGGGCTCACTGTTCGCTACGGGAGGGAAAGACTGGCCATTCATTTCTCCGTACACTGAGGCCTGAAGAATATAATGGTCCTAACCCTTCACATGGCCACAGCGCGTTCCTGCTAAGAGGCTTCTTTATCTATTGATTACGTTTTTATGTATCGATGCCGATCCAAGTTAGAGAACCACTGAAATTGCTTTCTTATGAAATTTTGTAGAGCTGAGAGCAAAGAGAATTAGGTGGCCAAATTGTCCCTCAATTTGGCATGCCACGAGTCCATGCGTCTAACTCGCATCCGACCTTGCTTATGACACTGCCAGCGCAGTTCGCTGTCAACCTCGCTAGAGTGCCCGCCCCCGTCAGTTCATTCATTCATTATGTGCCATGCCGGTAAGCGTGGGAGGTTTTGTTTCGCCAGCTCACTCGATCACCAGAGTCGTGGATCAGCTCAGTGTTCTTGTCTCGACCATACCATGTGACCAAGCCATCTAGGTATTTATTTCTCTGCCTTCCCCTTGTTCTCTTCCCCTCGATCTTGCCAGTTATCACCAAGTTCTCCAATTTAGGGACTGTCATAAGCGACACGTGACTCGGGGCAAGGGTAATGTCAGAAATAAAATTGATCCAGAGCACCAAGGACCGAGATCTGTGGCCACACAGGAGCGCTGACGCAATTTGGCAAGACACGTGATGATGATGATAAGTGACCACTATGAGTGTCTTCAGTCTATAGATTGGTATAGAGATTTCTTAGCATGCCTAGCAGTCATAAATATGGTTTTGAGACTGTTCATAAACTTACTCTTGAAAACTGTATGTGGTGGTTTCCCTTTATCTTCGTCACAAGTTACTAAATCCATCCATTAATTTCTAGATGTACGGAGCATGTCAAACCAAAGACTTCTCAGTCATGCGTGGTTGAATGCCCCATTGATTGCCACGTGACTGAGTGGTCCCAGTGGTCGGACTGTGGAGTTAAATGTTTACCTGTACAAGGTAAGATACCATTTGTTGTTCCTGTTTACTCACCCTACGTGTCAGTGATGGATGCCCTTCAAAGGACGTCATACGTAGACAGGCCATAGCAATCAAGAGGTTAAACAATCTTAAGAGCCAATGGCTCAAATCCTTTCTGCAAAATTTTAAAATTTAAAATAAAAAAGAAAAATTTTTAAATTTTGTTTTTAGTTTAAAATCTTTTTTTTTTAACCCAAAGACCAAAAAACAAAAATTTAAATTAACAGGGGTTTTTTAAAAATTTTAAAAAATTGTTTTAAAATGTATTTTGCAGAACCTGGCTCCCATAACAACCTTCCGGAAAACCTCTCGATCATAAGCAAGATTCCCGCTTCAGATACACCCATCTGGAAGATCATCCGCCACATCCTGCACCCATCTTCTTTTCGGCCTTCCTCTTCCTCTCTTCCAGACATATATACCTCCATTATTGTTCTCAGGCACAGACATAGGTATTATATTCCTATATTCCTATTTAAACTATGAAGGTTCGTTCAAAACTCATCCCACAGCAGATAATCGTCAATCCATAATCAAGAACTTCTTGGATCTTTTGGATCTTCACAGGGCCTGTCTACCCTTCTCAACTGCGGTCTGGAAAAACAGTGGCTACGCTCGGCCGTGCCTGGGGCATGTTCGCCCATCTACTTGGTAGTGGCTCAGGGGTTAAGTTCAAATCCTCTGCTGAAAATTAGACATCAGCATCTCTTCGGCCTAAGTTGTTCACAAGGCCAAAGAGGCGGGAACATTGCTTTACTGGGCTGTTATAGGCACGCCAACACAACATCCCAGCATCCTATACATTTTTTACCAGGGTATCAAGGGATATGCTACTCCATACTCTTGTAGAGTCGCGGCAGGCGGATTCATTTGGTAATAGAATATATCTCATAATAAGGTTCGCAAAATTTATAAATAGGGCCACCTAAATAAACAACCTAGTGTATCCAGGAGGTCTCCGCACGTGTGAAGATCTCCTATTATTCTAAACATAATATTTACATTTAAATTGTATCACAACGTCTCGTGTTTCATAATTATATCAAGCAAGTTCGAGTACCGACGGCGGGCCGGATGAAATGACGTCGCGGGCCGGATTCGGCCTGCGGGCCATAGTTTGGTGACCCCTGGGCTACATGATCAGGTGCCTTCAACACCAATCATCGAAGTATCTATTGATAGTGAGATTTTTTTTTTTTTAGCATATCCTTTTTACAGGACTTAGCTGTCAACACCAGCATCTTTCAGCTGTATGTTGATCTCTTGGCTCAGTAGTTTGCCATTGCTTTCTGAGCGGCCGGCTCAGTATCCCGCAAGTCACGAGCGGGGGTCGAACCGCCTCAGCTCTCGCTCCGCTACGAGACTGCGTGATAAACGGGATTACAGAGAGAAAGTGTTGTAACCCCACATCCAGAGAGACCGGATAGTGAGATTGAGCTGACTAATTCACAACTCCTTTCATAACAGGTGACTACGGTAACTAGTGGCTAACTCACTCACCTACCGCCCCGAGATGATATGTTCAGTCATCTCTGAGATGGGATTATTGTGTCGTCGCAACATGGCTCGCAGGCCGACCGAGCCTCATCGAATGAATACTCGAACTGTTAGTCGTTCAAACTGTCATCTGCTTGAAAGTTCTCCTGGTCTTCCCTCTCAGTTTAGAGATTCGTCTAGAAACCCTACCGATTTTCCGCTATATCATTCTCTCCACATTCAGGTTCTCTTTCTGTTCCCCTGCTTTCTCCACCTGGTCCCACAGGCGCCCGACCACATCTCCATTGTCAATAGGTAATCTACCACCGAGAGGCGCATCTACCACCTGCAGCCTATCAGCCTGTTCATTCCCCGGCATGACCAGGGCAGAAAATCCATACAATTCTCACAAGTTGTGACCTCTAAAACGAGGTAAGCCATTCCACACGAGACATTCCTTTCTCCACCATACTAAGCATACTCAGTCCGTAATGAATGCACTGCGTGTTGCAGCTGTCTCCTCCAACCATTTTAAGGCTGTTGTTATTCCCAAACAGCTGGAGAGCCTGTGTGCCAGACATCGGAAATATTCATGACACAGCGATGTATTTATGTGTTTATTTCATATTTTCAAGACCAGTATCCTACCATACATACACAGTCTAACATATATCTCCTACAGGCCGCAACAGTCGCCCGTGCCCCAACCCCAGCGACCTGCGCCAGACGGAGCCTTGCCCGGTCCTCCACGACTGCCTGACCTACCAGTGGGAAACCTCCAGGTGGGGTCAGTGCCGGCTGGACATCGCTGGTCCTCGTGTCCACTGTGGGGCTGGCACGCAGACTAGAACAGTGGAGTGCTACACGTCGAATGGGATCAGGACTGCAGACAATAAGTAGGAGTTATTCATTTCAGAACCGTAACGTAGTGGTTGGAGGCTTGACTGTCGGGGTGGTGGTCACGGGTTTAAATCTACATCAAGGCGAATTTTAAAATTGAATTGGGCTGCCAGGTCCACCCAGCCTAACATGGGTCCCATGACATGTCTTGGGAAGTGACCACACCAGCTTTAGAGTGGCCATTGGTCTATACAAAATATGGGTTTAGCACCATATGCCAATTACATCTTAGGGCATGTAAAGATTCCTTTACCTTTTAATTTTCAGAATGATTTACTATTGGAGTTAATTTGAGAAAGATTTACTGTTAAGGTTTATTTCAGACACATTTTGATCGAGCAGAACAAATGAATCATCTTCAATGTAAGAACAGGACATAACAGACTGAACACTCACTTACAAAGTCTAAACAGTCACACAGATTAAACAGTCACTTACACAGTCTAAAAAGTCACTTACACAGTCTAAACCATTGTTTCCCAACCTTTTTTGTGCTATGCCCCACCTAAGCCTTTCTAAAATTCTTATGCCCCCCCCCCCCCCCCCCACATTACATATACATTATTTTTAATATTCAAAAATTGAAATGTTCACCAATGAAACTTGAATGATATGTTTTAGGAAGAAATCAATAGGAAATTATTGAGCAAACACAGTAAGTAAATTTTCAAAACATATAATGGAGAACTGAAATTCAAGTATAAAATAATTTTAATGAAAGATTTTTCTATATTATTTTAATTATTAGTAATTAAATTTAGTGAGATCCTTGCACTTGATGCTTGATGCAAAGAGATTTTATGTCAGGTTCCAATTTAGTTAACTTCAGTCTCAAGTCTGCCCGTTTTGTTATATCCAGCCGATTTCTTCCATGTTCGAATTGCCCCCCTTAACAATCGAATTGCCCCCCCCCCTGTGGGGCGTAGGCCCCACGTTGGGAAACACTGGTCTAAACAGTAACTTACACAGTCTAAACAGTCACACAGATTAAACAGTCACTTACACAGTCTAAACAGTCACTTACACAGTATAAACAGTCACTTGCACAGTCTAAACAGTCACTTGCATAGTCTAAACAGTCACTTGCACAGTCTAAACAGTCACTTACATAGTCTAAACAGTCACTTACACAGTTTAAACAGTCACATAGATTAAACAGTCACTTACACAGTCTAAACAGTCACTTACACAGTCTAAACAGTCACTTACACAGTCTAAACAGTCACATAGATTAAACAGTCACTTACAAAGTCTAAACAGTCACTTACACAGTCTAAACAGTCACTTACACAGTCTAAACCGTCACATAGATTAAACAGTCACTTACACAGTCTAAACCGTCACATAGATTAAATAGTCACTTACACAGTCTAAACAGTCACTTACACAGTCTAAACAGTCACTTGCACAGTCTAAACCATCACATAGATTAAACAGTCACTTACACAGTCCAAACAGTCACTTACATAGTCTAAACAGTCACTTACACAGTCTAAACAGTCACATACACTGTCTAAACAGTCACTTACACAGTCTAAACAGTCACATAGATTAAACAGTTACTTGCTCAGTCTAAACAGTCACACAGATTAAACAGTCACTTACACAGTCTAAACAGTCACTTACACAGTCTAAACAGTCACACAGATTAAACAGTCACTTACACAGTCTAAACAGTCACATAGATTAAACAGTTACTTACACAGTCTAAACAGTCACACAGATTAAACTTACATAGGTTGAACAGTCACTTAAACAGGCTAAACAGTCACTTGCACAGACTGAATAGTCACTTACACAGACTAGACATTCACTTACACAAGCTGGACATGCACTTACACAGACTTATCATTCACTTACACAGACTGAACATTCACTTACACAGACTGAACAGTCACTTACACAGACTGAACAGTCACTTACACAGACTGAACAGTCACTTACACAGACTGAACAATCACTTACAGAGACTGAACATTCACTTACACAGACTGATCATTCACTTACACAGACTGAACAGTCACTTACACAGACTGAACAGTCACTTACAGAGACTGAACAGTCACTTACACAGACTGAACATTCACTTAACAGGACTGAACAGTCACTTAAACAGGTTAAACAGTCACTTAAACAGGCTGAACTGTCACTTAAACAGGCTGAATATTCACTTACACAGACTGAACATTCACTTACACAGACTGAACATTCACTTACACAGACTGAACATTCACTTACACTGACTGAAAATTCACTTACACAGGCTGAACATTCACTTACACAGGCTGAACATTCACTTACACAGAGTGAACAGTCACTTAAACAGGTTAAAAAGTCACTTACACAGAGTGAACAGTCACTTACACAGACTGGAATGTAAGCTACTTAGTCGGGTTAGTTAGTCCACAGGTTATCCTCATTGTACCTCGAACCCTTCCGCCCATAAATGCTCGGATCCCCTCCCCAGTATCTATCTCTGCCTGTGGCGCTGAAATATTAGTGATGCGTTTGTTTACTATTGTTCTTTGGTCCCCTGCATTCCTCCTTCTCCAGTCCGGTGTTGGTTGCAGATTCACAGTCATCACTAAGGTTATTTTACTCGCCCTGCCCCTCTGAGGGCATTCAGTATCTCAGCGCGGTCCGTTGCCCGCACGTTTTCTTTATTAGCCCTAACCGCCAGCCTATCAGCCTGTTCATTTCTTCGTACTCCCGCGTGGCCTGGCAAAAAAAAAGGGCTTTTTTCAGCCTGTATCTCTCTATGGACTATATCCACTATCTTCGAGCCCAGTCCATCTCGATGGTCTCGGTCAAACTCACGAGTCGCTGAGAAAGCATTTCTGGGCGAAAGTCTGTACCCCTTACCAGGCTATTCCTATAGTTACTATCGGGACCAAAGTGGAGGGCAAGCTTGTCTATCTAAAGACGACAACGTTACATGTGAGTGAACAACATCAAGAGATGGAGTGGACATAGCTTATTTTGGCGCATCATAAAAACGCCAGACAGCGGCTGTTGGAGACTCACTAGACTGGCGATAGTGCTTGATGGGGGTGGACTTATGAAGGCGAATGAAGTCTGATCAACTGCACATGTTTTATTACAATAGTATAATGTCTGGGTGTAAGTCGCCAGGAAGACCTATATGAACATGGTTCATGGTATGCTTGCTATGATATCTGAAGAACATGAATAAGCAAAACAATAAATTATAGGAATATGTGTAGTGAGTACACTTGTATTATTTCATATTGTGTGGGCAATACGGTAAACAGTAGAGGGCACGTTGTTATGCCTTAAGATACACATCTTATAGTGCTAGATTCATGTCTAGATCTATGTCTAGAACCATGTCTAGTTCCATGTCTAGATCCGTGTCTAGATCCATGTCTAGATAATGTCTAGATACATGTCTAGATACATGTCCAGATCTATTTATAGATCTATGTCTAGATCCATGTCTAGATCCATGTCTAGATCCGTGTCTAGATACATGTCTAGATACATGTCTAGATCTATGTCTAGATCCATGTAGATCCGTAGCTAGAATCATGTCTAGTTCCATGTCTATATCCATATCTAGATTCATAGCTAGATCCATGTCTAGATTCATGGCAAGATTCATAGCTAGATCCATGTCTAGATTCATGGCTAGGTCCGTAGCTAGATACATGTCTAGATCCATGTCTAGATCTATGTCTAAAGCCATGTCTAGATCCATCTAGATACATGTCTAGATACATGTCTAGATCTATGTCTAGATCTATGTCTAGATCCGTGTCTTGATATATGTCTAGAACCATGTCTAGATCCATGTCTAGATCCATGTCTAGATCCATGACTAAATCCATGTCTAGATCCGTAGCTAGAATCATGTCTAGTTCCATATCTATATCCATATCTAGATTCATAGCTAGATCCATGTCTAGATTCATGGCTAGATCCATAGCTAGATCCATGTCTAGATTCATGGCTAGATCCATAGCTAGATACATGTCTAGATCTATAGGTAGATCTTTATCTAGAGCCATCTATGTCCACCTTCTAACCCGATTATCTAGCTTACATATACGAGAGCTGATTGGTCTATATAACAGTGGGGCTAACACCATTTGCCCAATATGCCTCACGGTCCGTAAAAGGGTCCTGTGTTTTTTTTTTCCTTTCTTTTTGTTAACTTAAAAGTAAAATTCCAAAGATTACAAAAGTTATACAGAATAGAATATTCATAGCAGATAAATATCTAATTTGGATGTGGAAGGCAAAGGGAAACCACCATATTAATTTGCCAATAATACATTTACGGATAGTTAAAGTCGGTTTAAAAAGCGGACACTTACAAAGCGTCAGTGATATATTATCTAACATGGCATCCTAAAATACCCAAGTCATGCATTCGTGATTTCATTTTGATCATTTTCTAAATCCCCAATGGAGTGCATCTATATCTTAATGCCACTGAATACATACAAACAGCTGTGGTGTCCGGGTATCCACAAATACGTGTGGACAGCTGCGCAGAGAAGGGCTCTGGCTTGTCTGGACTGTCGGAAATTGCTGTCAAAGACAGAGGTTCATACGGACGTGGAAGGCATTATCTTCCCAAGTTTGTATCAACTGGTGCTATGGCGTAGAGGATGGAAGTGGCGCTGACAATGGCCTGAACACGGACGGACGATGGTTAGAGTGGAGGGCTCACTGTTCGCTACGGGAGGGAAAGACTGGCCATTCATTTCTCCGTACACTGAGGCCTGAAGAATGTAATGGTCCTAACCCTTCACATGGCCACAGCGCGTTCCTGCTAAGAGACTTCTTTATCTATTGATTACGTTCTTATGAATCGAAGCCGATCCAAGTTAGAGAACGACTGAAATTGCTTTCTTATGACATTTTGTAGAGCTGAGAGCAAAGAGAATTAGGTGGTCCAATTGTTCCTCAATTTGGCATGCCACGAGTCCATGCGTCTAACTCGCATCCGACCTTGCTTATGACACTGCCAGCGCAGTTCGCTGTCAACCTCGCTAGAGTGCCCGCCCCCGTCAGTTCATTCATTCATTATGTGCCATGCCAGTAAGCGTAAGAGGTCTTGCTTCGCCAGCTCACTCGATCACCAGAGTCATGGATCAGCTCAGTGTTCTTGTCTCGACCATTCCATGTGGCCAAGCCATCTAGGTATTTATTTCTCTGCCTTTCCCTTGTTCTCTTCCCCTCGATCTTGCCAGTTATCACCAAGTTCTCCAATTTAGGGACTGTCATAAGCGACACGTGACTCGGGGCAAGGGTAATGTCAGAAATAAAATTGATCAAGAGCACCAAGGACCGAGATCTGTGGCCACACAGGAGCGCTGACGCAATTTGGCAAGACACGTGATGATGATGAAGTGACCACTATGAGGTTCTTCAGTCTATAGATTGGTATAGAGATTTCTTAGCATGCCTAGCAGTCATAAATATGGTTTTGAGACTGTTCATTAACTTAACTCTTGAAAACTGTATATGGTGGTTTCCCTTTATCTTCGTCACAAGTGACTAATCCATCCATTAATTTCTAGATGTACGGAGCATGTCAAACCAAAGACTTCTCAGTCATGCGTGGTTGAATGTCCCATTGATTGCCACGTGACTGAGTGGTCCCAGTGGTCGGACTGTGGAGTTAAATGTTTACCTGTACAAGGTAAGATACCATTTGTTGTTCCTGTTTACTCACCCTACGTGTCAGTGATGGGTGCCCTTCAAAGGATGTCATACGTAGACAGGCCATAGCAATCAAGAGGTTAAACAATCTTAAGAGCCAATGGCACAACATCAGCAAATAAGTTAAACATACAGACATGATAGTCAGTTTAAATCTAACATGACAGACAATTGAAATTACAGTGTGAATATATGTGCTGTATATTTCAGTTTGAAGGATTTATCTAATTTAGTTTATTTTGTGTGATTTTCTCCAGTATGTACCTGAAGAAATGCAGCGAAATATGCCAGGCAATCGTGCAATCTATTGTTTGTGTCTTCGACATTCAAATGCGCATTGTTTTGAAATAAATTAACGTAAAATATTTGAGAACATGCATATGTCTGTGGCAACATGGGAATGTAGGTCCCAGCCTCACTAAAGAAGAACATCGGGTCTTTAAAACGTAAATGATACAGAAGCAAGCTTGGACTACAGTGGACCAAGACGAAGAATATATACTGAGCATGCACTAGTATAAGAACTGAACTCCGAAAATAACTGGCTCATAAAGAGCCTTACCGAAAAGATTCCGGATTATTTGCCAGTTCCCCTGCCTGATGCCTTGTCAAGCTCAAGTTGTCTTCAATGTTCTGTGCCCATATTCGTGCTGACAGACACCAGCCTCTCCTCCCAGCAACCATGCCTTCCATCTCTGTTCTTCCCGAACCTCTGTGACGTTTCATATGTCCAAATTATATCAGTTTCCAAGGTATAATGATGTTAGTGAGCCAGTGTTCTTCCACGTACTCTTCTTGTCAAATGTCGGTAATTTTCTTATTCTTGATCCACGATAATTAAAGAACTCTTCTTCTTCTTCTTCTTCTTCTTCTTCTTCTTCTTCTTCTTCTTCTTCTTCTTCTTCTTCTTCTTCTTCTTCTTCTTCTTCTTCTTCTTCTTCTTCTTCTTCTTCTTCTTCTTCTTCTTCTTCTTCTTCTTCTTCTTCTTCTTCTTCTTCTTCTTCTTCTTCTTCTTCTTCTTCTTCTTCTTCTTCTTCTTCTTCTTCTTCTTCTTCTTCTTCTTCTTCTTCTTCTTCTTCTTCTTCTTCTTCTTCTTCTTCTTCTTCTTCTTCTTCTTCTTCTTCTTCTTCTTCTTCTTCTTCTTCTTCTTCTTCTTCTTCTTCTTCTTCTTCTTCTTCTTCTTCTTCTTCTTCTTCTGCTTCTTCTTCTTCTGCTTCTTCTTCTTCTTCTCCTTCTTCTTCTTCTTCTTCTTCTATAACATTTATGTTCAAAAGCCCCGATGTTATTATTTAGTGATTGTGGACTGATTCATGCTCACATCCACATGTTGCCACGGGAGGATGCATGCTCGCAACAGATCCACAGTAATGTGGTGGCTAGTGGTGAGCCGTAGCTTATACATACTGTCTAACCTCTGCATTGTTGTAAACAATAGTGCCAAGAGAGGTAGACGTATTAACTTGTTTCTATGTTACGTCTTCGTAAAACAATCATCACCATCATCATGTGCCGTGCCGATAAGCGTGGGCGGTCATGCTTCGCTATCTCACATGATCACCAGAGTCGTGGAGGAGCTCTGTTTTATTGTCTCAATCATGGCCCGGTGGTTAAGCCATCAAGATATTTCCCCCTCTGCTTTTCCCATGTTCTTGTACCCTTGATCTTGCCAGTTGCCACCAAGTTTTCTAGTTTATTTCTTCTCATAACGTGTCCAATAATATTATAACTCTCTACGTCTAATTTCTCTAATCAGTTTACGGTTTTCATTTGCTTCTAGTAGGACTTGTCATTGGTTTATATGTCTGTCCATGGTATTCTTTGCATTTCCTTAGAAACCATATTTCCCCTGCCATTAGATATTTTTGAGCTTGCCTGCACGTTGTCCACGTTTAACATCCATACAAGTGCTATGTTAGCACTTCAACACTCTTTTTCTCGTTGCAGTTGACATCTTTTTAATTGGTCAGTATGTTTTCCATAATCTCTTCAATGCACCTTCCATCAGATTCTATGACTGTTCCAAGATAGCTGTACAGATTCACATGTTTCAGAATATTCCCATTTACCAGTATATTTCTTTGTACTGACGACCAGTAATCTGTCTTCTTAAAATTTAATTCTAACCCTAGTTTTTTTTTCATTGTGTACATTAACCGTATCTCATAAATCTTGCAGATCCTGTCCATTGTCTGTAATCAATACTGTCTGCATATATCTGCATATCTAATGTTATTGATGTTATGATCCCACAATGGTGATTGCTCTTATATCTTCTAAATTTCTATAATATGTTATCTGTTTAGGAAAAACCGATCTAGAGACATTTCACATCAATGCCGTAAAACAATAGTAAAGAAAATACTGTAATTCTAAACTTCAGACAACTCATGATGTGTTATAACCTCCATCCCAAGAATCCAGCTCATCGTATAATGTGTTTTCTTATTTTTTTTACATGTGATAAAAGCAAACTAGTCAGATTATTTAATATTTAGGTACTTTAGTAACAGCAGATGGAAAATGTATTTTAAATGTTCAATGCTGAATAGTCCCAGCAAAGGCAGCATTTCATGAGATGACGAATATTCTCTGACATTTATCTTTAACCATCGAGGTGTGGACAAGAGTTTGTAAGAGCTCTATTGTACTAATCTTGATGTACGGAAGCAAATCATGGACAATTAGCAGACTAATGAGGAATTATGTGGAAGCTGCGGAGATGTAGTTGTAAAAAAGAATTATGAAAACACCATGGACGGATAGAAAGAGCAATGTAGTTATCTTGAAAGAAGTGAATTCACAAAGAGATGTAGTTGTATAGAAGAATTATGAGAACACCGTGGACGGATAGAAAGAGCAATGTAGTTATCTTGAAAGAAGTGAATTCACAAAGAGATGTGAGCTATTTGCATCAAACGATGACAGTCTACATTCTTTGGGCAGCTAATGAGAAGTGGAAAGCTGGAGTATGTCGTGACAACGTTAAAGCTGGAGGAGAGAAGAGGCAGGGGGAGATCAAGAGAGATGCTCGACAGTCTGGCCTCATGGCATGGAGGAACATCAGAATCAGAAAGGATTGTCAGCACAAGAGACAGGAGGCTGTGGACAGACAAGATCATCAACGCCACACAGAAGAAGCTCAAGAATAAGGCTCTCCAGTGACAACTTCCAATTATTATGAAAAAAGTAATGCACTCTGATGGTGGTTCCTTGACACTTGTGCTTCTGTGTTAAAGTTAGTTGCACATCCTTTCCAGGAGTAATAGTCAACCAGAATTTTTGGCTGATCGTGTTTCCTGGGTATGTTAACGTTCAGTAGTTTACCATTGCTTTCGAACGACCGGCACCCATACCATTCATTAAAAAAAAAAACAACGTAAGGCGGTCTAGAACATGCTGGTGTGGTGGGAAACTAGCAGGGGCAGACTGGCTGTGTCTGCACTGTTGTGTGGGGTACTGGTACACGATAAGGCGAGGTCAGTGCCCTTTGGGGTCATGTGTATAATGTGGCTGAACAGATAAATCATGACGGCCTGCAGAGAATGGTTCTGCCGAGGATCTGACCGACACTCAGTTCCAGAGGAAAGGCCAGACGGACACATAATCTGACTGCAACTGGTACCATTAGTACTGTGACTCTTCGCTGGCTGTAGAAGATGAGGACGGAGCACGTATGGGAATGTTCTGGATGATGTGATGTCTGTTCCTGAGTCGACTCAACTCACACATTAAATATCATTTATCAACCTTCTGAGAGCAGCCATAGCGCAGTGAATAGCACCCGTGCTAGCCGACAGGGTGGTCATGGTTTCGCAGCTATTTTTAACCATTTTAGCCTAAATATCATCATCATCATGTGCCATACCTACAAGCGAGGGCGCTCATGGTTTGCCATCTCACACGATCAGCAGAGTCTCAGATTATGTTTATGTTTCTGTTCTAATTATGCATTTTGGTCATGCTATCTATCTAGTTATCTCTCTGCTTTCACCCTGCTCTTTTCTCATTACTCTTGCTTGCTGTCACTAAGTTTCCTAGCCTTAAATTGGTACTAAAAAATACCTTGCGGAGTAAAGGCGATCATTGTGATACTGACCACAATACTCCTCGATTGATCTATACAAGTATGAGGCTGGCACCATATTTCCAATACTCCACAAGACGTCTAAACAAAGTCCCTTTAATCAATCTCCTGGGTCTGAAAGAGGTAAGTAGGATGTACATGTGTTGTCTGACACACGAAACCTCCACAAGTTGTCAGAATAATTTCAATGTACAAATATTATCAGCTCGACAGATCTATCCAACTCAAGTTCGGCATCGATTCATTCTACAGTATCCCCAGAATGGAGGCTTATCGTGTCCCAGTGACTTCAGAGAGGAGCAGTCATGTTTCGGTTTGCCAGTTTGTCAGACTTACTACTGGAAATTCACAGCTTGGAGTGATTGTGTGTTACCTCCTGTTGTTCCGCTGTGTGGCCACGGACTTCGAGCTAGAAGTAAGATATGTTTATCATGGAGTGATTGTGTGTTACCTTATGTTGTTACACTGTTGCCATGGACTTCGAGCTAGAAGTAAGATATGTTTATCATGGAGTGATTGTGTGTTACTTCC
Source organism: Cepaea nemoralis (assembly GCA_014155875.1). Lineage (NCBI taxonomy): Eukaryota > Metazoa > Mollusca > Gastropoda > Stylommatophora > Helicidae > Cepaea > Cepaea nemoralis. Next base: position 71,287 of record JACEFZ010015783.1, on the reverse strand, counting down.
TATTGTTACACTGTATGGCAATGAACTCATAGCTAGAAGTAAGATAGTTATTTGTTTTTCTCTGAGTGATTGTGTGTTACCTCCTATTGTTACACTGTGTGGCCATGGGCTTAGAGCTAGAAGTAAGATATGTCTATCTTGGAGTTATTGTGTGTTACCTCTATGTTGTTACACTTATGGCCATGGGCTTAGAGCTAGAAGTAATATAGTTATATGTTTATCTTGGAGTTATTGTGTGTTACCTCTGTTGTTCCCTCTATGGCCACTGACTTAGAGCTAGAAGTAAGATAGTTTTATGTTTATCTTGGAGTTATTGTGTGTTACCTCTTGTTGTTCCCTTCTATGGCCACTGACTTAGAGCTAGAAGTAAGATAGTTTTATGTTTATCTTGGAGTTATTGTGTGTTACCTCTTGTTGTTCCCCTCTATGGCCACTGACTTAGAGCTAGAAGTAAGATAGTTTTATGTTTATCTTGGAGTTATTGTGTGTTACCTCTTGTTGTTCCTCTCTATGGCCACTGACTTAGAGCTAGAAGTAAGATAGTTTTATGTTTATCTTGGAGTTATTGTGTGTTACCTCTTGTTGTTCCCCTCTATGGCCACTGACTTAGAGCTAGAAGTAAGATAGTTTTATGTTTATCTTGGAGTTATTGTGTGTTACCTCTTGTTGTTCCCTCTATGGCCACTGACTTAGAGCTAGAAGTAAGATAGTTTTATGTTTATCTTGGAGTTATTGTGTGTTACCTCTTGTTGTTCCCCTCTATGGCCACTGACTTAGAGCTAGAAGTAAGATAGTTTTATGTTTATCTTGGAGTTATTGTGTGTTACCTCTTGTTGTTCCCCTCTATGGCCACTGACTTAGAGCTAGAAGTAAGATAGTTTTATGTTTATCTTGGAGTTATTGTGTGTTACCTCTTGTTGTTCCCCTCTATGGCCACTGACTTAGAGCTAGAAGTAAGATAGTTTTATGTTTATCTTGGAGTTATTGTGTGTTACCTCTTGTTGTTCCCCTCTATGGCCACTGACTTAGAGCTAGAAGTAAGATAGTTTTATGTTTATCTTGGAGTTATTGTGTGTTACCTCTTGTTGTTCCCCTCTATGGCCACTGACTTAGAGCTAGAAGTAAGATAGTTTTATGTTTATCTTGGAGTTATTGTGTGTTACCTCTTGTTGTTCCCTCTATGGCCACTGACTTAGAGCTAGAAGTAAGATAGTTTTATGTTTATCTTGGAGTTATTGTGTGTTACCTCTTGTTGTTCCCCTCTATGGCCACTGACTTAGAGCTAGAAGTAAGATAGTTTTATGTTTATCTTGGAGTTATTGTGTGTTACCTCTTGTTGTTCCCTCTATGGCCACTGACTTAGAGCTAGAAGTAAGATAGTTTTATGTTTATCTTGGAGTTATTGTGTGTTACCTCTTGTTGTTCCCTCTATGGCCACTGACTTAGAGCTAGAAGTAAGATAGTTTTATGTTTATCTTGGAGTTATTGTGTGTTACCTCTTGTTGTTCCCTCTATGGCCACTGACTTAGAGCTAGAAGTAAGATAGTTTTATGTTTATCTTGGAGTTATTGTGTGTTACCTCTTGTTGTTCCCCTCTATGGCCACTGACTTAGAGCTAGAAGTAAGATAGTTTTATGTTTATCTTGGAGTTATTGTGTGTTACCTCTTGTTGTTCCCCTCTATGGCCACTGACTTAGAGCTAGAAGTAAGATAGTTTTATGTTTATCTTGGAGTTATTGTGTGTTACCTCTTGTTGTTCCCCTCTATGGCCACTGACTTAGAGCTAGAAGTAAGATAGTTTTATGTTTATCTTGGAGTTATTGTGTGTTACCTCTTGTTGTTCCCCTCTATGGCCACTGACTTAGAGCTAGAAGTAAGATAGTTTTATGTTTATCTTGGAGTTATTGTGTGTTACCTCTTGTTGTTCCCTCTATGGCCACTGACTTAGAGCTAGAAGTAAGATAGTTTTATGTTTATCTTGGAGTTATTGTGTGTTACCTCTTGTTGTTCCCTCTATGGCCACTGACTTAGAGCTAGAAGTAAGATAGTTTTATGTTTATCTTGGAGTTATTGTGTGTTACCTCTTGTTGTTCCCTCTATGGCCACTGACTTAGAGCTAGAAGTAAGATAGTTTTATGTTTATCTTGGAGTTATTGTGTGTTACCTCTTGTTGTTCCCCTCTATGGCCACTGACTTAGAGCTAGAAGTAAGATAGTTTTATGTTTATCTTGGAGTTATTGTGTGTTACCTCTTGTTGTTCCCCTCTATGGCCACTGACTTAGAGCTAGAAGTAAGATAGTTTTATGTTTATCTTGGAGTTATTGTGTGTTACCTCTTGTTGTTCCCTCTATGGCCACTGACTTAGAGCTAGAAGTAAGATAGTTTTATGTTTATCTTGGAGTTATTGTGTGTTACCTCTTGTTGTTCCCTCTATGGCCACTGACTTAGAGCTAGAAGTAAGATAGTTTTATGTTTATCTTGGAGTTATTGTGTGTTACCTCTTGTTGTTCCCCTCTATGGCCACTGACTTAGAGCTAGAAGTAAGATAGTTTTATGTTTATCTTGGAGTTATTGTGTGTTACCTCTTGTTGTTCCCCTCTATGGCCACTGACTTAGAGCTAGAAGTAAGATAGTTATATGTTTCGGTCTTTTCGGTCCGAAAAAGAGTTGCAGCACGTGGTGTATGAGTGGTTACACGCGCGACTCAAGAGAATGTATTTCTACAGGAATCCAAGCTCATTATCGGAGTTGGAGGACTTGCATTGAACGCAGTGGTGACTACACCACATTTGTTCTTTACTTTTTCAGAATATATTCACACACACACACACACACACACACACACACACACACACACACACGAGCGCACATACAGACACACACACACACATACACACATTTAAGGTATTCATTTGAAGCCCCTTCGTAGACGGACCAGTGAGCACGATAAAACCCTGCAGATGAAACCGAAAAGAATAAGTTAAATAGGCCCTGTCCCCACGCACAGTTTAAACATAATGAAACCAACCCACAGTAAATATTTACAACATGCATAATTCTAGTAGACACCAGTTAGAAGCCTTCCCGGAGCTACGAAGTTCGTGCTCTGAGCTAAGATATTTCTTGTGTGATCTATGAGACCAAACTGGAGAACTGTTGGAGTATGTCGTGAACAATGAATGTCATATTTTGCAGACAAAACTAATGCATACTTGATTTGTTTTACAAACCATATAAATATTGGCATAAAACATGTAGTCTGTATAGAGGAAGCATAACTTGTATAGAGGAGTATACATTGTATAGAGCAGGGGTCACCAAACTTTTTTCACGGCGGGCCGGATACTCATTCTGTACAATACTTGCGCCTGTCTCCGTGGCGAAGGCCTTACGGACGCGGTTCGTAATCCCGTATACCCACGTTCGAAATGCAACTGCGAGCGATTTTTACGCTATGTTATGGGTGCCGGTCGTTCGAAAAGCAATGGTAAACTACTGAATGTAAACTTGCCAAGACATCAACAACAGCAAACAATGCTTGTGTTGACTGCAAACATCCTGTAAAGGATATACAGCTAACTTTAACAATAATTTTAAGCTAGAACGAAAGATCTGGGAAAAAAGACAAAAAACTAAGTTAATCATGGAAAGGGCGTGCAATGCACACAAACAAACAAACAAACAAACAAACAAACAAAGACAATCAACATATTTATATTTATTTACTAAACAATGTTATCAAAGAAGGCGACGTTAGCAAAAAGATAGTTACATCTGGCATATTGTGGACATATCCGAATCTCACAAACTAAGCAGCAAAAGAGTATAGTGAGTTTTGTGAAACGTACGTGTGGCTTTATAGGCTGTATGGCTGTATAGTCAGGTCTTAGTCAGATATGACTGATCTACCGTATAACAGTAGACGGTACTACCTGGTTTCTGTTAGCGCCGAACGTTGGGCGGCGCTTACCAAACCCGACACCCCACATTGTGCCAACGGCTTCGGGCGGAAGAGCGCAATTGGGAGGGTACAAGCCTTACCCTGGTGCGAGGAAATGCAAGCTAAAGACAAAATTGTCATGGCATGGCAGACCAGGCCCTAAGCCTTGGTTGGCGACTGGTCTAGGATCGAAGCTCCGACAGGCGGACAGTTAGAGCATTGCTTTGCTGATCCGGCAGCTTCTGCAGCTTGTCTTGTTCCAGATGTAGGGGTGTTACCTTTCCTCTGGAGTGAACTAGGCAGGCCGAGAGAGGGATCATGCTGCATGGGCAACACATGATCTCTATATTTTAGCCCAGGCTTTGTGCTATGGAGAGGCAATAACTCCATCCCTGGTCTTAACTGGTCTCGGAATCAAAGCGAGAGGCAACTGTTACGGGTTATAAGTCCTTGTCAGTTGGCGTAGACATGGGGCGCCACGCGTTGCCTCTGACGGTGGGAGACACCTATAGGTGTCACTGATCAGCTACCGCCCGCCTCAAGCTGGGCAGCCCCCAGCCAATTGGGTGCTGATCCGCCACAGCCTGCCTGCTTCAATGGGTGCTTGGGGCTAGGACAAAATCTGAATCGCAGGCTGTAAAACCAATGCACCAGGTACAAACAAAAATAAAAATAGAAACCTCAAGCTACGGCTTGCAACCTGGAACGTGAGAACCATGTGTCCAGGATTTTCCACTGACTTGACCAATATTGACGATGTGAGAAAAACGGCTGTGATTGATGCCGAACTCAATCGTCTTAACATTGATATTGCTGGCCTGCAGGAGACTCGCCTCGCTGAGGAAGGGTCACTCAGGGAAAACAACTACACCTTTTTCTGGAAGGGTAGAGGGCAGGCAGAAAAAAGGCAACACGGTGTGGGCTTTGCAGTGAAGAATTCGCTACTGGAATGATTGAAATTCCAGCAGGAGGAAATGAAAGACTATTATCCCTGCGCTTGGCAACCTCTTGTGGGTTTGCCACCATTATTACTGCATATGCACCGACACTCGATTCCTCTGATGATGTGAAGGATTTGTTCTATGAGGAGTTAGACTCCGTGATCAAGGCAGTTCCAAAATCTGACTACATTTATATGCTCGGTGATTTCAATGCTCGTGTGGGCAAGGACTCGAGTTCATGGCCAGTGTCCCTTGGAAAATACAACATCGGTCGCATGAATGAAAATGGGCAAAGGCTGCTGGAGCATTGCACCAGTAATGACCTATGTATTACAAACTCTTTTTTTAAAACAAAAGAGATGCATAAGGTCACATGGAAACATCCAAGATCCGGCCATTGGCACCAGCTGGACTTCATCATCACACGGAGACAACATCTGAACCATATATCATTGACTCGTAGTTACCACAGTGCTGACTGTGATACAGATCATTCTTTGGTTGTTGCAAGAGTTAGACTGAGACCAAAGAGAATCTACACAGCTAAACACAAATCTAGCCCCAGGATTAATATTATTAACACTCATGATCCTGAAAAGTGCTTTCAGTTTCAACAGCAACTTGAAGACGCTTTCACTGATACACCAGAAAATTGTACAGTAAATGAAAAGTGGGGTCAAATTAAGGAAACTCTTTATAAAACTGCCGTAGGGGTTTACGGCACTGTGGATCATAAGAGGCAGGACTGGTTTGCGGCCAACAGCGAGACTCTGCAGCCCTTGATTGATAAGAAGAAGAAAGCTCTCTTAAGAAACAAGGAAAGACCAACGCGTAACACTCTGAGTGAGCTAAGGCAAGCTAGGAAGGATGTGCAAAAGGCTGCCAGGCAGTGTGCAAATGATTATTGGATCAAGTTATGTGAGTCCATTCAAATCGCAAGTGATAAGGGAGACATAAGAAGCATGTATGAAGGAATAAAGAAAGCCTGTGGTCCAGTGATCAAAAGAAGTGCACCGCTGAAAACCTTGACTGGAGAAGTCATCACTGATAAGAAACAGCAGATGGACAGATGGGTAGAGCACTATTTGGAGCTTTACTCAAGTGAGACCAAACTAGCGGATGATGCCCTCAACGCCATAGAGGCCCTACCAACTCTTGACCACCTGGACACACTTCCCACCATAACAGAAGTTAAGTGTGCTATAAATGAACTTGCATCTGGCAAGGCTCCAGGTAAGGATGGGATTCCAATAGAGGTTATCAGGAGTGGGCAAGACACACTCACTCTACAGATCCACCAGCTAATAGAGCTATGCTGGCGTGAAGGACAAGTCCCACAGGATTTCAAAGATTCAAACATCATAACGCTGTACAAGAACAAGGGTGATCGGAGCGACTGTAACAACTATAGGGGTATCTCACTTCTGTGTATTGTTGGAAAGTATTTGCCAGAATTGTTCTGCGCAGACTTCAAGTCCTAGGAGATCAAGTCTACCCCGAATCACAGTGTGGCTTTCGACAGAACCGGTCTACCACTGATATGATATTCTCATTGCGACAAATGCAAGAAAAATGCCGTGAACAGAATCAACCACTGTTTATTGCCTTCATCGACCTCACAAAGGCATTTGATTTGGTCAGTCGTGAGGGTCTGTTCAAGGCACTAAAGAAGATTGGCTGCCCACCAACTCTTCTGTCCATTGTGGAATCGTTCCACACAGGCATGAAGGGTATAATCAAGTTTGATGGTGCAACTTCTGAAGAATTTGAAATCAAGAGTGGAGTTAAGCAAGGTTGTGTACTAGCTCCCACCCTCTTTGGAATATACTTTTCACTTCTACTGAAATATGCATTTCGTGATCAGGATGGTGGTATATACATTCACTCACGCTCAGATGGCGGCCTCTACAATGCTCAGAGATTGAAGGCTAAGACCAAAATTAGGAGGGTACTGATCAGAGAGTTGCTTTTTGCAGATGATGCTGCAGTTACGACCCACTCTGAGGAAGAATTGCAATGTCTACTATCTGCATTCTCCAATGCTTGTTCTGAATTTGGTTTAACAATTAGCAAAAAGAAGACACAGATTATGTCACAAGGTGCACATGGGGTACCATCAATCTTTATTGACGACGCCGAACTAGAGATAGTAGACCATTTTACATATCTAGGATCAGTGGTAAATAGCAAATTATCCCTAGATCAGGAAATCAACATCCGGATTGGTAAGGCAGCAACAACAATGAACAGGTTAAGAAAAAGAGTCTGGGAGAACAGGAAGCTTACTGCCAAAACAAAAGTCCTTGTCTATCAAGCCTGTGTCCTTAGTACTCTTCTCTATGGCAGTGAAACCTGGACAACTTACTCACACCAAGAGAACAATTTAAACAGCTTTCATATGCGGTGTCTGCGAAGAATTCTTGGTATTAAGTGGCAAGACAAAATCACAAATACTGAAGTATTGGAAAGATCAGGTTGTGTGACAGTTTATTCCATGCTCAGTCTTCGTAGACTTAGATGGATAGGACATCTTAGGAGGATGGTATGATGGTAGAATACCAAAGGATATCTTTTTTGGTGAATTACAGATGGGTAAGAGATCTCAGGGTCGGCCTCTACTACGATACAAAGATGTGTGTAAGCGGGACATGATTGATACAGGCATTGATAATGCACATTGGGAGCAAGTCGCCGCTGAACGTGTTGCATGGAGGGCAAATATCAGAAATGGAATAAAGTCAAAGGAGAAAATTATTGCAGAAAAGTCACACACCAAGCGTTTGAGACGTAAGATGGTGCATGATGGTGGAAATGACCACGTGTTCACATGCACCCACTGTGAACGGACATTTACAGTGCAAATTGGCCTTATCAGTCACACTCGCTACTGCCATAGTTAAAAGTTATTATGCCTTTTTAGAGCACAAACTATCGTCTGTCAAGACGGCAAGGTGCCAATGCAATGTGTAATGTAACGTGTGGCTTTCAAAATACCATCAATGTTTGGTTTGGAATTGCTGCATCCAATCAAGAGAATTGCTTTCAAATGGTTATCAGTCAATCTTATTCGATGTGGTGACTTCACAGACTTCTTTTTTGAAAATGTTAGCTGTCAGCAACTCACTTGCGACAGGCATACAAGGATTCCCTTCTTTTGCACTACACGAAAGTGACAACTCGGATTATTTGCAAAAGGATACATTTTTATTCGGAGCTGATCATACAATAGCTCCACGAGCGGAATACCACCCCGGTATTAAACATCATAGGGTGTGATGAAAATAAGATGGAATGAGGAGATGATATTAATATTATAACTTCTGAAGCTAAGCTAAACTATATAACTATTATACTGTCCTTAACAACAACAAAGTATCACTAGCGGATACACGTTTGATTCCTACGCCGTCCCGGTCTCTGCCTGAGCTCGCTGAGCGTGGCGTGTTCAGCCACAGGCAATTAGCTCAGCGTGCGTTCGTTGGTTTACGTGCTGGGCACTGGGCTGTGTTGACCAAAGTTACTTGGTCCTATCTCGTGAACTGAGTTCCCCAGTCTTTTGGGTAACCCCAGCTCATCTGCACTGGTTGCCCTCCTTGTTGACACAAGTGTGTCCCGTTATAGCTATTAATAGCGTTGTTGTCTCTTCTGTCTGGTCTCCTATCCTGTTACGTCACTTGCCCTCTTCCTAAGCTCTATTTTAGCTCTCCTTACCTTAGAGCTTTCTCCTAAGTCTTTGACAGGCTCTCCTTCCTCCCCTGTTGTGTTACAAACTTTCAAGTTGTGGGGGTAACACAAGTAATCTTACAAAAATTGGCTGCCTAATTTTGTCAAAGACTTCGTCTACTTCTCTTATGTGGATAGGACAAGATCTCTCCTTTCCTTCGTCACACTGTTGTATCACTTCACTCGGCTAATTGAGTAGCTCATCACACTAGTACAGTTGGCTATAAACTGTCATTATATTTATGAGAATTGTGAGGTCCGGATCCAATGCCCTATGGCCTGTCCTCAGATTGTCCAAAATTAACAATCCCTAACAAGTTGCCTCTGTTATGAGTGCAAAACATGGACAATAAATGTTCATGCTCCCATATAATAAGCCCCAACTAGTATGCATGTTTAATGTGCCACTCTTTACCTTTTAGCTTCCGCTTGTGAAGAAATATTTAAGTGTTACACTAAGGCTTTAGAGATATTATTGTGTCCCCTGTTGGAGTAGTTATGGTTCTTGGAAAGTAATGATGTATGCAAGTTTATGTGTTTGTTTTTCTGTTTGGTTGTGTGTTCTCTATTAAATTAAAGTGTATTTAACTTACTAACATGTGTATGCGTTTCTAATTTACGTGTATGTATTCTTTCGAGCGCCGTAAAGCGGTTTATTGTAGCCACAAATGAGTGTGTTATGCTAATTTATGTCAACAGTGCCGTTTTAAGATGCTCAAAATATGTTCCCTATGTTTCTCTAAAGTATGGCGACTGCACACTTATAAAAAGTGACAACACATTGGTTACATAGATTGACACAGACAAATCACAACAGGTCGTGTTGTGCGGTGAAAAAAATTACCGCAGTGTCTCTCTCGCTCTCTTAATTTAATCCATCCTCTCTCTATCATTCACACATCGTTCGTTCTTCTCTCTCTCTCTATCATTCACACATCTTTCGTTTACCTTTCATTCAAAAGTGGTTTTTAAATATTGGGTTGTCATTAGAATATGGTTGAAGAAATAATGCATGGATGAACCCAAAATATATACATTAAATGGTTGACTGAATTTAAATGGGTATTCAAGCCACATGACTGTGCTGTCTTTGTGCACTTGTCATTTATATACAAAAATATACATGATTGAAAAGGATTGTTCGATACCAATCCTATAGTAATGACTACTCTAGCTAAACTATTCTAAGTTGGTGCACTGTTCTAAATTTATCTAAGGGAAATAATCTAACTAATTAATTCGATTTAGCAAAAATGGGTTAATTACCTTAAAGTGTTTTAATGCCTAAAATGATATAAATTATTAAATAATGGTGTTAATTTGTAAGTGATGTTTTAACTAACTAAATATATCATTAAATATGTTTAAACGGTGGTAAACTAAGGTAATATGATGTAGGTGTTAAATTAAATGAGTTCTTAATTAAACATAGGTAAATTATACCTCTGAAATGTCCTAAATAAAGTTATATGATAAATCTACATCCATAATTCTAATATGTCCACCAAATATGAAGTTATACGCGACTGTTTATAAAAACATGTTATATACATATCACATATCATTTCTAACTAACTATACTAACTAATTACATCCAGGTGTGATGTTGGAGCCGTGTCCTCTGTAGAATGTAATCGGAAACAGAGTTCCACGCGCCGATAATCGACGCAGAGGCGAATAGTCGAGTCCTTTTTTCTGACTAGAACTATAGGAAAAGAATATTCTGACTGTGATTTCTGAATTATTCCACTCGACTCAAGATTTAACAATTCCTATCGAGATTTTCCCTGTAACTCAATGGGATGGAATAAGGTCGACATTTGATGGGTGTTCTATCAGTCAGAATTATAGAGTGTTCTATTCTGTCTGTCTTACCTGGGATGTCAGAGAAAATGTCCTTGTACTCAGTTACTAACTCTATCAGTTGTCGTCGTTGCTCGTCTGTAAGTTTGGGTTCTATACGTATGCTATCGATTGTCCCTGTCGTGTCAACTGTCGGGACTGGTAATTCTATTCCGTCGTCATCCGTCTGATTAAGTACTGTTGTTGTACTAGCTGTGTGTACTGTTTCCTGGCTAGGTGTGTTTGCGATGTCGTCGTCATCTGTCGCCCTACATAGTGTAGTTGTGCTGTGTACGTCTGTCGTCCGGTTGATTGGTGTAGGTGCACTCTGTTCGTCTGTCATCCGTTCTTGTCGTGAGAAATAAGGCTTCAGCATGTTGATATGAAATATCTTTAATTTTCCCTTTATCGATATTTCATAGCTGACATCTGATATCTTTCGTTCGACTTTGAATGGCCCTTGCCATGATGTTAGTAACAAATTACGTTTATCTGGTAGTAAAAGTAGCACCTTTTGATTGGGTTCAAGGTGTAGGGTTTTGGCACCCTTGTTTGCATAGTCGCGGTACATCTGGCCGTTTCTCTCCAAAGATGATTTGGCTATTACACACGCCTTCATAATTTTATTGCGTGTCTCCGTTACCATCTCGTAAGGTGTTAATGCTGTTGGATTCTCTACTGAGCTGGTGATTAGCTGATGGTAGATTGTTAGGGGTCCACGAGGGTTCGCCCCATAAACTAACTCGAAAGGTGAGAAACCCGTACTTGAGTGCGGAATTTCTCGATGGGCAAATAGCACTGCTGGTAGTAGAGTGTCCCAATCAGATGGGTTCTCTGCTGTTACTTTCGCCAGCATGTGTTTTAGATCCCCGTTAATCTTTTCTATAATCCCATTACTCGCAGGGTGATACGGGCTACAGAAATGCTGTTCTATTCCTAGCAATTTTGTTAGGGCTTGCATAGCAGCCGAAATAAATTGGGTTCCTCGGTCGCTCAAAATGGTTCGAGGAAAGCCGAATCGACAAAATAGATGTAAAAACACATTTCCCACATCTTTGGAGGTAATGTATTTTAGTGGCACCGCTTCCATCCACCTTGTACAGAGATCCACGAGAGTTAGTATAAATCGGTTTCCTTTGTTCGACACCTGATTCAGGGGTCCAACAATATCTACCGCTACACTTTCGAATGGTCTAGAGGCCAAAATGGAACGCTGGACCTCGGCTGTTACATGCTTTCCCTTTCTTACTAAATGTTGGCAAATAGTACATGATCGACAGAACAATTTAATGTCGTTACAAAATTTAGGCCAGTAGAAGTGTGCCAAAATTCTGGCTCTCGTTTTGTCATAGAGCAAATGTCCAGCAAACGGTGACTCAGTGTGCAATGTTTAGCACATTTTGTCGGTGTGTTACAGGTAACACCGTCTGCTGAATTTCATGGTTATTTGTTGTATAATAACGCATGAGAATTCCGTTATGTACTTTAACATACCAAGATGCATTTTTAGTAACTTTCGCTCGCTCACCTAACAATTTAAAATAAGGTGCGATAGTTTGATCGTTGCGTTGTGCCTCGATAAATTCTTGTCGAGTAGCACTGTTACTAGCACCGGTGGGTGTTAACAATTGTAACATTTCGTTTTGTAGGTCAGTGTAATGTGTTTGGGTATCTGACCTCGTTACAGCGTTAGCCGTGTTTGTTTGTTTCCAGGCTAATATTTCTTCGTCAGTACACTGTTTTAATGATGGCAAGCAACCCAAAATCAAATCAGTACAGGGATTTTGCAGGATCGCGCATGTAAATGTGCCGGAAAGGAACGGGGTGTTTATGCGTACTTTTGCCAGCGGGTATTTCTCAATGTTTCCAGAGAAAGTGCGGCATTTGACAAACTCACCCGTATAATCTTCTGGCTTAACTAGGTCTCTTTTGACCCCAAGTAGAGTGCTGCCGCTATCAAGTAAACATTGGCATGGTTGTTCATTGACCACTGCATCGTGGAACCTTAAATTGTCTCTGGAGGCTAGAGCTGCATTGGCATCTTCGTTGGAACATGGTACAAAATAGTCACATTTCAGTTTGCCGTCCGTATGAAACTGGTGACACGTGTCACACTTATTAAAGTCTAATATATCAGTAACTGCACTCACACTCTCACTCTCATTGCATGGTAATACATTTTCAAGTTCAGAATCAACCACACTCTCATCGTCAGATGATGTATCGATGAGCAAAGCATTGTTTGCCTTCATTCTTTGCCTGTCCAAACACTTAGAACTATAATAGCCATAACTTGAACAAAAGAAGCATTTAACAGCACGTTTGTAAGAGTTTCGTTTGTCTTCCTACTTCTTCATCATCATTTTTAGATACATTTGCAGTATCCACACTGTGGTGGCTTCTGATACGGTTTATCTTTCTTCTGATACTCTTTTTGCTTGTAAGACCTGCTTGGTATGTTTTTAACAAAGGCAGTAATCTCAGTATCATGTATTGATGTTTTAAATATGTCTCTGTTTGAGGAAACATATGCAGAACCCCGTTTTTCGAGTTGTTCAATGGATTCAATGTCTGCTTGTTGAAGGAACTTAGCAAAGGGGGTAGGAACGGTGGATATGACTTTGTCCATCACCATTAAGTCCTGTAATTTATCAAAGTTCTTCCCTACTTTTGCTGCCTTAAGCCATTTATTGAATATACTCTGGACGTTTGAAACATAATCTAAGAACGTTTCAGTTGGCTTTGGCTTTATCTGTGAGTACTGGATCTGATATCCAGGAGCATCGAGTAGAAAATGCTGCATAATCCTATCATGGATGTACTGATAGTTACTTCTTAGTTCTGTTGGTATTGATTCTATGACCTTTAATGGCTCCCCACTGAGATTTCTCATGTAGATCATTGCCCAATCATTTAATGGTATTCTCTGAGTTCTAAACTGAAATTCTACATTCTCCGTCCAGGCTGAAATTGAATCGCCTTGGCTGAAGGGTTTGATGAGCCCTTTATATTTGGAGAATTTATTTTGTTCTTCCTGACTTTTCAATTTAGTAGAAGCTATCTGGGTGTTAGAGTCAATCTCCATCTCTTTCATCTTTAACTTCGTTTGTGACTCTACCTCTATTTGCTTCTGCTTGGTGGCATCGTCCATCTCTATCTGCTTCTGTTTTGTGGCATCGTCCATCTCTATCTGCTTCTAGTGGCTTCCTCTAACTCCTTCATTTCTTTTTGATGTTGCCTTTCCATTGCTCTCTCATTTCTCAATTTGTCTGTTTCTTCTTTGTATCTTTCATTTGCCCATTTCTCTAGTTTTTCTCCAGTATATTCTAGTATTTTACCAGCCTGGATGAAGTCATTTAATGATGACATTATAAGGCTTTATGTTATCTGACAATTGATAGCAATATATTTTCCCAATACAATTGTATAGTTATTATTTGTTAACTATTTACAAAATTGTGCTGAAAAAGAGGATGCGTCATTAAGGGTGCATATCAAAATTAGCGGAAAATATACTCATTTAATCTTGCAGAAAAAAATACGCCCTCAGGATGTTTCGCCGCTGTCTTTCGTACACACGCCTGATCGTACACACGCCTGATCAGTTTCTGTTTAATGGAACATCAACATTTTAGCAACATGCATAAACTGTGCAATACATGGTTGTTAATTGAAATATTACAGTTTCAAAGGATAGTAAACTTCAAATGTGATATAAATGATAATGATTAATGTAGATGATATGAATGTATGATAGTCTAAATGAACGTCAATGAATGTCTATGTCGTCTTGTCTTCACTTTTATCGTCTCTGACTGAGCTGCGCTGTATGACTTTAGCTTAACCTCTAATCTCCTACTGTTGTGCAAAAAGAATTTGGTTTTGCACACGTACAAACGTGAATGTGATAAACGTTGACATTATGATAGTCTCACACAAAATGGTTTACAAATGATGGTTAATTTTACAATTCGTACACAATCACCGTTTATAGTTCCATACATTTTCTTTCAAATAATTTACTTAGATAATATATCCATAATATTCTGCAGAATTTCCGAAAATGGTAAATTACTTGGTACTTTTCAAAGTAGTATCATAATGATACTTGCAATTAACTGGTACTTTGCTATATTTATCAACTGACAAGTTCAATTAAATGGCAAAATTTTGAGGTGGTTCAAGCCCCACAAAAAATGATAACGTGGTATCTTGGCTAATCGTAGTGAGCGGTGGTTCAGGGACTTCTGACACCAAATGGTATCCTGTCTACTGGTAGTGAGCGGTGTTCAGGGACTTCTGACACCAAATGGTATCCTGCCTGTCAGCAACTCACTTGCGACAGGCATACAAGGATTCCCTTCTTTTGCACTACACGAAAGTGACAACTCGGATTATTTGCAAAAGGATACATTTTTATTCGGAGCTGATCATACAATAGCTCCACGAGCGGAATACCACCCCGGTATTAAACATCATAGGATGTGATGAAAATAAGATGGAATGAGGAGATGATATTAATATTATAACTTCTGAAGCTAAGCTAAACTATATAACTATTATACTGTCCTTAACAACAACAAAGTATCCCTAGCGGATACACGTCTGATTCCTACGCCGTCCCAGTCTCTGTCTGAGCTTGCTGAGCGTGGCGTGTTCAGCCACAGCCAATTAGCTCAGCGTGCGTTCGTTGGTTTACGTGCTGGGCACTGGGCTGTGTTGACCAAAGTTTCTTGGTCCTATCTCGTGAACTTGGTTCCCCAGTCTTTTGGGTAACCCCAACTCATCTGCACTAGTTGCCCTCCTTGTTGACACAAGTGTGTCCCGTTATAGCTATTAATAGCGTTGGTGTCTCTTCTGTCTGGTCTCCTATCCTGTTACGTCATTTGCCCTCTTCCTAAGCTCTATTTTAGCTCGCCTTAGCTTAGAGCTTTCTCCTAAGTCTTTGACATTAGCTCACAGACATATCTTGTTCCAAACAATGATTTCATACCAGCGGCAAATTTCTTAAGTTTCGGAAACTCAACATCAGGTAAGCAGCGGTACGTCCGTCTCAATGAGCTCCATCTGTAATTCAACTGGCACACCATTAATGTTACAATCAAACGGATTCTGGAACAGAAGAATGTCACTCTCAAATATGTCAAGATCTGAAAATCTCTCCAAACTCTTTGAAACAGTGAAAATGAGAAAGGTTTTCTCCTTCCAGTTGTGCTTCCAACAATGACAGCTTTCTTCGAAATCCTTTGATGGTTCTGTAGAGATCACAGACAAGGTAATCCTTTCCCTGAAGTTTCAAGTTCAGTTCATTCATATCGACCAAAACTGACAACTTTGACAGCCAGGTAGGATTTGACAGCTGTGAATCAGCTTTACCTTTTTCAGTAAGGGAAACATCTATTTCGTTTCGGAGCTTGTAAAAACGCTGCAGGACTTTACCGCAACTGAGCCACCTGACTGATATGTGATAAGGCAAGTCACATAATTCAGAATCAAATTCGTCAAGAAAAGCCTAGAACTGACGGTGAATGAGTGCTTGTTCCCGAATGTAGTTCACAGCAGAATCTACTGGTTTCAGTACACAAGAAATATCTAAATCTTTCCCACAGAGTACATGCTGATGTACGATGCAGTGTATGAACAGAGCGCCCGGAATTTGCAAATCTTCCAAATGAGTCCTTATCTGCCCCAACAGACCCTTCCTCACTCCAGTCATGTTTTCCCCCTCATCAACTGTAACACCTCGCAGCTGATTCCACCGAAGGTTATAGTCTTGGAAAATTGTTTGCATTTCCACGAAAATGACGTTCCCAGTTATTGTTCCATGCATGCTGCAAACGGACGTCAACTCTTTCGTTATCTGAAAGTTCAAATTGACACCACAAAAGAACATGAGAAGTTGTGACGTACTCGAGAGATCAATAGACTCATCTAGCGCCAGAGAAGATGCTAGCTAGGTTTTCAGATGTCTTCCATAATCCATTTCTTGTGCCCTATTATCTTTATTTTGGGGATTATTATTGTTGTTAGTGCAACTTCGTGACTGATTTCTTTTATATTTTCAATTGGTCACTGACATCTTGAAATAATATTGCATTGCCATATCGGACAATGCATCGAATCTGTTCTTTACTTCTACGTTGAATTTACTTTTATCTCCTCACTCTTCAGTGCCTGTAGATCAAATTTTGCGTTTCTATTTGTATATTTGACTTTCTTTAAGTTTATATGTCAATTGCCTAAGATTAATCTATGGTTGCAGTAGCAGTCTGCGCTTGGTAGGGGGACATAAACATCTAATATTGATGCAAGGGAGGTTACTAGAACTTGAAAATAAAGATGGTATACCTAGCTACAATACGTCTAACTAACATCAAAATCGATTTTCTTTTATTTGAGAAATAAAGCAGTTAATACCTCAGTCAGGGCTTGCAATCTTGAAAAGAAAGCTATTAAAGCTTTTATAAAACATTTGTTTAATCTTTTTATACTTAGATTTTATAATCTGTTTTTTCAATTCCACGTTTATGTTTAATTTTTAAAGTGTACTTTTAATGATAGATGTTCTATATCCAATTTTGAATTTCCCCGATGTGGGGAAACATTTTTTTACTGGCCTTAAACTTAAGGCCACCCACAATTTAAAGAAAATTTACTTACGTTAACGGCGAAAGACCTTGGAAGTCTATGGGGTTTATGTTGATAAATACGTTTAGAGGAAATGTCATCTCTCTCTCTCTCTCTCTCTCTCTCTCTCTCTCTCTCTCTCTCTCTCTCTCTCTCTCTCGCTCTCTCGCTCTTTCTCTCTCTCTCTCTCTTCTCTGCTAAATGCTGGTGCAATTACGTTTGCTTAGAGAATATTTAAAATATCATAATAACATGATAGTAATGCCTTGATGGGTGCCTCCTTCCCTCCGCTAGCCTATGGGACACCCTTGGGCAAGGTGGAGTACCCGTTTAGCCTCCCGATCAGGGTTACGTGAAGCCATGGGTGCAGGTGGTGGATGAAGTTGAAAAGCAGCCGACAGATAGTTGTAGGTTATGGTCTCCAGCTTCACGACGGAAGGCAGATGATCTCTTTTTTGGGAGACATTGGCTACGGTCATCGACCAGTATGGTCACTGCTAGGAAGGAAAGCAATGGCAAACTACCTTCTTTACAGATGCCAATAATATCATGTACTGAAGTCTTATCGATAATCAGAGAAACGACGTAAATGGGTGCTCCATAGGAGCAGCCTCGCCCGGTAGGGGTAGTCATGTGCACCAGGTGACTCCAGACCGTCACCAGGAGACTGAGTGCAAAAGAATATCAACATTGAAAGTAGGAACTTTGAATGTAAGAACTATGAGTGGGGATGGGAAATTTGATAACATTAAGCATGAAATGAGAAGATTAAATATTAACCTGTTAGGTGTACGTGAGACCAGATGTACAGGAATGGGCATTATGACATCTGAGGAATATAGAATAATCTATTATGATGGAGAGAAACAACAGCGAGGAGTAGCAATTATAATGGATACAGAGAGAGAAAAATCGATCAAAGGATATTGGAATGTATCAGACAAAGTGTTACTGGTGAAGTTGAGTGGAAGACCTTTTGATGTCAACGTCATACAAGTGTATGCACCAATAGCAGACAGTAGTGATGACAGCATCGATGAATTTTATAGTGATTTAGAGAAAGCCTTCAAGAAATGCAAGAATTCTGAAGTAATTATCATAATGGGTGACTTGAATGCCAAAGCTGGAAATCAACAGGACGGATGCATAATGGGCAAGTATGGACGAGGGCAGGGGTCACCAATCATTTTTCACGGCGGGTCGGATAACTGACAAAATTACGAGCGCGGGCCGGATAACTGACAAAATGACGAGCTGTACATTCTGTACAATACTTGCGCCGGCTCCGTGGCAAAGATCTTACGGACGTGGTTCGTAATCACGTATACCCACGTTCGAAATACAGCTGCGAGCGATTTGGCAGTAGACAACGTTGCGCTGGTTTTTACGCTATGTTATGGGTGTCGGTCGTTCGAAAAGCAATGGTAAACTACTGAACGTAAACTTGCCAAGACATCAACAACAGCAAACAATGCTGGTGTTGACTGTAAATGTCCTGTAAAGGATATACAAATAACTTTAACAATAATTTCAAGCTAGAACGAAAGCTCTAGGAAAAAAGACGAAAAACTAAGTTAATCATGGAAAGTCTGTGCAATGCACACAAACAAACAAACAAACAAACAAACAAACAAAGACAACCGACATATTTATATTTATTTACTAAACAAAGATATCAAAGAAGGCGACGTTAGCAAAAAGATAGTTACATCAGACATATTGTGCACATATCCGAATCTCACAAACTAAGCAGCAAAAGAGGATAGTGAGTTTTGTGAAACTGACGTGTGGCTTTCAAAATACCATCAATGTTTGGTTTGGAATTGCTGCATCCAATCAAGAGAATTGCTTTCAAATGTTCATCAGTCAATCTCATTCGATGTGGTGACTTCACAGACTTCCTTTGTGAAAATGTTAGCTCACAGACATATGTTGTTTTAAACAATGATGTCATACCAGCGGCAAATTTCGGAAACTCAACATCAGGTAAGCAGCGGTACTTCCTTCTCAATGAGCTCCAACTGTAATTCAACTGGCACACCATTAAGGTTACAATCAAACGGGTTCTTGAACAGAAGGATGTCACTCTCAAATCTGTCAAGATCTGAAAATCTCTGCAAACTCTTTGAAATAGTGAAAATGAGAAAGGTTTTCTCCTTCCAGTTATGCTTCCAACAATGACAGCTTTCTTCGAAATCCTTTGATGGTTCTGTAGAGATCACAGACGTGGTAATACTTTCCCTAAAGTTTCAAGTTCAGTTCATTCATATCGACCAAATTTGACAACTTTGACAGCCAGGTAGGATCTGACAGCTGTGAATCAGCTTTATCTTTTTCAGTGAGGAAAACATCTATTACGTTTCGGAGCTTGTAAAAACGAAGCAGGACTTTACCGCAGCTGAGCCACCTGACTGATATGTGATAAGGCAAGTCACAGAATTCAGAATCAATTTCTTCAAGAAAAGCCTAGAACTGACGGTGACTGGTGCATGTTCCCGAATGAAGTTCACAGCAGAAACTACTGGTTTCAGTAAACAAGAAATATCTAAATCTTTCCCACAGAGTACTTGCTGATGTACGATGCAGTGTATGAACAGAGCGCCCGGAATTTGCAAATCTTCCAAATGAGTCCTGATCTGCCCCAACAGACCCTTTCTCACTCCAGTCATGTTTTTTTTCCCCTCATCAACTGTAACACCTCGAAGCTGATTCCACCGAAGTTTATAGTCTTGGAAAATTGTTTGCACTTCCACGAAAATGACTTTCCCAGTTGTTGTTCCATGCATGCTGCAAACGGACGCCAACTCTTCCGTTATCTGAAAGTCCAAATTGACGCCACAAATGAACACGAGAAGTTGTGACGTACTCGAGAGATCAATAGACTCATCCAGCGCTAGAAAATACTACAACAAGTTCCTAGCTTTCTCGTGTATCTGTAGCACTATGTTCTCTCCAAGTTTCGTCTGTAAAGACGGCAAAGTGCCACTATCTACTACCATATTAACAACTCTTAGGTCATAACCGTGACCCACTCATTCTTCCCATTTTCCGCCATCCATTTTTGTTTGGTCCAAACTTACCTGTTGTTTAGCATTGAATCTGTTAAGTCCAGGATTTGTATTGTCTTAGCCAAAGTGTTCCATAAAACTACTTCTATGTCACTAGCCACAATCCATCTGTGCTACTATTCTTATATACTGGATGAAGTCAACCACGATGTGTAGTGTACACTCCACAAAGGATACATATCTATCAAATACAAAGGGGAGTTTGGCATATGCTACTATAGGGTGTATTTTTAATGACTGTGCAGTGTTCGAAAATATTGCCGGTCCAAGTTTTGTATTTACCCTCTGTAATGTACATGGAACATAATAGGTGCCATGAGCTGGATGGCGCGAAACACGGCAGGTGTGTCAGTCATGGAAACTGGAGAGACGTGTTGACACACAGGTCAGAAACGCTAGCGAAACACCGCTAACATTAGTGGGCGGAGCTAATGCGTCACGTGACGGGGCCCAGGCAAAAGCACTGGCAACAGTGTGCTTGTTTTCAGTCTGAGCTGGGACGTGAGTCTAAGATGGTCACGTTGAGAAGGTTCTGCGCTTAAAAACGTTTACGCTGGTCGCAGTTACGAAAGTTGCAGCCAACTGGGGAAAAAGTGTTCGTCTTCAGGAACGCTGTGAGTTGAGAAGTGGTACGCTGCAGACAACGACCAACGATGGGCCAGTCAATAGCGCCCAGTTGTGATGAAAGAGCTGACCCCGTGTTGTGAACAAGCTGAGGAGAATGGCGGAGCGAGAGATACGCGGTGACACGTTCGTCACCAGGGTGATGTGAGTACTAAATAAATCTGATACTAGAGTTTAGCAGTGAAGTGTAGCGACAGTCTATAGTGTACAGCAATGGCAGGGACAATTAACGATTAGTTGTGCCAGTGATTCTTTATGGGCAGACAGTGTGCGGGATGGTCGTACACAGAACGCTGAAAGGCAATGGCTGGCGGTGTACGATGGCGACCATGTTGAGAACTGTGCTGTAATAAAGGTTACCTTGTACTCTGAGGACGAGTTGAACTGGTGTTGTTTGCACGAAAGACTTGTCCATTAGTTATACGAGCCGATTGAGATGTTTCTGCTAAATATTATAAACCCTGGACGAGAACCCAAGAGGTCGGGCATGATGAGTGAGTTCCGGCTCTTGGCAATAGGTAAATACAAAACTTGGACCGGCACTATTTTCGAACACTGCACAGTCATTAAAAATACACCCTGTACAACATCTAGCACAAGAATGGAAGTTGAGGCTGTCCCGATATCCTTCTTAAAGCTGGAGGACAGCACAGCCAGACATGTGTTTGTGGCGTACTCACAGAGTGCTTCGGGAAATGAACACTGGCGTGCGTGTATGTTCTGGTGGAGTGGCTAGCATCGCTCGACAGGACGTAAGTTTAGAGCACATTATGAACGCTCTGACCAGGGCACACGGGTCGGCGAGGCAAAATATAGACTGATAGATTAGCTGCTGCTGACCTATGTGGGTGGAGAGCTACTTTAAGATACAGATGATGTGGTCAGGACTGTGGGATCGAGTGGACAGTGCAGCTGAACAGGCGGAGTATCCAATTCTAGAAAGACTGGCTCAGAGGGAAGTGAGTAGAGGGTCGTCTGAACCATACTCGACTCGCAGAGGAAAGGCCAGGCAGAATTTCCTGAAGTTGCTACTGGAATAATCAGCATGGGACACTCCTTGGTGGCCTTTGAACAGGGTGACGTGGCACGTTTAGGGATGTCCCGGGTGCAGGTGATGTGGATTCTTACATTCAGTATTAAGTTTTACTGTTACATTCACAATTTATGACTGAATGTATAGTGAAACCGCGTTCGAAACACAGCTGCGTTGGTTTTTTTATGAAATGGTATGCGTGCAGGTCGTTCAGAAAGCAATGGCAAACTACTGAATGTAAAATTGTCTAGAAATCACGAACAGCCAAATAATGTTGAGGTTGACTGCTACAGACGTAAAGAATATGCAACTAACAGATAGTGAAATGCAGGGTTCACAGTTCCTCGACATACCAGGTTGACGATTCGAAACCATCAGCTTTGCCATCTGGAAACGTCCATTGATTTCGATGGTATGAAGTGTCGATCGTTCAGAAAGCAATGGCAAACTACTGAACATAAGATTGCTTTGTAAATCACAGGCAGCCAATAAATCTGGGGTTGGTTGCAACGCCCTGTAAATGACATGCAACTAGCTTATCGTGCTTGCAAGTTTGTCCTATTCCAGTTATAATTATGTCATTTTACTTTCAGTCTTGAAAAACTAAACATTACCTAAGAATATCTAACGCTCACTTTCAGGAAGATATGAGATTTGCTAGCATGTCCTTGACCAGCATCAGTGCACGCTACAGACGGACAAACGAGTCGGGGGTACCAGGAATCGGGCCTCAGGTCTTCTGTGGAGTCGGTAAAAGATACATGGTCCTGTCCTGTCAGATGGGCACAGAAGCTTCCAGTACATTTTTGTGCACAGGAGAAGGTATGTGCTGAAGCTTCAAATAGCATGCCGTTGATCTCATAGTTGTCTACGATTGTGTGAGTGCATATCATCTGGGAGTATAGCTCTTGACTAATATCCTATATGGCTGTTGATCTCATAGTTGTCTACGTTTGTGTGAGTGCATATCATCTGGGAGTATAGCTCTTGACTAATATCCTATATGGCTGTTGATCTCATAGTTGTCTACGATTGTGTGAGTGCATATCATCTGGGAGTATAGCTCTTGACTAATATCCTATATGGCCGTTGATCTCATAGTTGTCTACGATTGTGTGAGTGCATATCATCTGGGAGTATAGCTCTTGACTAATATCCTATATGGCCGTTGATCTCATAGTTGTCTACGATTGTGTGAGTGCATATCATCTGGGAGTATAGCTCTTGACTAATATCCTATATGGCCGTTGATCTCATAGTTGTCTACGATTGTGTGAGTGCATATCATCTGGGAGTATAGCTCTTGACTAATATCCTATATGGCCGTTGATCTCATAGTTGTCTACGTTTGTGTGAGTGCATATCATCTGGGAGTATAGCTCTTGACTAATATCCTATATGGCCGTTGATCTCATAGTTGTCTACGATTGTGTGAGTGCATATCATCTGGGAGTATAGCTCTTGACTAATATCCTATATGGCCGTTGATCTCATAGTTGTCTACGTTTGTGTGAGTGCATATCATCTGGGAGTATAGCTCTTGACTAATATCCTATATGGCCGTTGATCTCATAGTTGTCTACGTTTGTGTGAGTGCATATCATCTGGGAGTATAGCTCTTGACTAATATCCTATATGGCCGTTGATCTCATAGTTGTCTACGTTTGTGTGAGTGCATATCATCTGGGAGTATAGCTCTTGACTAATATCCTATATGGCCGTTGATCTCATAGTTGTCTACGATTGTGTGAGTGCATATCATCTGGGAGTATAGCTCTTGACTAATATCCTATATGGCCGTTGATCTCATAGTTGTCTACGATTGTGTGAGTGCATATCATCTGGGAGTATAGCTCTTGACTAATATCCTATATGGCCGTTGATCTCATAGTTGTCTACGTTTGTGTGAGTGCATATCATCTGGGAGTATAGCTCTTGACTAATATCCTATATGGCCGTTGATCTCATAGTTGTCTACGTTTGTGTGAGTGCATATCATCTGGGAGTATAGCTCTTGACTAATATCCTATATGGCCGTTGATCTCATAGTTGTCTACGTTTGTGTGAGTGCATATCATCTGGGAGTATAGCTCTTGACTAATATCCTATATGGCCGTTGATCTCATAGTTGTCTACGTTTGTGTGAGTGCATATCATCTGGGAGTATAGCTCTTGACTAATATCCTATATGGCCGTTGATCTCATAGTTGTCTACGTTTGTGTGAGTGCATATCATCTGGGAGTATAGCTCTTGACTAATATCCTATATGGGTGTTGGTGGTCGCAGTGATATTCAAAAGCGAAGGGCCACATAATATATACAGGTGTTTAAAAATTATTCTATAGCTCGCCGTAATGTGTTCGAAATCCCCATAAATCCAAATTATAAATTAACATGGGGTTAAAGTTAGTTGCATATCATTTACAGGAATGGAGCAGTCAACCCCAGCATGCTTTGGCTGTTCGTGATTCCTGGGCAAGTTTACGTTCAGTAGTTTGCCATTGCTTTCTGAACGACCGGTATCCATACCATTCATTAAAAATCCAACGCAAGGCGGTCTGCTGTCAAACCGCCCGCAGCTGTGTTTTGAACGTGGTATGTGGGATTGTGAACTGCGTCAGTAACCCCTTCTCGACCTAACCTGGGGTAGCCATCGTGGAGTGAGAGTGAGGAAATATCTTGGGAAATAAAGTCGACTGGTCTAATATTGACCACATAAACAAAGGAGCGCAGATTGGACTGTTAAAATATGGTGCTAGCACTATACATCTAATAGGTCTCAATGCGTGTTAAAGGGTTTTTAGTTTCCTTTCATATCCATTCATGTTTAGAAGATGATTTTAGCCGTTTGCCGATGCTCTTATCATCTCTCCTTAGAATATCAGGAAGAGAACTGTACCATCCCCTGCCCTGTAGACTGTCAGACAACAGCCTGGAGCTCCTGGAGCCTGTGCAGTTCTTCGTGTGGAGCCGGGCTGCAGCAGCGGGAGCGAAGAGTGGTGCTTCTTCCAGAGCATGGCGGACGGAGATGCCCTTCATTGTATGCCCACAATAAGGTATAGAGTAGCATCTTAACGATGTATTCCCCTGGTGAATTTAAGCACAGAAGTCGTAAACAATATGTTGCACAATTTATTGCAAACATTTCGGACGAACGAAGAAGAAGAAGAAAAATAAGAAAAAGCAGACGAAGAAGAGGAATAAGAACAAGAACCCTCGTAGACAGCGCTCATGACATTATCAGCGTAGTCCCATATCACATTCGCTAATGAGCCTGCCATTTCTGTGCATTTCTGGTTAATACTTGTGAAATGGTGCATGATTTATGTATCTATGTTGCAACAAGAAATATGCAAGCCTGTTATTTCACGTGTAATTATCTACCTAGTTTTGGACCATTCGTCATGCCGTCACACGTGTCTAATCTATTATTGAGCAGTAACCATTTCTGTTAATTAAAAATCCAAGGTATGTTAATATTTGTGAAAACATATGCATCATAATCACCTTCCATTTGTGTGGTCAGGCACTCGTGGGGAGAAATAGTTGACGCTCCAGCGCCCGATGGGTGGCATTGGATAGTGTCATCTCGTGTATTGACATATACTAAATAATATACAGTGGCTCGCACTTATAGCGAAAACGAATGTTCTACCACTGTCAACTGTCATTTACTGCCAATATAGTACCTTGCGGTGTATGGCAGAGGAGTCTTTGCCACTGAGGAATTAAGGCCGCCTGGCTAGTGCAGTCGCCGCGAACTGTGCAGGTTAGGATTTTCTTTTTGCCCCCGACAGAAAAAAATCCAACACCTTACCGACGGATCGAACCCGGGTCTCCCGAATGAGAGTCCGGCGTTCTAGCCACTCGGCCAGCCGCTAGTATCATGTATTGGTTCTGATTGTTGTGTCCGAATGCTTCATGTAGAATTGCTACTTACGGAAACATATATCTGGAGCAGTTAGACACTTCAGTGTTTGTGCTTCCATAGTTACTATCACCAGGTGAAAACCAAACACTAGTATACAAAGGTATTATTTCTCTGAGTTACATAAATAACACTTTGACATACCAAGTCATAATTACTTTTAGTTAGAGAATAACCGTTTGCCAGTCATGACTTACATATGTGTGTGTGTGTGTGTGTGTGGCTGTATGAATATGTAGTGTGTGTAGTATTTGGCTGTATGAATATGTACGTGTGTGTAAGTATTTGTGTATGTGAGCGTATGTGTGTATGGGTGTGTATGTATGTGTGTTTACATGTGTAATTGTGTGCATGTGTGTGTATGTTCGTATATGTATGTGTACATGCATGTGTGTGTATGTTTGTGTATGTGTTTGCATGTGTGTGTATGTGTATGCATGGGTGTGTATGTGTGTATGTGTTTATGTTTGTGTTTATGTATGTGTATGGGTTTATGTTCGTGTGTATGTGTGTATGTATATGTATGTGTGTATATGTGTATGTGTGTACATGTGTATGTGCGTGTGTGTTTGTATGTATGTGTGCTTGTGAGTATGCACGTGTATGTTTGTTTATGTGTGAACATGTGTGTATGTATGAGTGTGTGTATGTGTGCGTATGTTTGTGAGCTTGTGCGTGTGTGTGTGCGAGTGTGTAAGTGTTTGTGTGCTTGTGCGTGTGTGTGTGTGCGGGTGTGTAAATGTGTGTGTGTGTATGTATGTTTGTGTACGTGTGGGTATGTGCATGTGTGTATGTGTGTATATGTGTATGTTCGTGCATGCATGCGTATATGTTTGTGTGTGCATGTATGCATGCTTGCATTGTATGCGAGGGAATGTGTATTTGTATGTTATTGAGTGTGTGCATAACTGTGAGAGCTTGTGCAAATGATATAAGTATGCATGCAGGCATGTATGTGTGCGTGTGTGTTTATGGATGTGCGTGTGTACGTGTGTCTGCCTGTCTCATAACATGGTAATATGCATTGTTTATGTTTACAACATCCAATTGACAATGTTGTTTTCCTATGTGAATGTAACATGCACAATTAATGAACGAAAGATTATTGATTGGAAGGGCCGAATGTAAGACAGGCCTGCGTAACACTTTGAAAATAGAGTTTGATTGCTTGATTGATTGATTGATTACTTGAGTTAAGGAAGCCATACTTTGATATACCACGCCATGACTTATTTGAGTTGGGGAAGTAATACTCTTACCATCTGACCTCTGTGAGCTGCTGAAGTAATACTTTGACATACCAAATAATAATATATACGAGTTAGCGACATATCACATTGACATACCAACTCATAACAACAATCCTTACTTCTGTCTAGGTTGGACCAGCTATTGACTGTTGGTCTATTTTTAATATAAACCGGGGGCTGCGGGGTCTCGAGGTATGTTGTCCGCCTCGAGTGCTGGAGGTCCTGGGTTCAAGCCCCGGTGTGGACCGGGATCATTTCACGTGGACTTCTAGTAAAAAAATTGCCCCTGGTCTCTGGGTAGTGATATCGGACGCCCGTGTGTATTGTTGCGCAGGTAAAACATCCCTTGGCAGTTGGAAATCGAAAAAGAGTAGCCTAACAGCGCTGCCCGGGCAGAATTTTGAGTTAAAAATCTACCCAAAGTATTTCAGCATCCTCGCCGTGCTACAGAGTTCGTGCACTGAGCTGAGTTTCTCCAAACTCAGGTTTGAGTTAGGAGAAGAACGGAGCATTTATGGGTTACACCCGTGTGCCGTGATGTTGATCCGTCGAATAAACTAAACTAAACTAAACTTAATATAAACATTGAGACGAAAACCCTATCGTCATTTCATCCGGCCCGCCGTCGGTACTCGAACTTGCTTGATATAACTATGAAACACGAGACGTTGTGATACAATTTAAATGTAAATATTATGTTTAGAATAATAGGAGACCTTCACACGTGCGGAGACCTCTGGCTGCACTAGGTTGTTTATTTAGGTGGCCCTATTTATAAATTTCGCGAACCTTATTATGAGATATATTCTATTACCAAATGAAGCCGCCTGCCGCGACTCTACAAGAGTATGGAGTAGCATATCCCTTGATACCCTGGTAAAAAATGTATAGGATGCTGGGATGTTGTGTTGGCGTGCCTATAACAGCCCAGTAAAGCCATGTTCCAGCCTCTTTGGCCTTGGGAACAACTTAGGCCGAAGAGGTGCTGATGTCTAATTTTCAGCAGAGGGTTTGAACTTAAATCCTTGAGCCAAGTAGATGGGCGAAAATGCCCCAGGCACGGCCGAGCGTAGCCATTGTTTTTCCAGACCGCAGTTGAGAGGGTAGACAGACCCTGTGAAGATCCACAATCCTTGTGGATTGATGATTATCTGCTGTGGGGTGAGTTTTGAATGAACATTCATAGTTTAAATAGGAATACTGGAATATGATAGCTATGTCTGTGCCTGAGAACAATAATGGAGGGATATATGCCTGGGAAGAGAGGAAGAGGAAAGCCAAAGAGAAGATGGGTGCAAATTGTGGCGGATGATTTCCAGATGGATGTATCTGAAGCGGGAAATCTTGCTTATGACTGAGAGATTTTCCGGAAGGTTGTTATGTGAGCGAGATTCTGCAAAGGACATGCTACTGAATGAATGGACCTTTGTTCAATCTTGTTGTCTGATAATTGCTTTTGTTGTGTATCGTTGCTAGTAGGAAAAGAAAAGTGGACGCCGGGTGAGGCGTAAAGTACGTCTTTGTGGAAACAAAGGACCAGAAAACCAGCTGCGTAATATGCAGCGAAAGTGTTGCCGTTTTGAAAGAGTACAATCTTCAGCGTTACCACGAAACAAAACATCCATCAACATATTAATAGTTCTCTGGGAAATATGAGACCATTAAACGTGGTTTTGAAACGCAAAGAAATCTCTTCACGAGAAAATTTGCTGAAAATGAATCTGTCACTCGTAC
Organism: Cepaea nemoralis; assembly: GCA_014155875.1. Lineage (NCBI taxonomy): Eukaryota > Metazoa > Mollusca > Gastropoda > Stylommatophora > Helicidae > Cepaea > Cepaea nemoralis. The sequence continues at coordinate 42,576 of JACEFZ010015783.1, read as the reverse complement.
AAGTTACAAAACAGTGCATAAGATGGCAGAACGAGGAAAACCGTTTACTTATGGCAACGTCATTAAAGAGTGTGTGTGATCGAAGCAGCAAATGACTTGTGTCCTGAGAAGGCCGATTTGTTTGGAACTATCAGCCTTTCGGAGAACAGAAGAACTTGGAGAGAACATAGTGCTCTAGATACGCGAGAAAGCTAGGAACTTGTTGTAGTATTCTCTGGCGCTGGATGAGTCTATTAATCTCTCGAGTACGTTACAACTTCTCGTGTTCATTTGTGGTGTCAATTTGGACTTTCAGATAACGAAAGAGTTGGCGTCCGTTTGCAGCATGCATGGAACAACAACTGGGAAAGTCATTTTCGTGGAAGTGCAAACAATTTTCCAAGACTATAACCTTCGGCGGAATCAGCTTCGAGGTGTTACAGTTGATGAGGGGGAAAAAACATGACTGGAGTGAGGAAGGGTCTGTTGGGGCAGATCAGGACTCATTTGGAAGATTTGCAAATTCCAGGCGCTCTGGTCATACACTGCATCGTACATCAGCAAGTACTCTGTGGGAAAGATTTAGATATTTCTTGTGTACTGAAACCAGTAGTTTCTGCTGTGAACTTCAATCGGGAACATGCACTCATTCACCGTCAGTTCTAGGCTCTTCTTGAAGAAATTGATTCTGAATTCTGTGACTTGCCTTATCACATATCAGTCAGGTGACTCAGCTGCGGTAAAGTCCTGCTTCGTTTTTACAAGCTCCGAAACGAAATAGATGTTTTCCTCACTGAAAAAGATAAAGTTGATTCACAGCTGTCAGATCCTACCTGGCTGTCAAAGTTATCAATTTTGGTCGATATGCATGAACTGAACTTGAAACTTCAGGGAAAGGATTACCTAGTCTGTGATCTCTACAGAACCATCAAAAGATTTCGAAGAAAGCTGTCATTGTTGGAAGCACAACTGGAAGGAGAAAACCTTTCTCATTTTCACTGTTTCAAAGAGTTTGGAGAGATTTTCAGATCTTGACAGATTTGAGAGTGACATCCTTCTGTTCCAGAATCCGTTTGATTGTAACCTTAATGGTGTGCCAGTTGAATTACAGTTGGAGCTCATTGAGAAGGATGTACCGCTGCTTACCTGATGTTGAGTTTCTTAAACTTAAGAAATTTGCCGCTGGTATGACATCATTGTTTGGAACAACATATGTCTCAGAGCTAACATTTTCAAAAAAGAAATCTGTGAAGTCACCACATCGAATGAGATTGACTGATGACCATTTGAAAGCTATTCTCTTGAATGGATGCAGCAATTCCAAACCAAACGGTATGGTATTTTGAAGTTTTTGATTTTATTTTGAAAGCCACGCGTCAGTTTCACAAAACTCACTATCCTCTTTAGCTGCTTAGTTTGTGAGATTCTGATATGTGCACAATATGTCTTATGTAACTATCTTTTTTTCTAACGTCGCCTTCTTTGATAACTCTATTTAGAAAATAAATATAAATATGTTGGTTGTCTTTGTTTGTTTGTTTGTTTGCTTGTTTGTTTGGTTGTTTGTTTGTTTGTGTGCATTGCACGCCCTTTCCATGATTAACTTAGTTTTTCGTCTTTTTTCCCAGAGCTTTCCTTCTAGCTTGAAATTATTGTTAAAGTTAGCTGTATATCCATTACAGGACGTTTACAGTCACACCAGCATTGCTTGGTGTTGTTGAAGTCTTGGCAAGTTTATGTTCAGTAGTTTACCATTGCTTTTCGAACGACCGGCACCCATATCATAGTGTAAAAACCAGCGCAACGTTGTCTGCTGCCAAATCGCTCGCAGGTGTATTTCGACCATGGGTATACGGGATTACGAACCGCGTCCGTAAGATCTTCGCCACGGAGACCGGCGCAAGTATTGTACAGAATGACTATCCGGCCCGCGCGCGTCATTTTGTCAGTTATCCGGCCCGAGCTCGTCATTTTGTCAGTTATCCGGCCCGCCGTGAAAAAAGTTTGGTGGCCTCTACCCTAGTCCATACTTGCCCACTATGCATCCGTCCTGTTGATTTCCAACTTTGGCATTCAAGCCACCCATTATGATAGTTACTTCAGAATTCTTGCATTTCTTGAAGGCTTTCTCTAAATCACTATAAAATCCATCGATGCTGTCATCTCTACTGTCTGCTGTTGGTGCATAAACTTGTATGTCTGGAGTCACCTGGTGCACATGACTACCCCTACCGGGCGAGGCTGCTCCTATGGAGCACCCATTTACGCCGTTTCTCTGATTATCGATAAGACTTCAGTACATGATATTCTTGGCATCTGTAAAGAAGGTAGTTTGCCATTGCTTTCCTTCATAGCAGTGACCATACTGGTCGATGACCGTAGCCAATGTCTCCCAAAACAGAGATCATCTGCCTTCCGCCGTGAAGCTGGAGACCATAACCTACAACTATCTGTCGGCTGCTCTTCAACTTCTTCCACCACCTGCACCCATGGCTTCACGTAACCCTGATCGGGAGGCTAAACTGGTACTCCACCTTGCCCAAGGGTGTCCCATAGGCTAGCGGGAGGAAGGAGGCACCCATCAAGGCATTACAATCATTTTATTATGATATTTTAAATATTCTCTAAGCAAACGTAATTGCAACAGCATTTGGGAGAGAGGGGAGAGAGAGAGAGAGAGAGAGAGAGAGAGAGAGAGAGAGAGAGAGAGAGAGAGAGAGAGAGAGAGAGAGAGAGAGAGAGAGAGAGAGAGAGAACTATTTGTTCACATTGAATGAAATTTACAAACTTAAATGACATTGCCTCTAAACGTATTTATCAAGATAAACCCCATAGACTTCCAAGGTCTTTCGCCCTTATTGTAAGTAAATTTTCTTTACATTGTGTGTGGCCTTAAGAGGCCAGTAAAAAAATGTTTCCCCACATCGGGGAAATATACCCAAGTCAACTTTATGTATCATTAAAAGTACAGTTTTAATAGTTAAATATAAACATAGAATTGAAAAACTTGATTATAAAATTTAAGTAAAAATAGATTAAACAAGGGGTTTGAAAATCCCCTAACTACTAAAGGGTTTTTTTCCTTTTGGGGAAAATTTTGCAAAAAAGATCAATGCTCACATCCTACATTCCATATGGCAAACAGAGAAAGGAGGAAAAAATTGTTATAGAAGGATTTCAAGTAAAGGAAAGTGCTCATCGCGAAGTAGCTCAGAGTATTCCTGAAAGTTTGACACTCTGCCTGCCGAAGAATTTCAGTCTGTTGCAGGAAATTATGCCGAAAGATTTACATGAGCCAAGCATTTAATAGAATTTGTCGGTGTCAATAGAGACTGTGTTTTTTGCAGCACTCGAACTAAACGACACATATCATCTTTTGTTTGCTCCGGCTGCACTAATAGACCAGACTTGTGCGCCAAAGTTTGCTTTGCAGCCTATCACAAATAGACTGCCACATATAGTAAATAAAAACAAACAGACATGACAATTAAATGTAAATCTGCCAAGTGTTTTCCTAATTTTTGTCTGAAAAAAGAAAAATACATGATTCAGAATCTGCGGCAAAACTTCTTTTCGGATGATTGATTCGGAGCAATTGTATTTATAGTTTAGAAAAGTGTTGTTTGTGCAGTAAATTCATCAGGATTAGCAGTGATCAGGATATTGGATAACAACGCCCCCTTGGTAAGTACAATGTTTACATTATTTTTACCTACTTTTGTCCAATTATTTTACAAATTATATTATTATTTTTATTTTATTTACAACCTAAAGCAGACATTCTCCTACCAACATATTCCTTGTGCAATCCCCTTTATTTTGATATATAATACAACATTTCTGCTACAATTTTAACCATTTTCATAACATTATTGCGACATACACCAACTTCCAGATTTCGGCCATTAGTTTTTTTCATTTTTGTGACAAAGACATGGTTCAGAATATGCACCAAAACTTCCTTTTGGGTGATTTAAATGAGCAATACTGTTTATATTCTTGAAGACAAGTGGTGTTTGTTTGATTATTCAGTAAATTAAACATGATTAGCAGTATAGGAGTGTAGAAAACACATTCTAAGTGCAATGTTTACATTATTTTTACCTACTTTTGTCCAATTATTTTACAAATTATATTATTATTTTTATTTTATTTACAACCTAAAGCAGACATTCTCCTACCAACATATTCCTTGAGCAATCCCCTTTATTTTGATATATAATACAACATTTCTGCTACAATTTTAACCATTTTCATAACTTTACTGTGACAGACCCCACCTTCAAGATTTCAGCCATTATTTTTTGTCATTTTGTGTGAAAAATACATGGTTCAGAAAATGCACCAAAACTTCTTTTTGGGTTACTTTAATGAGCAATACTGTTTATATTCTTGAAGACAAGTGGTGTTTGTTTGATTATTCAGTAAATTAAACATGATTAGCAGTATAGGAGTGTAGAAAACACCTTATAAGTGCAGTTTTTTAAATAATTTTTACCTCTTTAATTTCAGTTGTTATTACTAAACCTCTCATTATTGTCATAATATTTGTAACCTATCAATTAATTATTAACACTGTCATGTTCCTTGTGCAATCCTCTTTAATTTGATATGTAATACAATAGGTCTTCTACCACCTTAACCATTTTAAAAGCATTATTGTAACACACCCCTAGTTCCAATTTTCTGCCATAAATTTCTGTTTGGTCACAGCCCAGTTTTTGTTTGGTAGTGAAAGAGTTTTAAAACTCATGGAAATAAGAAGAAACAACAAAAATAACAAGGAAATTATACGAAGAGATTCACAGGAAAATTAGGAAGCTACTGCTATGCAAAGAGGCAAAAGAAACATGGCTTGAGGAAAATTGCAAATAAATTGAAAACCAACACAACACTCAGAATACCAAATTAATGCACACAAGAATTAATAACATCACTAACAAAAGAACAGACACATCAACAGGTTGCCTAAAAACCAAAGATGGCAAAATCATAATTGAAAAAGATCAGATTTTACATGCGTGGTCAGATTATGTGAAAGACCTTTATGATGATACAAGACAAGAACAATATGATCATCAGAATAATAATGAAGGACCATCAATTTTGTTTGCCGGGGTGTTTTTCTTTTAGATATCTAGCAATTCCGCGGAGCCCGTCTCCCTGGCGAAGGTGTTAACGATTTTCTTCGTAATCCCTTATATCCACGTGTGGGGAAAAGCTGCGCGAGATTCGGTACGGAATCGGGTCGCGTTGGTTACTTTCAGGGGTATCTGAGATTGTCGCTCAGTAAGCAATGCAAAATACTGTGCGTAATCTTGCAAAGACATCAACATCAGCGGTAAAATGCTGTTGTTGACAGCGATGTAAATAGGATATGCGAAAAAAACAAAATTCCCCAGAGTGCTTGAACATAAGTGTAGTGATCAATCAAGGCATTACTATCATGTTATTATGATATTTGAAATATTCTCTAAGCAAACGCAATTGCACCAGCATTTAGCAGAGAGAGAAAGAGAGAGAGAGAGAGAGAGAGAGAGAGAGAGAGAGAGAGAGAGAGAGAGAGAGAGAGAGAGAGAGAGAGAGAGAGAGAGAGAGAGAGGAAGAGTGGGGGGGGGGGAACTATTTGTAATATTTGTCAACATAAGCCCCATAAGCTTGCACGGCCTTTCGCCATTGCGAAAATAAGTGCATGCAGGCCTTGATTGTGCCAGACCAGGTTTTGTCCTACTCACTTCGCCTATTAATCGTCATTTTTCTCATTCCTATTACCTAGACTAGGGGTCACCAAACTACGGCCCGCGGGCCGGATCCGGCCCGCGACGTCATTTCATCCGGCCCGCCGTCAGTACTCGAACTTGCTTGATATAACTATGAAACACAAGACGTTGTGATACAATTTAAATGTAAATATTATGTTTAGAATAATAGGAGATCTTCACACGTGCGGAGACCTCCTGGCTGCACTAGGTTGTTTATTTAGGTGGCCCTATTTATAAATTGTGCGAACCTTATTATGAGATATATTCTATTACCAAATGAAGCCGCCTGCCGCGACTCTACAAGAGTATGGAGTAGCGTATCCCTTGATACCCTGGTAAAAAATGTATAGGATGCTGGGATGTTGTGTTGGCGTGCCTATAACAGTCCAGTAAAGCCATGTTCCCGCCTCTTTGGCCTTGGGAACAACTTAGGCCGAAGAGATGCTGATGTCTAATTTTCAGCAGAGGGTTTAAACTTAAACCCCTGAGCCACTACCAAGTAGATGGGCGAAGATGCCCCAGGCACGGCCGAGCCTAGCCACTGTTTTTCCAGACCGCAGTTGAGGAGATAGGCAGGCCCTGTGAAAATCCAAAAGATCGAAGATTATCTTGATTGTGGATTGACGATTATCTGCTGTGGGGTGAGTTTTGAACGAACCTTCATAGTTTAAATAGGAATATAGGAATATAATAGCTATGTCTGTGCCTGAGAACAATAATGGAGGGGTATATGCCTGGGAAGAGAGGAAGAGGAAGACCAAAGAGAAGATGGGTGCAGGATGTGGCGGATGATTTCCAGTTGGGTGTATCTGAAGCGGGAAATCTTGCTTATGATCGACAGGTATTCCGGAAGGTTGTTATGGGAGCGAGGTTTTGCAAAGGACATGCTACTGAATGAATGACTTTTGTTCCATCTTGTTGTCTGATAATTGCTGGTGTTGTGTATCAGACTACAGTTACAGTGTTGGATGATTATCCATGCTGTGATGAGGATCACTGATACTGTGTTGGATGACTACCCAAGCTGTGATGGAAGATCACTGGTACTGTGTTGGATGACTACGCAAGTTGTGATGGAATATCAATTGTACTGTGAAGGATGATAATGTGTATGTTTATTCATGGGGATGCCTATTTTGTCATTGCATATAATCATGAATGTTATTTATTAGGGCATTGGCATTATTAATCAAATGTTGTTGTATCTTTACAATTACATTATTCTGATTCCCTGTACACTGACCTGAATTTTTTCTGATATCTCTAAATCGTTGTTTTTTCTAGTTAGCCGAAGAGATAGAATGAGATTCTCTTTGTCTTCTTATTCCTCTCTTCTTCTACGGCCCATGAACAGTCGGCGTTGTGCTATTATCTCTATCATCTCTGTGCGGTTACACAAAGGTACTGTCAACAACTCAACTGCGACCGGCATACAAGGATTCCCTTCTTTTGTACCACACAAAAATAACAACTCGTACGTCGTACAAAAGGATACAATTACAACACAATTTATTTGGACCTGATAGTACATTAGCTCCGCGAGCGGATAACCACATCGGTATTAAACATCATGGTATGTTATAAAGATGTAATGAGAAGATGATGTTGATGGTAATAACTATTGAAGCTAAGCTTAAGTCCTAACTATTGTTACTGTCCTTCTTAGCAACAAAGTATTCACAGTGAATACACAGTCCGTCTTTTACGCCGTCGAGTCCCTATCTGACGAATCTCTGTGGCGTGTTCAGCCACAAGCAGTTGACTCTTCGTGCATCAGCTGGTTTGCGTGCTTGGAGTTCCAGCACGCAGTTAGTAGCTGGTCAACTGGTTAGAGTAACCAGTGTTACTTCTCGTGATGCGGGTTTCCCAGTCTCTTGGGTAACCCCTGCTCACGTCTACTCAATGACCTCCTTGTTGACACGAGTGTGTCCCGTTAGAGAACTATTTATAGTTCTCACTCGTGCCCCTTCTGTCTGATTTCCTAGATCGTTATATTTCTCTTCTCTAGATCTATTTCTATATTTCTTAGCTCTTAGCTCTTCCGTAGCTCTTTGACAGGTACCTATAAACTGTATATGTACCTTTGATGAGCTGTAGCTTCACCAGTGACCCCTAGTCCTCTGCTTTTCTTGTGTTTCAATAGGATTTTAATTATGTTTCTAATGTAATGACTTTTTCATTTTCAGATCCCGTGTACTTCACCCTTAATTATGGCTAGTAGGAAAACAAAAGTGGACGCCGAGTGAGGAGTAAAGTACTTCTTTGTGGAAACAAAGGACCAGAAAACCAGTTGCGTAATACGCAGTGAATGTGTTGCCGTTTTGAAAGAGTACAATCTTCGGCGTCACTACGAAACAAAACATCCATCAAAATATTAAAAGTTTTCTGGAAAATTACGCTCTGGGAAATATGAGACCATTACACTTGGTTTTGAAACGCAAAGAAATCTCTTCACGAGAAAATTTGCTGAAAATGAATCTGTCACTCGTACAAGTTACAAAACAGTGCATAAGATGGCAGAACGAGGAAAACCGTTTACTGATGGCAACGTCATTAAAGAGTGTGTGTGATCGAAGCAGCAAATGACTTGTGTCCTGAGAAAGCCGATTTGTTTGGAACTATCAGCCTTTCGGCAAGTTCATTTGAGCGGAGAACAGAAGAACTTGGAGAGAACATAGTGCCACAGATACGCGAAAAAGCTAGGAACTTGTTGTAGTACTCTCTGGCACTGGATGAGTCTATTGATCTCTCGAGTACGTTACAACTTCTCGTGTTCATTTGTGGTGTCAATTTTGATTTTCAGATAACGGAAGAGTTGGCGTCCGTTTGCAGCATGCATGGAACAAAAACTGGGAAAGTCATTTTCGTGGAAGTGCAAACAATTTTCCAAGACTATAACCTTCGGTGGAATCAGCTTCGAGGTGTTACAGTTGATGAGGGGAAAAAACATAACTGTAGTGAGGAAGGGTCTGTTGGGGCAGATCAGGACTCATTTGGAAGATTTGCAAATTCCGGGCGCTCTGTTCATACACTGCATCGTACATCAGCAATTACTCTGTGGGTAAGATTTAGATATTTCTTGTGTACTGAAACCAGTAGTTTCTGCTGTGAACTTCATTCGGGAAGATGCACTCATTCACCGTCAGTTCTAGGCTTTTCTTGAAGAAATTGATTCTGAATTCTGTGACTTGCCTTATCACATATCAGTTAGGTGGCTCAGCTGCGATAAAGTCCTGTTTCGTTTTTACAAGTTCCGAAACGAAATAGATGTTTTCCTCACTGAAAAACATAAAGCCGATTCACAGCTGTCAGATCCTACCTGGCTGTCAAAGTTGTCAATTTTGGTCGATATGAATGAACTGAACTTTAAACTTCAGGGAAAGCATTACCTCATCTTTGATCTCTACAGAACCATCAAAGGAGTTCGAAGAAAGCTGTCATTGTTGGAAGCATAACTGGAAGGAGAAAATCCTTCTCATTTTCACTGTTTCAAAGAGTTTGGAGGGATTTTCAGATCTTGACAGATTTGAGAGTGACATCCTTCTGTTCCAGAATCCGTTTGATTGTAACCTTAATGGTGCGCCAGTTGAATTACAGTTAGAGCTCATTGAGAAGGAAGTACCGCTGCTTACCTGATGTTGAGTTTCCGAAACTTAAGAAATTTGCTGCTGGTATGACATCATTGTTTGGAACAACATATGTCTGTGAGCTAACATTGTCAATTAAGAAGTCTGTGAAGTCACCACATCGAATGAGATTGACTGATGAACATGTGAAAGCAATTCTCTTGATTGGATGCAGCAATTCCAAACCAAACATTGATGGTATATTGAAAGCCTGTAACAAGCTACGTGGAGGGTCCCAAATAACTATGTCACAATGTTCAATTATGATTCTTTAATCCTGACTTTGATAGGTCTTTGCCCGCCAACCCTCCTCCGTTCCCTAGACTCACTGTCACTCTCTCTCTCTCTCTTGACCTCTGGGCCTATTCCCTGAGGTGTCTTTCTGGCTGACACACATACAACATGACGATCTTCACAATAACTATGATTGTATTTTAATAACTCAATACATGACAGCACAGGAAAAACACTTAGACAGTTAAACCTATAAACATCTATAAACAAACTGGGGAAATACAACTAGTCCAGATATAGAGCAACGCAACTATGAACATCATAGACCACAGCTTTCAATATTGTCCCGTTAATTCACATCCACCTCACCGAAGAAGTCTTCAGGTCTCTCTTTCCAGCGTAGGTTGTTCGAACAACAGGCTGCTGTAGATCCAGAATACTGTTCGTGGGAAAATGTCCAGTGATCCCTGGTCACGATGCGAAGTACAAGTTCCTACAATGGGAAATAGTTCAGGAACGGGAATTGGGTAGGTTCCGTTCACTGTCTCAGACAAGGATGGGTGGGTTTGATATGTAGTCGGGGTTCAGTCCAAAATACAAAATGACTCGATCCAATCGTATCGAGATGACTGGCGAGGTGTTAGAAAAAAAACCTGATGGTCCTTCTGTCGGGCCAGCTTTGGCTCTATCTTGTAAAGATCATACCCATTGGCCTGGTATGGCCCAAAACTTGATCAACCCTTGGTTAATACATAACTGTCTGGGTAGTAGCTCTGTTCACCACCAAAAGGAAGGATCCTGGAGATTATAAATATTGGTGAAAGTCTCCAGCTTACACTTCAGGTACAGCCGACATGGAGACTCACAATGGTCTCAGCATGTCGGTTGCTATACACAAAATACATACTATATCGTACTCTATTTTCTTCATACAAGATTCCTCTCCCCTCTCATACCATGCCTTTATTATTCTTGGGCACATTCCTTCTCATGCTTCCCTCTCACTTGCAAACCCTGCCTTTCTCACGACATCGTTCTTGTGGTGGGGTGTAGGTAAGTATGTGTGTTTCCCCTCTTAACTACATGCCATAGCTATAGAATGTTTATATTCAAATGAAAAATGACACTAAGTAGAGGTAAAGCCGTAGGAAGAAAGATAGCACTCGTCTATCGGCTGCCAATAACAAGCGATATCATTTGGGAAATATTTATTGTTCAGATTTGTTCCCTTGCCATGCCAAGATCAAGACGCTTAGCCAGATTGACTAACGGTCACCCCCTCCCAATATGGCAAGACTGCCGTTTCGCCAATTCATCTCAGTAGTCGAGACAATAGAGATTTATAAGTGCAGAACTAATTACAACCAAAGATTACCTTTCATACACCAGCAGTATGCTGCACTTAAAATGTCCCAATCTTCAACTTGACATCTTGACATTATGCAGTGGGTAACGGTAGGTCTAGAAACGGACATGAATTGCCCAAGAAGTTGCACCAGTGCGCATGTGGCGCAAGGCGCTCCATCGGGTCTACCCGAAGAAAAGATACATTTCCAATCGTTCGATTAAGATGATCGGGTTATAAAAGTAACCCAGAGAATTATCCTCCAAGGGAATTGAGCGGATAAGAGAACTGTGGGTTCCCGAAAGCTGATTCCCACTGTTTACCCAAAACAAAGAAGGCATGAGGACAAGGGCCACTGGCGTTTCGCCACAAAGCCACACGTCAAGTTTCACAAAACTCACTATCCTCTTTTGCTGCTTAGTTTGTGAGATTCGGATATGTGCACAATATGTCTGATGTAACTATCTTTTTGCTAACGTTCGCCTTCTTTGATAACTTTGTTTAGTAAGTAAATATAAATATGTATGTTGTCTTTGTTTGTTTGTTTGCATTGCACGCCGTTTCCATGATTAACTTAGTTTTTCGTCTTTTTTCCCAGAGCTTTCGTTCTAGCTTAAAATTATTGTTAAAGTTAGTTGCATATCCTTTACAGGACGTTTTCAGTCAACACCAGCATTGTTTGCTGTTGTTGATGTCTTGGCAAGTTTATGTTCAGTAGTTTACCATTGCTTTTCGAACGACCGGCACCCATAACATAGCGTAAAAACCAGTGCAACGTTGTCTGCTGCCAAATCGTTCGCATCTGTATTTCGAACGTGGGTATACGGGATTATGAACCGCGTCCGTAAGGCCTTCGCCACGGAGACCGGCACAAGTATTGTACAGAATGAGTATCCGGCCCGCGCATCATCATTTTGTCAGTTGTCCGGCCCGCCGAGAAAAAAGTTTGGTGACCCCTGATGTAAACGATGGACAGAGGGAAATAACAGAATCCATGGGAATCTCCATACATGAAGCCATGAAAGGGTACTCTCCCACAAGGTACAAGAGGAACCAGATGAGATGATGATGATGGTGAGCTGAGAAGGGGCTGGCACCTATTGGAATGAGGTTGACATATTTCTTCCTGACCCTATAACAAAGTGCCATCTATTGGAATGAGGTTGGCATATTTCTTCCTGACCCTATAACAAAGTGCCATCTATTGGAATGAGGTTGGCATATTTCTTCCTGACCCTATAACAAAGTGCCATCTATTGGAATGAGGTTGGCATATTTCTTCCTGACCCTATAACAAAGTGCCATCTATTGGAATGAGGTTGGCATATTTCTTCCTGACCCTATAACAAAGTGCCATCTATTGGAATGAGGTTGGCTATTTTTCCTGCCCTTGCGTGCCTCTTTGGTGGGGGATTTTCTCCTGCCCCTTCAAAATCCTTATAATGAGTTCTTTTCTTTACCCTTCCCAATCCCCAAATTTTAATGTGTATTGAACATCTAGCGCTGCCGGGGGGGGGGGGGGCTTTGGGGGGTTGGGGGTTCTTTAAAAAACATTTTTTGTAGCCAATTGATTTTTTTTTAAACCCCGGGAAAGCCCAAAAACCTTGGGGTTTAAAAGGGTATGCAGCTGAAAATGGGTATGCACTGAACACATCGGGTAAGCTTTACACATGGGGGATGCAGCTGAACAATTTAACAAGTAACGGGGTATCACTTATAGGGGATCAGTAAATATGGGGAGCAAATAAAATGGGTATTCAGCGAACAAATGGTTCAGGACAAAAAAAAGGGGAGGGCCCGTCTTCTTCTTAGACACCCACATAAGGAAAGATATTAAATAAAGACGCACAAAAAGATATTATTGACGACCCAACAACTGTGCATGGGGGAAAAAGAACAAAAAAGATTTCTTTCTTTTGACTTTTTTTTAATAGAAACACCAAACAGCCATGAAAAAATTTTAATTTATAGATTATAAGAACAGACAAACCGATCCGGAGGTTAATTTTACCAAAACAAATAGCCTGGCCGTGAAATAAACCAGGTAGAATTTCTTTTTGGAAAATGGTTTAAAAATTTCACATTAGGAACAGTGGCTTAAACCCTAAGCTCAGTGCGCCCTTTAATGGCCATTGATTTATAAAACCCAAAGCTTGCTTTCCATTTTGCAGTGTTTTTTTTCACGCAGGAAGGTTGTGCTTGGAAATCAGACGAATAGGGTAAAATTTTTTTAAATGGTTTAAAATTAGCATAATTGTTTTATATTCCTCAAATTAGTCAGTTTTGCCATTCTTTTGAATGACCGGCACCCTGATTTATCAAAAAACCAACACAAGGCGGTTCTCCAAATGCCCAAGTGTTTTCGAAGCGGTATCAATTTTGAACTCTTCCGTAACCCCTTCTCAAGAGCCACTAAAATGTACTATACAATTTTAAAACTTAGGTGGGGTTCAAAGGAAAACTGGTTAATTCAGTTTTAAAACATTTTTCATTTTTAAACTTAAATCTTTTAAGGGACCACAAATCCTTTTTTTTGGGGTAAATTTATACCACTTTCTTATAAAGCTGGTTTCTAAGAGACACACTTTTCTCTCTTAAAGGGGGTTAAAGCCCCCCCTTGTAAAGGGGTCCTCAAGTAGCCACACTTATCTCTCTAGTAAAGCTGGTGCCCTACCCCATTTTCCGTTTTTGACCCCAATTTTCCAAAAACGGGCCCAATGAACCTTCCTCTTAACACTGTCATGTTCCTTGTGCAATCCTCTTTAATTTGATATGTAATACAATAGGTCTTCTACCACCTTAACCATTTTAAAAGCATTATTGTAACACACCCCTAGTTCCAATTTTCTGCCATAAATTTCTGTTTGGTCACAGCCCAGTTTTTGTTTGGTAGTGAAAGAGTTTTAAAACTCATGGAAATAAGAAGAAACAACAAAAATAACAAGGAAATTATACGAAGAGATTCACAGGAAAATTAGGAAGCTACTGCTATGCAAAGAGGCAAAAGAAACATGGCTTGAGGAAAATTGCAAATAAATTGAAAACCAACACAACACTCAGAATACCAAATTAATGCACACAAGAATTAATAACATCACTAACAAAAGAACAGACACATCAACAGGTTGCCTAAAAACCAAAGATGGCAAAATCATAATTGAAAAAGATCAGATTTTACATGCGTGGTCAGATTATGTGAAAGACCTTTATGATGATACAAGACAAGAACAATATCATCAGATCATCAGAATAATAATGAAGGACCATCAATTTTGTTTGCCGGGGTGTTTTTCTTTTAGATATCTAGCAATTCCGCGGAGCCCGTCTCCCTGGCGAAGGTGTTAACGATTTTCTTCGTAATCCCTTATATCCACGTGTGGGGAAAAGCTGCGCGAGATTCGTACGGAATCGGGTCGCGTTGGTTACTTCAGGGGTATCTGAGATTGTCGCTCAGTAAGCAATGCAAAATACTGTGCGTAATCTTGCAAAGACATCAACATCAGCGGTAAAATGCTGTTGTTGACAGCGATGTAAATAGGATATGCGAAAAAAACAAAATTCCCCAGAGTGCTTGAACATAAGTGTAGTGATCAATCAAGGCATTACTATCATGTATTATGATATTTGAAATATTCTCTAAGCAAACGCAATTGCACCAGCATTTAGCAGAGAGAGAAAGAGAGAGAGAGAGAGAGAAGAGAGAGAGAGAGAGAGAGAAGAGAGAGAGAGAGAGAGAGAGAGAGAGAGAGAGAGAGAGAGAGAGGAAGAGTGGGGGGGGGGAACTATTTGTAATATTTGTCAACATAAGCCCCATAAGCTTGCACGGCCTTTCGCCATTGCGAAAATAAGTGCATGCAGGCCTTGATTGTGCCAGACCAGGTTTTGTCCTACTCACTTCGCCTATTAATCGTCATTTTTCTCATTCCTATTACCTAGACTAGGGGTCACCAAACTACGGCCCGCGGGCCGGATCCGGCCCGCGACGTCATTTCATCCGGCCCGCCGTCAGTACTCGAACTTGCTTGATATAACTATGAAACACAAGACGTTGTGATACAATTTAAATGTAAATATTATGTTTAGAATAATAGGAGATCTTCACACGTGCGGAGACCTCCTGGCTGCACTAGGTTGTTTATTTAGGTGGCCCTATTTATAAATTGTGCGAACCTTATTATGAGATATATTCTATTACCAAATGAAGCCGCCTGCCGCGACTCTACAAGAGTATGGAGTAGCGTATCCCTTGATACCCTGGTAAAAAATGTATAGGATGCTGGGATGTTGTGTTGGCGTGCCTATAACAGTCCAGTAAAGCCATGTTCCCGCCTCTTTGGCCTTGGGAACAACTTAGGCCGAAGAGATGCTGATGTCTAATTTTCAGCAGAGGGTTTAAACTTAAACCCCTGAGCCACTACCAAGTAGATGGGCGAAGATGCCCCAGGCACGGCCGAGCCTAGCCACTGTTTTTCCAGACCGCAGTTGAGGAGGATAGACAGGCCCTGTGAAATCCAAAAGATCCGAAGATGATCTTGATTGTGGATTGACGATTATCTGCTGTGGGGTGACTTTTGAACGAACCTTCATAGTTTAAATAGGAATATAGGAATATAATAGCTATGTCTGTGCCTGAGAACAATAATGGAGGGGTATATGCCTGGGAAGAGAGGAAGAGGAAGACCAAAGAGAAGATGGGTGCAGGATGTGGCGGATGATTTCCAGATGGGTGTATCTGAAGCGGGAAATCTTGCTTATGATCGAGAGGTATTCCGGAAGGTTGTTATGGGAGCGAGGTTTTGCAAAGGACATGCTACTGAATGAATGACTTTTGTTCCATCTTGTTGTCTGATAATTGCTGGTGTTGTGTATCAGACTACAGTTACAGTGTTGGATGATTATCCATGCTGTGATGAGGATCACTGATACTGTGTTGGATGACTACCCAAGCTGTGATGGAAGATCACTGGTACTGTGTTGGATGACTACGCAAGCTGTGATGGAATATCAATTGTACTGTGAAGGATGATAATGTGTATGTTTATTCATGGGGATGCCTATTTTGTCATTGCATATAATCATGAATGTTATTTATTAGGGCATTGGCATTATTAATCAAATGTTGTTGTATCTTTACAATTACATTATTCTGATTCCCTGTACACTGACCTGAATTTTTTCTGATATCTCTAAATCGTTGTTTTTTCTAGTTAGCCGAAGAGATAGAATGAGATTCTCTTTGTCTTCTTATTCCTCTCTTCTTCTACGGCCCATGAACAGTCGGCGTTGTGCTATTATCTCTATCATCTCTGTGCGGTTACACAAAGGTACTGTCAACAACTCAACTGCGACCGGCATACAAGGATTCCCTTCTTTTGTACGACACACAAAAATAACAACTCGTACGTCGTACAAAAGGATACAATTACAACACAATTTATTTGGACCTGATAGTACATTAGCTCCGCGAGCGGATAACCACATCGGTATTAAACATCATGGTATGTTATAAAGATGTAATGAGAAGATGATGTTGATGGTAATAACTATTGAAGCTAAGCTTAAGTCCTAACTATTGTTACTGTCCTTCTTAGCAACAAAGTATTCACAGTGAATACACAGTCCGTCTTTTACGCCGTCGAGTCCCTATCTGACGAATCTCTGTGGCGTGTTCAGCCACGAGCAGTTGACTCTTCGTGCATCAGCTGGTTTGCGTGCTTGGAGTTCCAGCACGCAGTTAGTAGCTGGTCAACTGGTTAGAGTAACCAGTGTTACTTCTCGTGATGCGGGTTTCCCAGTCTCTTGGGTAACCCCAGCTCACGTCTACTCAATGACCTCCTTAGTTGACACGAGTGTGTCCCGTTAGAGAGCTATTTATAGTTCTCACTCGTGCTTGTGTCCCTTCTGTCTGATTTCCTAGATCGTTATATTTCTCTTCTCTAGATCTATTTCTATATTTCTTAGCTCTTAGCTCTTCCGTAGCTCTTTGACAGGTACCTATAAACTGTATATGTACCTTTGATGAGCTGTAGCTTCACCAGTGACCCCTAGTCCTCTGCTTTTCTTGTGTTTCAATAGGATTTTAATTATGTTTCTAATGTAATGACTTTTTCATTTTCAGATCCCGTGTACTTCACCCTTAATTATGGCTAGTAGGAAAACAAAAGTGGACGCCGAGTGAGGAGTAAAGTACTTCTTTGTGGAAACAAAGGACCAGAAAACCAGTTGCGTAATATGCAGCGAATGTGTTGCCGTTTTGAAAGAGTACAATCTTCGGCGTCACTACGAAACAAAACATCCATCAACATATTAAAAGTTTTCTGGAAAATTACGCTCTGGGAATATGAGACCATTAAACGTGGTTTTGAAACGCAAAGAAATCTCTTCGCGAGAAAATGTGCTGAAAATGAATCTGTCACTCGTACAAGTTACAAAACAGTGCATAAGATGGCATAACGAGGAAAACCGTTTACTGATGGCAACGTCATTAAAGAGTGTGTGTGATCGAAGCAGCAAATGACTTGTGTCCTGAGAAAGCCGATTTGTTTGGAACTATCAGCCTTTCGGCAAGTTCAGTTGAGCGGAGAACAGAAGAACTTGGAGAGAACATAGTGCCACAGATACGCGAAAAAGCTAGGAACTTGTTGTAGTATTCTCTGGCGCTGGATGAGTCTATTGATCTCTCGAGTACGTTACAACTTCTCGTGTTCATTTGTGGTGTCAATTTGGATTTTCAGATAACGGAAGAGTTGGCGTCCGTTTGCAGCATGCATGGAACAACAACTGGGAAAGTCATTTTCGTGGAAGTGCAAACAATTTTCCAAGACTATAACCTTCGGTGGAATCAGCTTCGAGGTGTTACAGTTGATGAGGGGGAAAAACATGACTGGAGTGAGGAAGGGTCTGTTGGGGCAGATCAGGACTCATTTGGAAGATTTGCAAATTCCGGGCGCTCTGTTCATACACTGCATCGTACATCAGCAATTACTCTGTGGGTAAGATTTAGATATTTCTTGTGTACTGAAACCAGTAGTTTCTGCTGTGAACTTCATTCGGGAAGATGCACTCATTCACCGTCAGTTCTAGGCTTTTCTTGAAGAAATTGATTCTGAATTCTGTGACTTGCCTTATCACATATCAGTTAGGTGGCTCAGCTGAGATAAAGTCCTGTTTCGTTTTTACAAGTTCCGAAACGAAATAGATGTTTTCCTCACTGAAAAACATAAAGCCGATTCACAGCTGTCAGATCCTACCTGGCTGTCAAAGTTGTCAATTTTGGTCGATATGAATGAACTGAACTTTAAACTTTAGGGAAAGCATTACCTCATCTTTGATCTCTACAGAACCATCAAAGGAGTTCGAAGAAAGCTGTCATTGTTGGAAGCATAACTGGAAGGAGAAAATCCTTCTCATTTTCACTGTTTCAAAGAGTTTGGAGGGATTTTCAGATCTTGACAGATTTGAGAGTGACATCCTTCTGTTCCAGAATCCGTTTGATTGTAACCTTAATGGTGCGCCAGTTGAATTACAGTTAGAGCTCATTGAGAAGGAAGTACCGCTGCTTACCTGATGTTGAGTTTCCGAAACTTAAGAAATTTGCTGCTGGTATGACATCATTGTTTGGAACAACATATGTCTGTGAGCTAACATTTTCAAAAAAGAAGTCTGTGAAGTCACCACATCGAATGAGATTGACTGATGAACATGTGAAAGCAATTCTCTTGATTGGATGCAGCAATTCCAAACCAAACATTGATGGTATTTTGAAAGCCTGTAACAAGCTACGTGGAGGGTCCCAAATAACTATGTCACAATGTTCAATTATGATTCTTTAATCCTGACTTTGATAGGTCTTTGCCCGCCAACCCTCCTCCGTTCCCTAGACTCACTGTCACTCTCTCTCTCTCTCTCTCTTGACCTCTGGGCCTATTCCCTGAGGTGTCTTTCTGGCTGACACACATACAACATGACGATCTTCACAATAACTATAATTGTATTTTAATAACTCAATACATGACAGCACAGGAAAAACACTTAGACAGTTAAACCTATAAACATCTATAAACAAACTGGGGAGATACAACTAGTCCAGATATAGAGCAACGCAACTATGAACATCATAGACCACAGCTTTCAATATTGTCCCGTTAATTCACATCCACCTCACCGAAGAAGTCTTCAGGTCTCTCTTTCCAGCGTAGGTTGTTCGAACAACAGGCTGCTGTAGATCCAGAATACTGTTCGTGGGAAAATGTCCAGTGATCCCTGGTCACGATGCGAAGTACAAGTTCCTACAATGGGAAATAGTTCAGGAACGGGAATTGGGTAGGTTCCGTTCACTGTCTCAGACAAGGATGGGTGGGTTTGATATGTAGTCGGGGTTCAGTCCAAAATACAAAATGACTCGATCCAATCGTATCGAGATGACTGGCGAGGTGTTAGAAAAAAAACCTGATGGTCCTTCTGTCGGGCCAGCTTTGGCTCTATCTTGTAAAGATCATACCCATTGGCCTGGTATGGCCCAAAACTTGATCAACCCTTGGTTAATACATAACTGTCTAGGTAGTAGCTCTGTTCACCACCAAAAGGAAGGATCCTGGAGATTATAAATATTGGTGAAAGTCTCCAGCTTACACTTCAGGTACAGCCGACATGGAGACTCACAATGGTCTCAGCATGTCGGTTGCTATACACAAAATACATACAATATCGTACTCTATTTTCTTCATACAAGATTCCTCTCCCCTCTCATACCATGCCTTTATTATTCTTGGGCACATTCCTTCTCATGCTTCCCTCTCACTTGCAAACCCTGCCTTTCTCACGACATCGTTCTTGTGGTGGGGTGTAGGTAAGTATGTGTGTTTCCCCTCTTAACTACATGCCATAGCTATAGAATGTTTATATTCAAATGAAAAATGACACTAAGTAGAGGTAAAGCCGTAGGAAGAAAGATAACACTCGTCTATCGGCTGCCAATAACAAGCGATATCATTTGGGAAATATTTATTGTTCAGATTTGTTCCCTTGCCATGCCAAGATCAAGACGCTTAGCCAGATTGACTAACGGTCACCCCCTCCCAATATGGCAAGACTGCCGTTTCGCCAATTCATCTCAGTAGTCGAGACAATAGAGATTTATAAGTGCAGAACTAATTACAACCAAAGATTACCTTTCATACACCAGCAGTATGCTGCACTTAAAATGTCCCAATCTTCAACTTGACATCTTGACATTATGCAGTGGGTAACGGTAGGTCTAGAAACGGACATGAATTGCCCAAGAAGTTGCACCAGTGCGCATGTGGCGCAAGGCGCTCCATCGGGTCTACCCGAAGAAAAGATACATTTCCAATCGTTCGATTAAGATGATCGGGTTATAAAAGTAACCCAGAGAATTATCCTCCAAGGGAATTGAGCGGATAAGAGAACTGTGGGTTCCCGAAAGCTGATTCCCACTGTTTACCCAAAACAAAGAAGGCATGAGGACAAGGGCCACTGGCGTTTCGCCACAAAGCCACACGTCAATTTCACAAAACTCACTATCCTCTTTTGCTGCTTTGTGAGATTCGGATATGTGCACAATATGTCCGATGTAACTATCTTTTTGCTAACGTTGCCTTCTTTGATAACTTTGTTTAGTAAGTAAATATAAATATGTATGTTGTCTTTGTTTGTTTGTTTGCATTGCACGCCGTTTCCATGATTAACTTAGTTTTTCGTCTTTTTTCCCAGAGCTTTCGTTCTAGCTTAAAATTATTGTTAAAGTTAGTTGCATATCCTTTACAGGACGTTTTCAGTCAACACCAGCATTGTTTGCTGTTGTTGATGTCTTGGCAAGTTTATGTTCAGTAGTTTACCATTGCTTTTCGAAAAACCGGCACCCATAACATAGCGTAAAAACCAGTGCAACGTTGTCTGCTGCCAAATCGTTCGCATCTGTATTTCGAACGTGGGTATACGGGATTACGAACCGCGTCCGTAAGGCCTTCGCCACGGAGACCGGCACAAGTATTGTACAGAATGAGTATCCGGCCCGCGCACATCATTTTGTCAGTTGTCCGGCCCGCCGAGAAAAAAAGTTTGGTGACCCCTGATGTAAACGATGGACAGAGGGAAATAACAGAATCCATGGGAATCTCCATACATGAAGCCATGAAAGGGTACTCTCCCACAAGGTACAAGAGGAACCAGATGAGATGATGATGATGGTGAGCTGAGAAGGGGCTGGCACCTATTGGAATGAGGTTGGCATATTTCTTCCTGACCCTATAACAAAGTGCCATCTATTGGAATGAGGTTGGCATATTTCTTCCTGACCCTATAACAAAGTGCCATCTATTGGAATGAGGTTGGCATATTTCTTCCTGACCCTATAACAAAGTGCCATCTATTGGAATGAGGTTGGCATATTTCTTCCTGACCCTATAACAAAGTGCCATCTATTGGAATGAGGTTGGCATATTTTTTCCTGACCCTATAACAAAGTGCCATCTATTGGAATGAGGTTGGCGTATTTCTTCCTGACCCTATAGCAAAGTGCCATCTATTGGAATGAGGTTGGCATATTTCTTCCTGACCATATAGCAAAGTGCCATCTATTGGAATGAGGTTGGCATATTTCTTCCTGACCCTATAACTAAGTGCCATCTACTGGAATGAGGTTGGCATATTTCTTCCTGACCCTTCCCAACTCCACGAGTTGTAATGATGTATTTGTCAACATACTCCAGTCGCATGCCCAGGGGGGTGGAGGGTCTCTTTAAATACGATCTATGTTCTTGTCAGTCCTTGAATAACTGAATTCTTTTCTTTAACCCTGTGTCACATGTTCCATCAGATGCTACTGTGGGTATTAGACATCGGGTATGCAGCTGAACACATCGGGTATGCAGCTGAACACATCGGGTAAGCAATTGATCACATGGGGTATGCAGCTGAACACATCGGGTAAGCAATTGATCACACGGGGTATGCAGCTGAATATATGGGGTATGCAACTGAACACATCGGGTATTCAGCTGAACACAACTGGTATGCAGCTGATCAAAATAAACCAGGTGAGGACGGGCCGTCATTCATTCTTAGTACACCGGCACATACAGGTAAAGATAGTGTAAGCTGAAAGACGCACTAAAAATGATATTATTGACAGCAGCCCAACAACTGTGTTCATGGGACATAAGAACAAAGTAGACCTTTCTTTCTTTTCGTAGCTTCTCTTGTCTTTGAATAGAAACACCAAACAGCCATAAGAAAACCCTGAATATATAGATTATCAAGAACAGCACAATCACAAGATCCAGGTCAGAGTCTGAACTGTTTACTCAAAACAACATACTGCCTGGCCAGTGTAAATATTAACCAGGTCATGATATTTCTCACTTTTGAAAACCTGGTTTAAAATTATCATCAGTTAGGAACAGCTGGACTTAAACCCTAGAGCTCAGTGCAAGCCCTTTGAGATAGTTGCCAGATGTATGATTATAAGGAACCCTGAGAAGCTATGCTTGCCTTGATTCTGCGGGAGTGTTTAGTTTTCACAGAAATGGTAACAAAATAGGAAGGCCTGTGTGCAGTTGGAAATCAGACAAAGGAATAGGCTACAACTGGTTGCTGTTTTGGCAAAAAGTTGTTGCATATCCTTTACACAATGTAGCAGTCAACCCCAGCATTGTTTGGCCGTTGATGATTCCTGGGCAAATTTACGCTCAGTGCTTTGCCATTGCTTTCTGAATGACCGGCACCCATAGCATTTCATCAAAAAACCAACACAAGGCGGTCTGCTGCCAAATCGCCCACAGCTGTGTTTCGAACGCAGGTATGCAGGATTATGAACTGCTTCCGTAACCCCTTCATCACAGAGCCAGCTAAAATAGAATAGCTATAGCAATTTAAATATCTTATTTGGATGAGTAGTTCAAGGGAAAAACTGCAGCATTAATTCAGTTATACTACATTAATTCAGTTTATACAACATTAAGTCAGTTTATAGGTACTCACACAATCCTTTTGTTGGAGTGACATGTGTTGTCATACCAGTCTTTGAACTTATAAACTGACAATGTGATTAAACATGAGGAGCAGCAGAGGCACAGCTTATCTCTCTAGTAAAGCTGGTAGTCCTCAAGTAGCCACACATATCTCTCTAGTAAAGCTGGTAGTCCTCAAGTAGCCACACTTATCTCTCTAGTAAAGCTGGTAGTCCTCAAGTGTCAACAACTCAACTGACAGGCATCCTCGGGTACTTCTGGCACACCATACAAGAAAACTTGCAAGTCGTGTGCGAGGAAATTCAATGGTACATTGATTGCCGTTGGCTCGCTACAAGCAGTGAACAGTCGCTATTGAAACACACACAACATAAAGCCACAGTATTATCTATCACGAGCTGCTAACCACTAAGCTACCTTTCTACACAAATAAACACAAAAAACCCTATCGCTACTCTAACGAGGTGTACACTAGAGGTCCCGTCTCCCGTCTGCCGATCTTATCCTCCGCGGTTACACACCACGTGGATTTGACCTTCACCCTGGGGCGTGCTGCCTCACATTGCACGTTGCTGAATGACGTGGCTTGTTGCATTACATTGAGTGTCTACTCAACTTCTCTGTGAGTCCCACGAGGCGTGATGTTATATTGATTAGAGTGTTAACTCTCTGAACACTGCCTGCGTGCCTCATGAGGGAATGGTTAACCATCTCTCATTACCTCATCCTCACGGCCCTTCCCTGGGGCGCCCTTATCCCCTCCTGGCCTCTTCAAGAATGCCTGCTCTTTCTAGCGGAGGGGATGTGTTCAAGTCTTTGACACACACCCGCCCCTCCTGTGTTGTGTCATCAACTTTCACTTATTGGTTGTGACGCAACAGGTTTCTCAAAAAATTAGTGTCTCTAATTTTTGTCAAAGACTCTAGATAACCTGGCTTTGGGCATTCTAATAGACTCCTACTGACTATTACCACAATGTAGCGAAACTTTACTTGGCTACTGGCAATCGCCACAAACTTGACTGGTTGGCGTGAGCCCTTTCTCACATGCTATATTATACTTCTTAGAGGTATGTCTGAACCGGACCGTTGTCTTATAAGACCTGCCCTCACATAGTAAATTAACTTACTACCCATACAAAGTTGACTTTCTTAGGGTCAACACATGAATTGCTTCATGTCCCCAATATAATATCTAACAACCATTATACAAGCGTGTGTGCGACAGGCTTTACCAAATCGCTTCCGCGTGTAAAGTTCCATTTCACTGTTAAACTAGTTTTTCGTTGTCTATTATGTCCCCTGACCCAAAGTTATCTCCCTTCGATTTTCAACAAGTGTATGTAATTTATATGTTTGTTTTGCTGGTTGTTTGTGTGTTTGGATGTAATTAATCTATTAATCTAATTTCTAATCTATGTTTCTAATTCCTATGTGTATGTATATCAGTTTTTTAAGTGTCATAATTTGGTTAAATGTGGCCACAAGCAGGTGTATAACACTAATTCGTGACTACATTCCCTTGTTATGAAACCCAAAATACTGTAATCTAAGTTCTAAACTATATTACAGACAACACATTCATACTAACACATTTTGACCACCGAAACCCAACAATAACACAAACACATATCAAACGTCGAGCCCCGCAGCAGAAGACTTTGCTGAATGAACTCACTCTCTTTCGTCTATTTTCCATTCGATCTTATTTTCACCCTTCTGTCACACTCCTTTCAGCCTTACTTCTGTCACACATCTTTTATCCTTTCACACGCATTCTTCTGATTATTTAAAACCCTTGGAGTTACACTGTACAGGTTTGGCTCAATTTGAGATAAGTGAGCCAAATGACTGTGCGACAGTTGTTGCACGAGTTATGTATATACAATATATTTACATGGCTGAGCAAGGGTTGATGGTTTGTTCCCTTGATCTCATCATCCTATGTTACCCTAAAATAAAACTCTATATTCTAAAGTACTACTATTAATTCTATAACTATGTGTTCCCTAATTTGTTACATTTCTTCTGTTAGTTATATGATATGGTTATATTAATTCTTATCTTCATCTAATCTAAGGGATGTAATCTAACTAACTAAATGTCATAGATGTGATGTGAGTTATGTACCTTAATTAAATGGATGCTATGAATAGAAATTATCAATTTTTCTCAATACTAAGCTAAATAATGTTTTTAATAGCAGAAGGAAATTATATGAGTGATGTTGTTAATCTAACTGTTCTAAATGATGTATATTCACTTATATAATGTTTTTATTCTATTATGGTGTGACTGGATGATACTAATAAATGGTAATGTTTGTTGGATGGTATGGTTTTATTAAGATGGGGTAAACTAAACTAAGCTATAGCTAAATGAAGTGTAACACTCTAAATGGTACTATTCTTAACATAAATTTAATTTTAAATATTTCTATGTCTAAACTAATATTTTAATATTTAAGCTATGTAAATCTTAAATACTGTATTAACTATTCTTATTAAACTAAATGAGAACTATTATATTTCCCTAACCTACATCTACTTGATCACTATCTTAAAATAATATTTTACATATCACAATAAGTTTATATACATGGTCTTCAGTTTCCAAGGTTAGTAGTTGCCTTAATGTTTGTACATTTGTTGTATAGGCATAATATATTTACACACTTTGCCTGGGTATCTGAAATACATTTTACGGTCATAATACTGTTCATCGGTAGTGCACGTGTAGAGATTCGCTGGTGTCGTAGCTTAGTCTTTATGTGTCTGAAATTAAGCAGTGTTCTGACACTGTTTTCTACATTTCACACAAATGATACACCGGCCTGGAGCTTAGTTGGAGATGAGCTGTCCTGATTCACACGGTAGTATCTAAGTTCTGTAGCACAGTTCTTAGGTTAATGTCTACGGACACATGATAGTTCGTTGTACTTGGTACACTCTTAAGCACACCATGGGTGTATATGTAACCTATTTTACATAGCATAGTGTACTGTATTCATGTACTAACTATCACTCTACATTATTATGTGGGATTTCAGGTATTATTACCTCAGATGGTAAAATTAGTGACCACCTGTATATCCGATCATTTTGATGCACACCACTTTCTCTGACCGTGATCGGGGAGTTGTCGGTCTGGACAATGCAGTGAACATCCGTCAGAACTCGATGGAGCTTTCTCACTGCATAGATGACGCATAGGGTTGCAACTGTGATATGCAATCTCTGGACTCAGCAGGTGTGATCTTACGGCTCACGTAGCAACTCGGGTGGAAGATGCCCTCCAAAAATTGGCCTAGTACTGCTGGCATCTGTCCTAGAATAATAAACGAGCCTAGGATTAGGCAAGCGGAGGGATTGGAATATTTACAAAAAAGGATCTTCAATTTTGACAATGCAGGAATTAATAATGCATCTTTCACATTTCATTTCTAGAAGATTTTAAGACATTGGAAAATATAATTGTAATTTCTGAATAATTCCCTAATCCCAAAAGGTTTCTGACCTGTTTCCTTCTGTTAGACATGGTCAGATTCATAATTTTGGTACTACTTTTCAGGTCAGTCTATAGTTGGACTTGAGAAATGACATGCCCCAAAAATGAATTTATTTTAGGCATAATTTGACTTTGCTTGGTTTGACAGTGAGACCGAAGAGTCGCACTCTGTCAAAGGCATGTCTCAGTTTCCGTAGGTGTATTGTCCAGTCATCAGTATTCTGATTTATTCATGTGTATTCTATAAGTTCACTACATGTATGCCCCTCGTCGGATTTGCCAGTCTCACTAACTAGTGTAGTTGCGCTATGTATGTCTGTCGTCTGATCACTTGGTGTTGTTGCAATATGTTCGTCTGTCTCTACTTCTGTCTGTTGTCTTGAAAAGTAAAGTTTACGTATGTTGACATGGAATATCTCTAAGTGTATGTTTATCGATATTTCATAGTCAACATGTACCATGGTTATGTACCACCTTGAATAGTCGTTGCCATTTCGCTGGTATGGAAGTAGCCTAAATCTGTCTTGATCAAGTTCAAGATCACTGGTTCTTGCACCGTTGTTTGTGTGTTTGTGGTAGAACTGACCCTTCCTCTATGTGCACAGCTGTTGTTTGCCCTCTGATATGTAGGGCAGCAGTAAACACGCCTCCTTAACGATATGATTTACCCGAAAACTAAGGACAATGACTCAGACAATGACAGACTTACGCACAACTAGAATATGTATTAATTAAATTTAATGTCAATGTCCTATCTTTGTTCTAAACAGTAATTGCCTTTCGTTACTAATCTAGTTAACTTTTGTAAACATTGTGCAGCTAAGTATCAGATGCTTAGCCCAAAAATAGTTCCATCGTGACGATAAACAAAGAGAAAATAGAACCGAAAATAAATAAATGCTTTTAACGAAATAAAAATGACATAATAATGTGTAAATAAATAAATATATTCATTTAGTAACTTAAATAAGTAAAAAATAAACAATATATAGCACAGATTCAGGCGGGCCGCCGCTAAGCGATCTTGTAAACCTTCGACTGCTTTATGCTAATGACGCAGAACAACTGTCTGTCAATCACTCTACGTCACCGCGCAGCGCTATTTTTAGATCTCAAAAATCAATATTGTCGGCTGCCTGTGTATTCTTCCGCCCTGAATCATGTTTGGTGTTTATTCGAGAATAAATTGGTAAATATGTGAATAAATATAAGAAAATAAGAATAATAATACTTACAGCTTCGAAACATACATGATTTCATTCAATAAATATATCATAAACACAATTAAACACTATTTTGTCACGATAGGCATATTTCTAGCTCGCAAATTCTCCTGTCTGCACAAATTATCGTCACTACAAAAATTAAACCCTAGTCTGGAGCCCTGTGGATGAGTGGATTTAGCTTGAACGTTTCGTTCAAGCTTCACTTTCTGACACCACAATTACCCTGTACTGTGGGTATTAGCTTGGCGCTTTCGTCCAAGCACCACTTTCTGACACCACAATTACCCTGGCCTGTCAACAACTCAACTGACAGGCATCCTCGGGTACTTCTGGCACACCATACAAGAAAACTTGCAAGTCGTGTGCGAGGAAATTCAATGGTACATTGATTGCCGTTGGCTCGCTACAAGCAGTGAACAGTCGCTATTGAAACACACACAACATAAAGCCACAGTATTATCTATCACGAGCTGCTAACCACTAAGCTACCTTTCTACACAAATAAACACAAAAAACCCTATCGCTACTCTAACGAGGTGTACACTAGAGGTCCCGTCTCCCGTCTGCCGATCTTATCCTCCGCGGTTACACACCACGTGGATTTGACCTTCACCCTGGGGCGTGCTGCCTCACATTGCACGTTGCTGAATGACGTGGCTTG
Source organism: Cepaea nemoralis (assembly GCA_014155875.1). Lineage (NCBI taxonomy): Eukaryota > Metazoa > Mollusca > Gastropoda > Stylommatophora > Helicidae > Cepaea > Cepaea nemoralis. The sequence goes on along the minus strand of JACEFZ010015783.1, from coordinate 14,247 downwards.
TTGCATTACATTGAGTGTCTACTCAACTTCTCTGTGAGTCCCACGAGGCGTGATGTTATATTGATTAGAGTGTTAACTCTCTGAACACTGCCTGCGTGCCTCATGAGGGAATGGTTAACCATCTCTCATTACCTCATCCTCACGGCCCTTCCCTGGGGCGCCCTTATCCCCTCCTGGCCTCTTCAAGAATGCCTGCTCTTTCTAGCGGAGGGGATGTGTTCAAGTCTTTGACATCAAGTAGCCACACTTATCTCTCTAGTAAAGCTGGTAGTCCTCAAGTAGCCACACTTATCTCTCTAGTAAAGCTGGTAGTCCTCAAGTAGCCACACATATCTCTCTAGTAAAGCTGGTAGTCCTCAAGTAGCCACACATATCTCTCTAGTAAAGCTGGTAGTCCTCAAGTAGCCACACTTATCTCTCTAGTAAAGCTGGTAGTCCTCAAGTAGCCACACTTATCTCTCTAGTAAAGCTGGTAGTCCTCAAGTAGCCACACTTATCTCTCTAGTAAAGCTGCCTGCCTACCCAGTGGTCACGTTTTTGACTCCCAATCCAGCGCATTTCTTAAACTGACTTGGGCTCCCGGGGTCACCCCAGCCTAAAACCTGGGTGCCAGGACATGGCTTGAGAAGTAAAGGCATCCGACATCATACTGACTACAACCCCCACGGAGTGCCGACTGACCACAGCTCCCACAGGGTGCTGACTGACCACAGCCCCCATGGGTTGCTGACTGACCACAACCCCCACAGGGTGCTGACTGACCACAACCCCCACAGAGTGCTGACTGACCACAACCCTCACGGGGTGCTGACTGACCACAACCGCCCACGGGGTGTGGACTGACCACAGCCCCCACAGGGTGTGGACTGACCACAACCCCCATGGGGTGCTGACTGACCACATCCCCCATGGGGTGCTGACTGACCACATCCCCCACAGGGTGCTGACTGAACACATCCCCCATGGGGTGCCGACTGACCACAACCCCCATGGGGTGCTGACTGACCACAGCCCCCCACAGGGTGCCGACTGACCACAGCCACTACAGGGTGCCAACTGACCACAGTCCCGATGGGGTGCCGACTGGTCTATACAAATTATAGGACCCTCACAAAACACCCAAGAAGCCCCAGGGCAAGTAACAGGATTTTTTTCTCACTTGACTATGATTAGACATAACATCAACAACAACATAATAGATGTGACTACATCTTCCACAAAAACACATTTGCTTCCTTTCATAAGCATTTCTTTGACACAGCAGACTTTATTTCTTCTTTAATTCAGTCATTTGACAGATTGCACAATAGCAAGCAATGTAAATATACAAAAGTAATCATAAAAACAAATCCCTATTCTTTACAAGCTTCATGTTATAGACACAACAAAATGACATGACCACCGTACACATGCAGATGTAAACTATAGCAAATATGTATGAAAGTCAAGAAGTTACACAAACACATATCTCCAGTCTGTGATGATCTATGTTCTTATGCCCTTTACACACAGTTTTTCAAAATAATAACTAAAACACCATGATCTATCTATCTATCTATATATCTATATATACACACACACACATACGAGGGCAATTCAATAAGTAAATCACAGTTCTGTGGGATGGAACGTAAATATAGTTGGTGTTTTCTACAGGTGTCATTAGGTGACAGCAACATCGAACTTTATATTCCTGCTCGTCTGGTGGCACTAGGTGTCTCATGCGCATAAACAAAATGGCGAGTGTACTAACGGCGTGTACAACCAAAGAGCAACATGCTGTTGTGCGGTTTTTGTGAGCAAAAGGACTGCCTGCAAAGGACTTCATAAGAAAATGCTTCCTGTTTATGCTGGCAAATGTTTGTCCCGTAAATCGGTGCTTCATGATTGCAATTCGAAGAAAACGTCCAGGACTGCTGATTAGAGTAGTGTTGCTTCTTCATGACAATGCCAGACCACATACGGCTCGATTAACTCAGGAGAAAATTAACCAAGGTGGGAAGTTTTGGAACATCCACCTTACAGCCCCGACTTAGCCCCTAGCGGTGTCCACCTTTTTGGTCCACTGAAAACCCACCTTGGCGAGAGACATTTCGCAAATGACGCCGAAGTTGAATGTGAAGTGAAAACGAGGTTTAGAAAACAGAGCACGCAGTTCTATGCAGCCGGTTTGGGAGGACTGATAAAACGATGGGATAAGTGCATCAATGTTGGTGTAAATAATGTTGAAAAATAAAGGGAAAATGTATGTATAAAAATAAACTGGTTTCAAGTTATCATATTTAGTTATTTTTCTGCAGCCATTTGTGACTTATTTATTGACTTCCCCTCGTGTATATATATATATATATATATATATATATATATATATATATATATATATATATATATATATATATATATATATATATATATATATATATATATATATATATATATATATATACACCTGCTAAAAAAATTAACAAGGAGGTAAAGAAGCCTATTTCCATGGCACTGTGGCATGCTGAAGATATGGTGGTTGGTTCTGTGACCAATCAGCACTCAATTAGTGGTGTAGTCAATATCATATCAGCTGCTTTACCGCCCCAAAAATTTTCTAGTGCCAAGCCTCTATGGCTTAGAGGAAGTCAATATATTTCACAATTCTCCAACATATCTAACTGAGAGTACAAAATGAGCTGGAGGTAATTCTGAAGTAACCTGCCTCACATTGATTTTGATGGGATGAGAGTGGGCCATTACTGAAGCACTGGCAAATTACTGAATGTAAAAATTGTCTAGTAAATGATAGAGCCAAAACAAACAAACAAATGCTGGGGTTGATTACCAGGTTCTGTATGGACATACAACTAACTTATATAAAGAGACTGGATTGTACTCAGAAACATGTGGTCACAAACAAATCACCCTTCAAGATTTAACTGAACCCAGGATTTCCAGATTGGCAAGCAGTGGCACTTGAATGATTATTAGCAAAGATGGTAAACAAAAGAGTACAGCAGACATTTATTTTTCACTGTCTTTGTTTGTCCTCAGGTAAGCATGTTCTTCTCTCTGAAAAGCTGACACTGTCCTTTGAGGCCACACTTATCTCCCTAGTAAAGCTGGTACTGTCATTGAGTAGCCATACCTCCCTAGTAAAGCTGGTACTGTCCTCAAGAAGAAACACTTATCTCTCTAGTAAAGCTGGTACTGTCCTCAAGAAGCCACACTTATCTCTCTAGTAAAGCTGGTACTGTCCTCAAGTAGCCACACTTATCTCTCTAGTAAAGCTGGTAGTCCTCAAGTAGCCACACTTATCTCTCTAGTAAAGCTGGTAGTCCTCAAGCAGCCACTTATCTCTCTAGTAAAGCTGGTAGTCCTCAAGTAGCCACACTTATCTCTCTAGTAAAGCTGGTAGTCCTCAAGTAGTCACACTTATCTCTGACAAATCTGGTACTGTCCTCAAGTAGCCACACTTATCTCCCTATAGTATGTCCCACAAAGAATGCCTTCATTCACGATCAATTATTTTGAAAACTGTCTGTTGCATCGTTATGAAATTTTTCCAGCCGTCTTATATTTACCCCCACCCAAGGAATATGTCTTTGATAGGTCCAAAAACAACTTAAATCATCAAAAGAGGCGACATTCCTTTGATGTTTTGCTGAACAACTAGTGATTTCTCGCTAACGAAGTTATGTTTACAGTAATTGGAGACCAGCCAATTCAGATGACACACAAAGGCGTATCCGGATTCGTATGGGAGTGGGTGCAATGAAAGAAGTAGCTTACAGGGTCGGCTGCATTGCACCGGGTTTTTATCCCATATGGCTCAGTTTCTTTCTGCAGCGCGGAAAGCGTTGCACAAAGCACGAACTCCGTAGCTCCAGCGACGACCCTCGAGTCTCTGAAAAAATGCACTCATGAAATGAAGGGCGCGGCCCGGAATCGAACATACAACCTTCGGAGCCCGAGTCAGACGGTTTGATCACTTCACCACGGAGAATCCCGAGGAGTGCAATGTGTAATATTAGTAAAGACAGAGAATTTACTGAAGCATGGGGTAAATAATTTGTCAATTAACAGGAAAGTAGAAGGAATATATTTCTTACCTTATTTTTCATTTCCTTCTTGTTTCTTCAGCTGCTGGTTAGTTTTGTTCCTCGCTCCGAACATGCAGTCACATTCCAAAAAACCTTGGGCAGATTGAAAAGCATTTCACACGAAACTCACAGCTCACAGTGTCGCGCCACGCACTCACTCAGTAGCAGGGCGACGGAACCATCAAGCCTCCTTAGTCGCCTCTTACGACATGCGTGGTAGGCTGCAGTGTTGCTATTCTTTGCTTCCCTTATGGGCCCCGGCAACACACAGGAGAGCTGCTGGTTAATAAAGTGTACACAAGTATTCATGTTAGCTTTTTATATTGAGTTCGTGAAAGCTTCCAAATAGCTGTGCAATAAAGTGCGTATGGAGTGACCAGAAATGATACCGCAATTTAGTCATCATGTTTCCATTTTTAAGGATCTGTTCAGCTGTCTGTGTAGTTTGTTCACATGTACACATGGGTGACAGACCCGCTTTGAGTCTTCGTGACAGATTGTCTACTCTGCTGTTTACCGTTCAGAGACAGAACATGATTACCTGTTTTGCACTATGAAAATAGTTGTCAGTGTCTCTGTGGTGGGCTTTCGCCTTAACGACCAAGATGTTGGTCCTCTTTTCATTGAAGTTTATAGATTGATTCGTATGCACGTGTGTTGTCCCCTAATTTGACGTGTTTGCTCTCATGTTTCTTGTTATGCCACAATATGTCAGTTTCCACCGCAATATTACTCTTCTGTTGGTATTCAATGCATTTAGTGTGTGTGTTTTTTTTCTTCAATACAGTTGTTTGTCACCGCTGAGGGCTTGCGGAATTGAAAATTCATCTCTGTGGAATAATAACTGTTGTCATTGACATTATGCTGATGCTGTAATGTTTAGGGCCTGCAATTCGTCTGAATAGTTGGAGCAAAATATCCCAGTAAGCGTGCACGCGGATTAAGGTCTGCTCTCGGTTGCATAAAATTCAATCCATCCTTTCTCCAATAGTCCTCTTCCTCTTTCAACACATGGTCCTCACATTTTTTCCAGTAACTTTTATCAATATTTAATAGCGCGGACTGGTTGATTCATAGATAGATAGATAGATAGATAGATAGATAGATAGATAGATCCCTGCCAGGAGCTGGGCGAAGCCGGGCCGAGTCAGCTAGTTTATTTATATAATCACGTTTCATGAAAGAACCCCCATTGGAGACACCTCTGAACAATACCATTTAACTACGCGCAGTTTGTGCCAAAACGAAAATCACGAGACAATTTCAAAAAAGCGCGGATGTGTCTTGGTGAAGCTGTAATACTTTTAAAATGATGGACTTAATCTCTAAGCCATAAATTATATACCGCATATAAACAAACATTGAAATCTGCTGTATAATCTCCAGAACAAAAATTTGTTTGTTGGGTGGACATAATGATAAGGTTATATGCTAAATCTCATCATTTTCCCTCAGTTGGCTACTGAGATATTGAATTTTATATTGAGGCAAAAAAAAACAACACTATAGTAAAGCTGGTAGTCCTCAAGTAGTCACACTTATCTCTCTAGTAAAGCTGGTAGTCCTCAAGTAGTCACACTTATCTCTGACAAATCTGGTACTGTCCTTAAGTAGCCACACTTATCTCTCTAGTAAAGCTGGTAGTCCTCAGTAGCCACACTTATCTCTCTAGTAAAGCTGGTAGTCCTCAAGTAGCCACACATATCTCTCTAGTAAAGCTGGTAGTCCTCAAGTAGCCACACTTATCTCTCTAGCAAAGCTGGTAGTCCTCAAGTAGCCACACTTATCTCTCTGGTAAAGCTGGTAGTCCTCAAGTAGCCACACATATCTCTCTAGTAAAGCTGGTAGTCCTCAAGTAGCCACACATATCTCTCTGGTAAAGCTGGTGGTAGCCCTCAAGTAGCCACACTTATCTCTCTAGTAAAGCTGGTAGTCCTCAAGTAGCCACACATATCTCTCTAGTAAAGCTGGTAGTCCTCAAGTAGCCACTTATCCCTGACAAAGTTGGTACTGTCCGCAAGTAGCCACACATATCTCTCTAGTAAAGCTGGTAGTCCTCAAGTAGCCACACTTATCTCTCTAGTAAAGCTGGTACTGTTCTCAAGTAGTCACACTTATCTCTGACAAATCTGGTTCTGTCCTCAAGTGGCCACACATATCTCTCTAGTAAAGCTGGTACTGTCCTCAAGTAGCCACACTTATCTCTCTAGTAAAGCTGGTAGTCCTCAAGTAGCCACACTTATCCCTGACAAAGTTGGTACTGTCCGCAAGTAGCCACACTTATCTCTTGAGTAAAGTTGATATTGTCCTATGTAGCCACATTTACCGCTCTGATAAACTTGATAGATAAAGGTAGTCCCATAGCAGACACTATCATTGGAATGTGTAGTAGTAAGCCTTCATAAATTCATGGCCAATGCAGATGAGGAGGAGTTACAATTCTCTTCCTCGTCACCCATCCTTCCCCAAACAATTGTCTGGGACCTATTTTTAGGCTGGGCAACACCGGAGCCGCACGGGTTAGAAAAAAAGAATGCTGCCTCTGCTGAGAATTGAACCTAGACCACTATATAGACAGGCAAGTACACTAGCCAATATGTCATTATTGCTCCCTGCCCACATCAACAGGAAACCACTGTTTTCATGTGGCATTGCATAAGGATAAATAAAGGCATAAACAAAAACCAAGTGTTTACAGAGTTAACAATTAACATCGATACTCAAACCGTAAAGTAACTTGTACTTTCTTCTCAAATTGAATTTACACTGGTACAAGGCTTCATTTAACAATAAAAGAAAACCAAAGGCAAACAAGGCTAAAGATAATAAGTACACACAAACTAAATATTGTCACCCAATGAAAGTCTAACGATCTTCATCACTTTCATCTATAACTAATTTTCTTTTTCTCACAGCTGTTCTCAGAAGGATGTGGTCATCTTCGTCATCGGAGCTCAGGTCTTGAGAGAACAGTGTTGCAGGAAAGGAATCTGTGTAATAATAAATATTTTACAGTGAATTGGTGAGAGAAGAAAATGAGTATGATGTAAAACGTCCTTCAGAAAGTTCACTAATCTACACCTAGATTTGTGTTAATTTCCCACAGACTTCAAAATATGATCTGCCAAATGACTTGCCTACTGATATAGGCAACATATGACCTGCCTACTGGTATAGGCAACATCCTGCCTACTGGTTCAGGCAACATATGACCTGCCTACTGGTATAGGCAACATATGACCTGCCTACTGATTTAGGCAACATATGACCTTCAAAACAATGTTTTCCCGTAGTGAATTTGAATAACGAAGACACAAACAATAGATTGCACGATTTATTGCCTGGCATATTTCGCTGCATCTCGTCAGGTACATACTGCAGAACTCACACAACTTACGTGAAATTAACTAGATAAATCCTTCAAGTTGAAATATACACAATTTCGCACAGTAATGTCGATTGTCTACCACGGTAATTTTAAGCTGACTAACATGTCTTTCTGTTTACACAATTCTGGCTTGCGTTGATAGATCATAATTGCTTCTGCAAATTTTAACAAGCGAGTATTCTGTGTTCTAAACAACACGCGAAATGCAGTCTCTCTGGACACAACATGGCGACTGGCAACAATGTGCTTGCCGATTGAAGACGCCGGGAGCTTCCGGTGTGTCGGCTCCTCGTGGCTATCATCTCCTGTGTGTTGTATCTTGTTGACCCATTGAGGTATGTGTTCTAACACCCGTTTGTTAAGCTGTCTCTCCGTTCGGCCAATGTAAACGGCCTGGCATCTACATGTGAATTGGTAAATACAATTGTTTGTGGCGTACAGAGGAACAGGCTCTTTGACTGTTGGTGTAGGAATGGGTACGGTTTTACATCTAATGACTGGAGTTGCCGCACAGAATGTTTGACCTACTGCTGTAGTAAGCCGGTCTTGTAGACGTTGCATTACGTCATCCCCTCGAAAGGTTAGCTGGATGAATACCTTGAGTTTAGGGACTGTAGTTACGTCTGCTTTGGGTTTGGGCTGTTGGCAATGGCGCTTTATAAATCCTGTGGAGTACCCATTCAGGTTTAAGACATTCTTCAGAGTTTCAAATTCCTCTGTCAGTGTGTCCTGGGTGCATATCTTTCTAGCACGGTCAAACAAGGTCCGTACTAAGCCCCGTTTGTACTGGACAGGTGTGAAGCTCTGAAAATTTAGGTATTGGCCAGTCGTCTCAGGTTTTTTCTTGTCGGACATATTCTGTCCGTCCTCAGAGATCTGAAATACCGGTGAGGAAATATCCCCGTCCTTAGGCATTCCTCGAGAAATCTCAATCGACAATCCTGTAGCGATATCTTACACTTCAGCTTGAGTAATCCATCTAATCGCTTCACAGTTGGTAATGGGAGGCGACGTTTGAGAAATTCAAAACAATGTTTTCCCGTAGTGAATTTGAATAACGAAGACACAAACAATAGATTGCACGATTTATTGCCTGGCATATTTCGCTGCATCTCGTCAGGTACATACTGCAGAACTCACACTAGATGTAAAACCGTACCCATTCCTACACCAACAGTCAAAGAGCCTGTTCCTCTGTACGCCACAAACAATTGTATTTACCAATTCACATGTAGATGCCAGGCCGTTTACATTGGCCGAACGGAGAGACAGCTTAACAAACGGGTGTTAGAACACATACCTCAATGGGTCAACAAGATACAACACACAGGAGATGATAGCCACGAGGAGCCGACACACCGGAAGCTCCCGGCGTCTTCAATCGGCAAGCACATTGTTGCCAGTCGCCATGTTGTGTCCAGAGAGACTGCATTTCGCGTGTTGTTTAGAACACAGAATACTCGCTTGTTAAAATTTGCAGAAGCAATTATGATCTATCAACGCAAGCCAGAATTGTGTAAACAGAAAGACATGTTAGTCAGCTTAAAATTACCGTGGTAGACAATCGACATTACTGTGCGAAATTGTGTATATTTCAACTTGAAGGATTTATCTAGTTAATTTCACGTAAGTTGTGTGAGTTCTGCAGTATGTACCTGACGAGATGCAGCGAAATATGCCAGGCAATAAATCGTGCAATCTATTGTTTGTGTCTTCGTTATTCAAATTCACTACGGGAAAACATTGTTTTGAATTTCTCAAACGTCGCCTCCCATTACCAACTGTGAAGCGATTAGATGGATTACTCAAGCTGAAGTGTAAGATATCGCTACAGGATTGTCGATTGAGATTTCTCGAGGAATGCCTAAGGACGGGGATATTTCCTCACCGGTATTTCAGATCTCTGAGGACGGACAGAATATGTCCGACAAGAAAAAACCTGAGACGACTGACAAAAAAAACCAGATAGAAGAAACCCAGTCCAAGCTGGCCAACTTGAAGCGCAAACACAGTTCTGCCTACTACGTCACCCAAGAATTGAGTTTGTATGGCTACTTGAAGTTCACGAAATTCTGTACAGAAGCAGTGTACAAGGTGAAAATCGCAGAGAATGCTCGCCTCAACAAATCACTGAGCACTGAAAAGGTAACAACGTCAGTACTAGACAACCCAGAGAAGTATGTGAGGAACTTATCGTCATACGTACTCAACAACATTGAAACAGAGGCCCTTGCATACGGATTAAAATTATGCATAAAGCCTAAACACATCAATCGTGTTGAGTCGCAAGCACAGTTTGAAATGTTGTTTGATCAAGTCTCCAAGTTATCACCTACCTCTGCTGATTCGGTCGGGTGGCTGAAGGCCAAACTGGTAGATTTAGAACACCAGTATCGCACAACACCCTCTAAACAGACGTGTCCGCTGACCAACGAACACCTTACTGCCTTAAAAGCGTTAAAGGCTAACAAAACCCTCGTCATACTGAAACCTGACAAAGGGAGCGGTACAGTACTGATGGACATGTCAGATTACCAGAGAAAAATGGATGTAATATTGTCAGACGAATCCAAATTCAGGATAGATCAAAAAGTAAACAAGTCGGAGGACCTGGATGCTATAATGAGGAAAGAGATCCAGTCACTTGTGAATGCGGGACTCATCAGTGAGGCCACTGCAAAAACGCTCACACCACGCGGCTCGCACACTCCTCAGATGTACGGTCTACCCAAACTTCACAAGCCCGGCATCCCGCTAAGACCTATCCTGTCCATGGTTAACTCTGCACAACACCGAATGGCGAGATGGTTAGCCGAAATGTTAAAACCAGTACGACAGTCCTTCGATCCAAAAATACTCAGAGATACATTCCAACTGGTGGAATTATTGGATACTATGGACATAAATAACAAACACATGGCATCCATGGATATAGCCTCCCTATTCACTAACGTTCCATTAGAGGAGACAGTGAAAATAATAAGGGAACGCATTGAAGACAAACAACTAAAATTAGGCATACCAACACCTATTCTGGAGAGGCTACTACTACTATGTACCGCCAACATCCTATTCAATTTTCAAACTAAGTCATACCGCCAAATTGACGGAGTGGCCATGGGGAGTCCTCTTGGTCCTATTCTAGCGGACATCTTCATGGCACACTTAGAAGAAAAGAGATCCTCAGACATCAACAACTTGGCCTTTTACCGGCGTTATGTGGACGATATACTAATCATCACCACAGACGAGCTACAAGCAACATCGTTTCAGGCCACAATGAACAAGACGCATAAAAACATCTCTCTATCTATGGAACACGAACACAACGAAGCGTTACCGTTCCTAGATATTCTAATGAGACGTAGAGCAGACGGCACAATTCAAAGATCGGTGTATCGCAAAGAAACATGGACTGGCCAATACCTAAATTTTCAGAGCTTCACACCTGTCCAGTACAAACGGGGCTTAGTAGGGACCTTGTTTGACCGTGCTAGAAAGATATGCACCCAGGACACACTGACAGAGGAATTTGAAACTCTGAAGAATGTCTTAAACCTGAATGGGTACTCCACAGGATTTATAAAGCGCCATTGCCAACAGCCCAAACCCAAAGCAGACGTAACTACAGTCCCTAAACTCAAGGTATTCATCCAGCTAACCTTTCGAGGGGATGACGTAATGCAACGTCTACAAGACCGGCTTACTACAGCAGTAGGTCAAACATTCTGTGCGGCAACTCCAGTCATTAGATGCAAAACCGTACCCATTCCTACACCAACAGTCAAAGAGCCTGTTCCTCTGTACGCCACAAACAATTGTATTTACCAATTCACATGTAGATGCCAGGCCGTTTACATTGGCCGAACGGAGAGACAGCTTAACAAACGGGTGTTAGAACACATACCTCAATGGGTCAACAAGATACAACACACAGGAGATGATAGCCACGAGGAGCCGACACACCGGAAGCTCCCGGCGTCTTCAATCGGCAAGCACATTGTTGCCAGTCGCCATGTTGTGTCCAGAGAGACTGCATTTCGCGTGTTGTTTAGAACACAGAATACTCGCTTGTTAAAATTTGCAGAAGCAATTATGATCTATCAACGCAAGCCAGAATTGTGTAAACAGAAAGACATGTTAGTCAGCTTAAAATTACCGTGGTAGACAATCGACATTACTGTGCGAAATTGTGTATATTTCAACTTGAAGGATTTATCTAGTTAATTTCACGTAAGTTGTGTGAGTTCTGCAGTATGTACCTGAAGAGATGCAGCGAAATATGCCAGGCAATAAATCGTGCAATCTATTGTTTGTGTCTTCGTTATTCAAACATATGACCTGCCTACTGGCATAGGCAACATATGACCTGCCTACTGGCATGTTGTTTGTCCATCAAGAATGATGGTGACCATTCATTTCATCCAGTGGGGTTGAAAGTATGGAGTTGTGAATTCTAAGATGGCTGATAAGGCCTATTTGGGGATGTGTGTGTATGGTTTGGGGTGTGAGTGGATGTGTGAGTGGATGTGCGATGTGTGGGTTGGTGGGGGATTGTGTGTGTGGGTGGGGAATATGTTGTGGATGGAGATGTGGCTGGGGGATTGGTGGTTTGAGGTGTGGGTGGGGAGAGGATGTGTGGGGTAGGATGTGGATGGGCGTGGGATGTGTGGGTTGGTGGGGGAATGTTTGTGGGTGGTGAGTGTGTTTTGGTTGGGGGATCAGGTGAGGGCAGTGTGTGTGGGTGGGGGATGTGTGGGAGGGGGATGGGTCGGTTGGTGGGGTATGTATGTGTCCCTTGGTGTGCGTGTGTGTCGGTAGGTGGGGGTGTGGGTGGGGTGATGTATGGATAGGTGGGAGATGGGCCTCATAACATGGTAATTAGCCTTGTTTATGTTTACAACATTCATTTCACAATGTTTATTTTTCTTCCTATGTAAATGTATAATGCTCTTGATGAACGAAAGACGAGTGATTGGAAGGGCCGAATGTAAGACGGGCCTGCGCGCCCAATTTGTGACCCTAATAAAGTTGATTTGATTTGATTTGATTTGATTTTGGCTCGAAATGTTCTTTGACAATGTGGACAAAGAATGCTTGACGTTACTGGAGGAGGATTTCCTGCAGTGTTTTTCTGTCCTGCCTTTTCTTCACAGCTCTTGCAATCCTAGTTGCCTCACATGTGACTGCACCCTTGCATAATGATGCACGCAACGAATTTCGGTCTCTGGCATCAGGTGTCATGATGAATTCCAAAAGCATTCAGTGAGATTTTCAGTGTCTTTAAAGCGTTTCCTCTGGCCGCCTAGGGAGCGTTTACCACAACGCAACTCACCGTAAAAAATTTGTTTAGGGAGCCTGTGATCTGGCATGCGAGTTAAGTGACCAGCCCAGCGAATCTGATTTTTCATTAGTAAAGTGTGGATACTGGGCATGGATGCTCTTTCTAGGACTTCAGTGTCTGGGATCTTGTCTTGCCATTTAATTTTCAGTAGCTTCCTATGGTAGACTGTGTGGAAGTGGTTCAATTTCCTAGTGTGTCGCTGATAAACAGTCCAGGCTTCACAAGCATATAGCAGTGTGGATAATACAACTGCTCTGTAGACTTTCAGCTTTGTCTGCAGGCTTACTCCATTTCTGTCCCATACATTCTTGTACAGTCTGTCAAAGGCCGCGCTGGCCTTGGATATTCTTGCATTCACTTCACCATCAATTGTGGCGGCTTGTGACACAGTGCTGCCAAGATAGGAGAATTTGTCCACAACACTTAGACTATGACCATTCACTTTGATATTCGGTACAGTGTGATTATTCCCTGGAGCTGGCTGGTACATAACTACAGTCTTCTCCAAGTTGATATTGAGCCCAAAGTTGGCACAGGCATGTGAGAAAGCTGAAACATTGTGTTGCATGTCTGCCTTTGAGTTGACATATAGAGTGCAATCATCAGCAAACAGGAGCTCTCTGACGGTGTCGCTGTTAAATTTTGTTTTAGCTTTCAGCCTTCTGAGATTGAATAACTTTCCATGTCTACTCCAATGTCGTTGTTCTTGAAGGCATTCGTCAACATAGCTGAAAACATGAGGCTGAACAGTGTTGGTGCCAGGACACATCCTTGCTTCACCCCATTGGTGACAGGAAAGGGCTCAGACAGTTCACCATTTTCCTGAACTCTTGCCTGCATACCATCATGAAATAGCTGCAATATTTGGACAAACTTTCGTGGACAGCCATATTTTGCCATAATCTTCCACAGTCCTTCTCTGCTGACTGTATCAAAAGCCTTGGTAAGGTCAATAAAAGTGAAGAACATTTCGCAGTTCTGTTTCTGACATTTCTCTTGCAGCTGCCTTGCAGTGAAAATCATGTCAGCAGTTCCACGTTCTTTTCTGAAGCCACATTGACTCTCAGGAAGAAGACCTTGATCGAGATGGGCCATGAGGCGATTGAGAAGAATTCTGGTGAGTATCTTCCCTGCAATTGAAAGCAAAGAGATGCCTCAGTGGTTGTCACAGGATTGGCAGTTTCCTTTACGTTTGTAGAGGTGGACTATTGACGCGTCCTTGAAATCTTGTGGCATGGTCTTGTTCACCCATATGTTTGTAAAGACTTGGTGAAGCTGCTCTGTTAGGACCGGCCCACCTGCTGGGATGGAGTCAGGACCAGGTGCCTTGCTGCTGGAGAGTTGCTGAGGGAAAAGGTTGGGATCGTTTTTTTGGAAAAAGGGGGTTTTTTCCAAATTCTGAAATTTCCGGTTGGGTTTTTTTGGCA